>JAGQDJ010000041.1:0-404186 GCA_022885665.1 Triops longicaudatus
AGAAGAGTAGCCGTAGCGCTTTTAAGAATAAGAAGCAAACATGCAAAGGTAGGTTGGTGGATGAAGAGATTCAAGCTTAAAGACACAGATATTTGTGAAAATTGTAGGGAGCATACAGACACAGTAGAACACAGGTTGCTATGTTGCGCAGCATACGGATCCGAAAGAGAAAAAATGGAGGAGTAGAGTAGAACGGACAGGAGTTATCTTTAACATGGTCAATGTATTAGGTTTAGGGGAAATTGAACCAGAACGACAATATAAGTTAAGAAACTGTCTAGTAGACTATATTAAAGATACTAAACTGATAGAAGTGGTGTAAGTCTGTTTACTTGTTTTCACTACTAAGAATATGAACACTAGAAAGTATATAGATTATAATATGTAGGATTATGTAGGATTAGTTCTAATATTGTGTAAAGTGGAAGGATATTACCTTTTTACCAATCATCAGAAAAATTAAACGGTCAGACAAAGTCGATAATGTGCCCGTTAGATGGCACAGTTGCGACTTTAAACAGACCAACAACAACAACAAGCTATTTGACAGTTAGGTCTTGTTTCTTGTGTTATTTTCTGGTATAATCTTTTTTGAAAAAATCGAACAACACTTAAAATAATAATGTCGTAATAATGAAGAACAGCACCTGTATTTTTGTTTTGGCAGTATGGGTGATATTGCTCGTATTAGGCAAGTATACGTGTCGCTCAAAACATTTTCGGTATCATGTGTGTATATTATCATAATTAAATCCTTCTGCTTTGTGCTTTCATGAAGGTATTTCTGTAGGATACTGCTGGTACTTGGAAATAAAAATACCGCGTTACAAGAATTTTATAGAATCAAATTATAAAGCCCTTACTGTTGTGGTAAATGGAAGCGGAACCGGAGGAAACTTGTTTTCTTTTAATTCCCTTGTGGTTTTGCAGCAGTCGTTCCAAGATATTTGCAATTTTCCGGACACTATAGAAGCAAAGCACGAAGGTATTACATTTAATTCGACCGTGATCAGTTATAGTAAAATAGTTTGCTTAGGTAAACCCATCAAGAATCTTCAACTCAAAGGTCTCATTATTTCTATAAGACATGGAGACAGAGGACCGCTGTCACCTATGCGAAACCTTGAGACTGTCAAATGTAACTACGATTCCCCGGTACTTACTGAGTTTTCCAGATTTATTCGACACTTCTCGTTTTCTAAAGAATATACAAAAATTGCTGGCTCCTTAGCAAATATAGCCCCTTTGCCACACAAGTAAGAAATCAGCTTGTTATTAATTTCTCACCATAGGTTTATTTATGTATTAAGGATACAACAAACGATTTTAAAGTATAACAACTAACTTAAAATTCTATAGGAAAAAATGTGATATTGGGCAACTGACATTCCAAGGTCTGGCTCAGTTGTTAAATCTGGGCCAAACACTTCGTAACGCGTACGATGATTTCCTCCAGAATGTTCCGGCCAATTCCATTTTGCTAGCATCCACACCTTATGCCCGCACGCTGCAATCGTTATGGGCGTTAGTGTATTCCCTTTGGAATGGAGATGGTTCTTTTATGAAGCAGTTGAAAGTGGAAAATGGAGTTAACGTTCAATATTGTGGTCATTTTTGCACATGTCCTCGGGCCAACAAATTAGAAAAGCAGTTCAACCAAGAGCTCTACCGGTATGCTCACCTTAACAGAACATTAGTAGACCAATTTTTGAAAATAGGGCAAATTGCCCTGCCGGGTCGCTCATCGTCGGATCAGTCAAATGCTCACGTACTTAAAGATATTATACTAACTTACGTTTGCCATTCCTCTCCTTTTCCGTGCGACGAGAAGCACGTTTGCGTTACTCAAGCGGATGTTAACTCACTAGCTAAATATTTTGAAGCGGAAAAGTTTTTTTATTTGAAAAATGCAGCCCTACGGTCAGCTTCGTATCTTAGAGCCTACGGGTTCTTACGTTCTTTGGTCTCACAACTTACAGATATGGTAAATAACAAAGGACCCCGAGTGATCGTGTACGCTGCTCATGATAAAACACTATTTACACTGTTGCATGCGTTGGGCCTTTCTGACGGGTCTTTGCCCAAGTATGCTGCCAGGCTAGTTTGGGAACTATGGGAAGATGGTGAACCGCCTAAACCAAAGTACTTTATACGATTTTTGTTCAACGGTGAAAATATCAGTTACCTATTCTGCCAATCAACGTTTGACCCCGACGGGATGTGCGAACTTGGATTACTTCAGCAATACGTGGATAGTTTGCTAATGGAACAATTTAACGCACAAAGTTTTCAGGAAGCATGCGCGGGTTGAATGTTCTTTGAATCACTATACCGTTATTATAAACTGTGAACATGATGTGATTTCTAGTCTCGTAATAGCCTCTTGATAGCGAATAAAAAATGTCAAAAATAAATTGTTCTGAAAGTTATGTTAACCCCGTGTACCAAGTTCCAAATCAATATGAGAAAACATCCATGAATGTCGTAACGTTTTGCAAGAGTACTATAGGACAAAAATGTTTTCATCATGAAGCGAGGCTTCTCTCGAGTGACGTTTTTTTTCATTTCAGACCGTCTTTAGTCTATTTAGTTATCTTTTGCTTGGTTAAGAGGGAAATTGTAAAAAATAAGCTACAAAACGAACCATAAATACCAGAATTACATGTAATCAAATTTCAAATAAAAACAAACACCTAGTCACACCATGAAATCTTATGACCCTGGTCCTCTGTTAAAGCATCGAATAAATTGCGGAATGGTGCCGAACAACGTGGAAGACAGATGCCGAGTTTCCACTGAGAAGCTATGCGAGTCAAATTGCAAGAGCATCAACCCCATTTGACTTAACATCTTTGTCCGAGTCAACTCATACTCGTATGACTTCTACAACTCGTAAGTGGAAACAGTGTCGCGCAATGCATACGCTACTGTGACGTCACAAGAAAGCTGTGCGCTGAACGGTGCTTCGCTGTTCAGTTGCTTAGAGCAACTAAACAATATCTGGCCAAGGAAATGTATTATCGAGTTTGTTTATGATCGCTGATGTGAACACTTGCTATAGTATTCTTTCATTTCGGCATGGTTTAAACTTGTCTGACTTTTAGAATATCACCAGGCCATATAAATGGCCCCATTGCCTCAACCTTTGGAATCACACGGCCCAAATTCCGCGGGAGCCATGGCTTCTGTTGGGGGTGGAGGTGGTCCAACCATCTCACTAGCAATGCTGATGGATTTTATAATTCAGCGCACTTATCACGAGTTGACCGTTTTGGCAGAACTTTTGCCCCGCAAGACAGATATGGAGAGAAAGATAGAAATATTCCAGTTCGCTGCTAGGACACGACAGCTCTTCATTCGGCTGCTTGCTTTAGTGAAATGGGCCAATAGTGTCTCCAAAGTTGAAAAGTCTTCGGTAACATTACACCCCTTATTATAAATAATCTTTTTATTTTCGATTTTGCTTACCGGGATTTTTGTAGACTATTATGGCATTCCTTGATAAGCAATCAATGGTCTTCGTGGAAACCGCAGATGCATTGTCGCGAATGGCGCGTGAAACTTTGGTTCATGCCAGGCTTCCCAACTTCCATTTGCCAGCGGCCGTAGAAGTCCTGACCACTGGCAGCTATTCACGACTACCCCTATGTATACGTGTAAGGCAAACTTATTTACGTGTTTTTCCTTTTTATTAGTAGCATTTCTTTATTAGGAAAAAATAATTCCTCCCGATGCAATCACGCCAGCAGAAAAACGTAGCACTTTACTACGCCTCAACCAAGTGATAGAGCATCGTTTGGTAACCAACCCACTACCGCCCCAAATGAGGAATTTGCGAATAGAAAATGGAAGAGTGAGATTCATCGTCGAACACGAATTTGAAGTCTTCTTGACAGTTATGGGAGATGATCCTAATATTCCATGGCGTTTACTTGAAATAGATTTTCTAGTTGAAGACAAAGAAACTGGAGGTAACATTTCTTTGCCTTTTAACTGTCAATGACCCGTCTGACTACATATATTGAATGTTGAATGTTGTGAGCTCTTCTCAGCTTAGTCAGAGAATGAAAATTTGTGCAATGAAATTAATCTCCCGTTAATGTTTAAAAATTCTCAGCTATGCATTAAGGAAAACAAAAAATATTAAAAAAGGGTGGGTTCTAACTTGTTTTATGCTTTTTCAAGATGGTAAAGCGCTGGTCCATTCGTTGCAAATTCATTACATTCATCAGTTGGTGCAGACACGTCTTATCGATCATCCTCAACCACTGGCAGAGTTGTATGCCGTTCTGCACCATTTTTGCCAGTCACTTCAGTTAGAAGTATGCAAAGACTCCGAATTCTCTTATGAATTATGAAGTAATATCGGTTGTTATAGGTGCTGCATTCTCAAACTATGCGGCTATGCCAAGACCGGCTGGGTGATATGGTGCGCGTTGATGAATACGTCCCTGCAAAACAGCTTACGGTGTCATATTGGCGCGAGTTGGCCAATCGTGAGCTTAAATCCGATCTTGGGTATCGTTTGACTATCCACGTAGATGCTCACGACCCGAGTCGTCTCTTGATGGTGGCTCATCACCCTCCTTTAGCTTCCAAAGTAAAAGAATAATGTCAATTCTTATTCTTTGTGTGGTGTCACACGTGTCATTCTCTAAAAATTATTGTTATCCTTTTTGTCTTGTTTTCGGGGAAAACGAAGGATTCAGAACAGGCAGAAAAGGCAATTCGATCTGATCATCTATCTATGGAGAAACTTCTTATCCATACGATTCATATGCGTGCCAAGAGCAAGTTGACAGAGCTGAAGCAAGAACTGCAAACTAAACTGGGAAACGATATTGAATGTAACCGATACTTTTTATTTGAAAACGTGTTGGCATACTAATCCTGATTACGTAGGCTTAGTGCAAGGCTCGCCGGCTGTGTTACACGTGCCAATTTTGCAGCCTTGCCTGAGATCAGAGCAGCTGCTCATCACCGTTGATAGCCATACGGGACATTTACAAGCCCATTTTCCTCAAGATGATCCGCCAACTAATCTGATGAACGATTTGAACAACGCACTGAACAATAATCGCACGCAGTTTGATACGTATGTTTCCGAGTTGCGATTTTGGATTGTTCAGAAACGTTGCGAAAAAACGCTACAGCACTTACCTGTTGCGTCGTATGATAAACTTCCTTTGCTCATGGGTGCGGATCACAGATTCACAAAATTGGAAAAACACAGACTCATGCTTCGTCTTCATAAGCATCCTAACACTGTCCTCGTACGTCGGAACTTAATTGTGTAGTTAGATTTCCTATTGTATTGTCTTTGTGCCTTGTAGGTCGTCGAGTTTAAAGATAAGCCCAACTGCCCCTGTGAGGTAACTTTCGCATACCACCTCATCACAGTTCGTCCTTGCTCGATAGAAGACGATCCCCAGGATGAATCGCCCCAATCAGACCTTCCCAAAATGTACTTACGTGTGTTACATATGATTGATTTGGATGCATTTCTGCTTACGCACGGACCCTTCACGTCTGTCGATGGTAACGCTACGGATTTTTATTATAGTGTTTAAGGCGTTAACTTCCTCCTTGAGTAAAATGATTATGAATAGACGAATTATAGAAAACATGAAAATGAAGGATGTGTATTTTTTTTGGAAGCGTTTTGTAAGCGTTAAAATTGAATCGTTGTGTTGCTCCTAATTGCTGTATATTTATTTTGTTTAGCTGATTATTTATTTGCTAATTTTTGTTTTCGTTTGTGAAACGTGAGCTAACGTATGTATTATTATTATTGTATTTAATTACATCAGGTCAAGACGCGTCAGAGAAAATTCTGGGCAAGCGAAAGGTTGGTACCGGAACTAAAGTGGAGCCGACGGCGAAGAAGAGTCGCTGTCCATCGTATATCTTCCCTGATTTGGCCCACGTAGTCGCGCTGTGCGATGAACGCATTTCTTTTGCTGCTTTAGCAGCCGAGGTATGCAAAAGTTTCCCAATGTCGAATCGGTTGTAGATTTTTTATTTGGCCTTTAGTTAACAGAGAAAGAAATTCTGCACCAAGGATTATCAGTTGAAGCTCCAGGTACAAACTTAGCCCTCAAGGTCATGCAGATGTCCAATGTCGAAGGCATAGATCGCTCCACCATGATACTTTTGCAGAAGACGTTGTTGTCGCTCACGTTCCGCATGCACTGCAAAGGAGCCCGTGCGTGGATTGCCGAGTTGCTTTTCTGTGGCACTCCGGTCCCTACCGTCGCCCCAACAGAACAAAGTATGTTGGAAGTAAGAAGCTTAATGAGAACTTAACACAATGTTCGTTTTCAGGCAAACGTTTTCCTGTGTATTTAACGTACGAGATGAACAACGCCAGTGAAATGGCACGCACAGTCGAAGCTTTGATTCAAGATTGGACACAAATTGCGCATTTGTTTGCTATAGTGGCAGATTTTGCTGACTACTTTAAACAGGGTATGATAAAAATTCTCTGCTGTCGTATAGGGCTCCATAATTCTAAAATTTTGTAGAAAGAAATGGTTTGTCGAGCATGGTCACGGTCAAATCCTATAACTACCGTCGATTAGTACTTGCCTATGGCGTCGGCAGTACAGCAACTGCCATAGTGGCTTGGAAAGCTTCTGAAAAGAGATTCTCTGTGCAATTTGGTACAATTTCATGAAAAAGTATTCTATTTGGATTAACACAAGTCATGATAGGCTCAACGACGCAACAACGCAATCCACATTGTTTGTTGAAGGAACAGTTGGAATTGTTTCTAAACCAACGCAAGAATTTGAGTTACTTCATACGAGTCTTGCATGAAACGTATCAACCATTGACCTCCCTTAGCAAATTGTCTTATTTACCTCAATTAGGCACGATAACAGGGGTAAGAGTCATTTAAGAAATTTTTAAAATAGTTTATATTGCTGTGCTTTTTGTAGCGTGTAATGCAACCCGTATTAACCTTTACGTTGCTGCCCCAATCGCCTTCACACGTCCGACTAGCGTACCAGAACATGTATTGTCTCGATATTCACATCAGAGGTGATGGTCTGGTATCCATTCGTGATGGAGCCTACAGTCTCTTCGATAAGAGCAAAGTTATCGAAGAGTTCTCACCTACCCAAGGCTTAAAAGTAACGTTTACTTTTTTCTTTTTTTTTTTTCTGGCGTGAACTTTTAGATAGCTGTATACATCAGGTCACAACTTTTATACGAAAAGGGCACAACTTTTACCTTATTGTTGTATACACATGTCCTTGAATTCAAGTCGTACTTTTGACGTTTGGAACGAATTTTGACTATTTTTATATAATTATGTATTATGTCTATTCGGAATTTAATTTTGATTCTAAATTTTACGTTCTTTGGCTAACTTATTCACTTTTTTATTGTTCTTCGTATAAGTAATTTTCGCTCTGTTGTTACATGTATGAGCAAATTTTTTATACATTAAATTAACCATAACATTATAAGCTGTAGCTTTTCGTATCATTTTTAGAGATTAGTTTGATTTTCCAGTAACTAATTTTTGTGTATTTTAAGGCATTTTTGTCAAAATACGTGACAGAGACATCGATATTACGGCGACGATCACAGTCTGAAGATGACCACCCTCCATCGCCAGTTACTTTGGAAGCTATAGCGGATGCGGGTATGGGCAATGGTATTGGAGGCAGAGATGGTCGCTTCCATCCCCCTATGACTCCTCCCCCTATGAGTAGTAATCCCAACACCCCCGCCAGCGATATGAACAGTGTTTCGCAGGTAACCCTGTTTGTTAAATAATTCTGTCCTTTAACGAGTTTCGATCCCGGTACACTTAGGCAAACCATTTTGGTACCAGTCCTGCAGCAGTGTCGTTTCCGTTGCCATCTCCGCCCTCTTTGTCTTCCGCCATCAACCCCTCCCCTTCGACTCTTCCTCATCCTTCACCCAATCCCAACTCGTTCTTGAACTCTCCTTTAAACGCACTCCACGCCCCCAGTCCGGCCAACATGCTTCCGACACCGTCCCCTAATCCTAATTCGGTAGGAACTCCGAGCTCCTCCCAACCAATGCAGGTGGGGCACTCGCCAGTCTCAGCTTTCCTACAGCATGTAGAAAACAGCCCGTTTCCGAGTAGCTTGGCGTCCCCTGCACCACCGGCTTGGCCTAATTCACCTTCGGTACCCCGGCCTTCGCCCAGAGGAGCACCTACGCCTCATTCGATGCCTTCTCTCCCACCACCGACCCATTCAGTAGCGCGGGTGCTCCCTCAGCGTTCTTGGGCAGGGGCAATTCCTACTTTGTTATCTCAGTCTTCCTTTGACACTTTGTGCACCCCCGCTGCGTTGAATATGGAAGAAAATGAACCGGCCAGCAGCAAGTTGTCGCCCTTAGAGAGGTTCCTGGGATGTGTGTATATGCGACGACAGTTGCAGCGTGTCATCCAAGAAGAAGACTTTGTAAGTGTTGTCATTTTTTCGTTTATCCTTTCAGTTCATCCAAGCGTTATAGTAATCTCCTTGTTTCCAGTTGACAGCCGTCCCATGCAGTGAACCCGGGTCTATTCAGTTTCGGTGCGAAACACTGCAAGGCCGAGTTTGGGTTAACTTACAACATTTACAGAGCTTGCACCTTAAGTTAACGCCTACTCCGGAGTTTAAGGACCAGTGGACTATGGAAGAGCTTCAGGTAAACTTTGAAATTCGAAACAAATAAATCAAAGAGGGAACATAAGCATATTCCTCTTTCCTTCAGATTATAGAAAAGTTCTACGAAACACGAGTAATGGCACCGCCGTACAAACCATATGCAGTCGTTGCATTTGGCAAATTGATTAACGTACCCTTCCGCATTTTGCGAGATTTGGTACAAATTATGCGTGTAGATTTGGTAAAATTACTTACAAACCCTCTTTATACCAGTTTGTAATAACTTAAATTTTCTAGTTCCCAGCTTTAATTCACCAGCAGAATTGGAAGTGGACCCTAAATTTATATTTAATTGTACCTCCATCAGCGAGTCCTATTGTTCCAATTGGGATGAATGCTGTCTTGACGGCGAAGAACAAAGTTCTGTTTTTTGTAAGTTTTTGTTATAACGGTAACACGTCGTGGCAAAGCGTAGTTTCACTTATGTTTTAATAAATATTTTAGCTGCATTTAAGAAGGATTGGAATGAGCGTTGACACAGAAGGGGCGTCTTTGGTGTTACCTTTGGTCTACGACATTGGTACAAATGTGACGCAGTTGGCGGAGCGACGAGATACGTCGCAAACTGGAGGAATGGGACCGCCTTCCCATGCAAACCCGGCAGTACACGCAGCAGCCCAGATGCTGAAACGTTACGCCGAGTATTTGAACATGCAGCAAACAGGAGAATGCTCGATCTTCCCAGCCGTGCGCGAACTTTTAGCCAATCTTGCCTTACCGAACGAACAGCAGCCCATGATGCAAATGAACATGGGTAACATGGGAAATAATATGGGTCCACAAAACATGGCACCCATGCCTATGCAGGTAACCTATTTTGTAAATTTCGTTTTCTTAACTGATTGTTTTCAGACTTTCTTTTGTAAATTTATTTTTGCAGTTCAAGTGTATTTTTGTTTCTTATTTATTTATATTTCTTGCATTGTAGAACCAGGGAAACCCTATTATGGGGATGCAGCAAACAGGCATGCAAATGCCAGTCCAAATGCCCATGCAGAGTCCTTACGGGGGACAGGGAATGGGGTCTAATATGATGCAGTGATTTGTTATGGCATGTCTGACGTTACGGAAGAAGAATCACGAATAAAATTGTTTACGTGTGTGAAAAAAATTGCTACGTTTTATTAAATAAGTCTTCTTTGCGTTTCGGACTTAGCAGCAGTTTAATTAAAGCTAGTGCGAATACAATTTAGAATACTCGCACTCATTCATGCTGTTTATATTTTTTTTTCTAACGCTTTTATTCGTCAGCGTATAAATGCGTACAATATATCCTTACATGACTGTCAACCCGGGATTCCATGTATACACAAAGTACAGAGCCACTCTCTTCCGTTTCTACTATTCTTCTGTTAACTTTACTGTCTGCATTGTCGATGACGTCAGAGTTGCACAATTTATGGAGGACAGGTGAAACGATTAAGTGTCTTTTTGATAGATTGAATAGTTGGCATTAATTGAATGCTTGACACATCTCTCAGGTTATAAGGTTTTATTACATTCCAGTGTTATCCCTAGTGTTATGTAAACTAAGTATATGTTAACGTTACATTATATAATAACGATTCCATACGGTACGAGTCCGGTTGTGTGTTTTCGTTTGACCACTACAGTAGAACTCTAAATTTTTTCAACCGGTCAGGACCGAAAGGTAGTTGACAAGTCTTATTATCGAGACAAATTTTAGAGAATTCGTGAGTCGAAGGGTAGTCGAACATAAATTAATTTTATACCTTAATTACACTTTATTGGGACCACTAAGTGGAAATTTCGTACTATCCGTGACCAAATGCTTCAAAAATGAAGGTAGGAACGAAAAAAAAAATGGAAGACGGTTGACATGATTGGGTTTCCATAATCAGGGTTGTCAACATTGGAGTTATACTGTATGTCTTCAATCATGAATAGTCTATTTGGAAGAAATAACAACGCACATGAAAGTAAATGCTACTAATGTGCACGCATAGTCTTACATCTGAATTTGCAAGCATTTTTGCTCTGAGATATAAAGTATCAGCTGCTTTAACAACGTACTAAACTATTCAAGATAACAGGAAAACGTAATAGCCCTTATGTCACGATTTTAACGAATTACGAGATAAGAACGGCAGTCGCTATGCACTTCCGCAAGAAATGGTCAAAGATAAGCTTAATGCAAGATTACGCCGAGCTTATTCGTCGATGTCGTTCGATAGTTTTTATTCGCTTTTTTACCCACTAGATTCTTTTTCCAAAGAATTAAAGATCTACTTTATCTAGGCAACGTCTGGTTGACTTGTTAGGTACTTGAGTTAATCTTGTCTGGAAGTCACTTGCCGATACAGCTCTCTATCGAAACTATAAGAGAATTGCACACAAATCATTGTGTGTACGTGACAGTAATAAGGTGTTTCATGAATTCGGCAAAGATTAAGACGACGCAGGAACGTTTACGTATTTCTTCAGACTCTTAAGGGATTGAGTTCATGTCCGCTAGGCCTGCGTGGGATTCGTTTTAGAGGAAAACATTCGCAGATCACGTGCACCATTCTTTAGCCACCAAACAACCACGTGATGAGTGTCAGGTAGGCTTATCAACAATGCTTAAAATTCAAGGGACACAAACAATAAAAATCTGGAAAAAAAACGCTAGACTAAATTAGCTAAAAACGTGGTGAGTGTATAGCATGAACGAAATAATATTAGGAACGATTTAGTGGTTATTATCTCCTAATGTCACAATGCAACATTATATGAGAGCTCATACACGATAACCCGTCTCGATAGTTTGGAGGTCGTCTACCTCTATGATTCTAAAGTCACAGACAGCAGTAGGCTAAATTATATAAAATGGCATGGCTCCCTTCTTTGTAAATATGTATAAAAATCAAACATTGTAACCGGTGTTGGAAAGTTCGACATATTGCCGAAAACAAAGTTTTACTGTTTAAAAGCTCGATCTCTTCGTTTCGTAGTAAGCAGAATTTCAGCTATACAACAGAGTTCTGAGTCAAGGTGCTAAAGACCTAACGGACTTGGGAACCCTGTTCAAAACAATAGCCGATGTGATGTTTTGCAGTTCTGGTCTTTGAACCTTTCAGGCAGCATTTTTGGTTCCATCAGGTCAATCTATACGAGTCGACAACAATATAGAATAGGGTAAATGTTACTTGGGACACTTGCCGCGAAAATGCCTTTGGCTCACTTACCACGTCCTACGGGAAGCAACCTTGATAGCATCCTAGTCCTGGCAAGTTGCCAAGTAGGTTAAAATCATGCCGAGAAGACGTGCAGTTTTCAACGGCGGCTTTTTCCATTTTCTGTACTTAGGCGCATAGGTATATGCATATTACCATGGAAACATCCGTTGTCATGTTTTCAAAGATACATCGAGTCTTTTTAACCTCGATTTCTCTTTCTCCTTTATATTCCCTTTGTCACTGATGACTACAAAAGGCAAACATTCCATGACTGTAATATAAAAATCCAAGAATGCAAAACTTACCTGTGTAAAGTACGTAGGTAAAAAAAAATCGTCTATTAGAGTTATTGAAAGATACCATTCGGGGTGCTGCTGGAATGCCAGTATGGAACGTAAGATACTGAATATAGTTCGGGTCTATACCTAGAATGTTAGGTTTAAACCTGCATTTCCGGCAAAGCAATTCTGTGCACCAAGGAAACCGAACTCGATCACCTAAAAGTACGAAATCTAGTTTGACACGAGAAATGGACTTTTTTCATGGTCGGTTCACCTGGGATGACTAACATTATATTCAAGACCATAGAACCGTAATAATGACACACCAGGACAACTTTTAATCAATTTAGGTTTAACTTGCTTTTCATGTTTGTCCGCTTCATGTCACAGACAAAAAAAAAAAAAAAAAAAAAAAAAAAAAANAAAAAAAAAAAAAAAAAAAAAAAAGACCTAAATATATTTTCCAATGAAAATGGTCGACTTTTGTTACGAAAATGGTCGTTACTTGCCTTCGAGCTAATACAGCACTGTTAACAGTGTGGGAGTACGCAGATTTACTGAACTCGTAATATTATTACCCGTAACAAAAGATATCTCAGCCTTAAAGATCATTTGTATGGGATTAAAAAATGCGATTTCACTCGTTGAGGCGATTGTGATCGAGCCGTATACTGTCGTGCAGAAGTTCAATTGTACAGGGAATTAAATTTGGCCTAGTATTCTTTTCCTTCTAAGATTATATTTACGAGAGGTTATCACAAATCCTTTCGTAAGGAGAGTAAAAATTTTCCTTAAGAACAATCAAGTTGAGAACGCATATAACGTTTAATGAAGTGGATTGTTATTTCCTTTTGAAGACAGCAGCCACATTTTGCCGTACCCGCTGTTTTTTGTTCTTTTTTTCAACTGAAGTTACACTATGGCTTACACGAAAGTCATTTAACACGCTCGAGCGAACGAAGACATTACATATGGGCAAATTTCACTTTCTATTTCGACATTTGTGGTCAAGCAACTTGTTGTGATTGTTATTTTTTTTACGACTGCACATCTACATTTGTTACAGTGCTAGTTGTAGAAGCTTTCGCTTGCCTTTTCTATTTAACAAAGGCCAACGAAAGTGTTACCCATCGCCAATTGTGCTAGCCTATAGCTTGTTTGCCTTTCCGGCAACCCTTCCCTTATATTCTTACAAAATTTCACTTGTCGCTCATACATCTGTCACTATCTTGCGAATAGTGTGCAAGAAAACTGAAACAGGTGTTGAAATACGCCAGTAGCTCTTAAAAGTAATTGAAATGGTTTAAAAAAGGAAAATTTGCACGTTATATTAGCGGCTTATAGACCGTCGAAGTCTGTTCTTCTGTGCTAGATAAATTTACAAGATATTCTCTTGCTTGAGGTAGTTGGCAAATGCAAGAACAATAACTCTTTTTAAGTCTTCCGTACCGTACTGTACAAAGGAATCCCCATTATAATGAAAAGATTCCGGTACGATGGCCCTGAGAGTTGCATAACGCACAACAGATCCCACCCGGAAAAACGATTGCTTCGAAGATGATGCAAGCTGATCAGACAAGGAAATGCCGTATATTCATGAACCTTTATCACAGTTTGTTTCTTTGTCTGTGAAACATACTAGGAAGTCTTGAGCTCGTTGTTTCCCAGCATCAAAGGAGTTAAACATTTTCATTCAATGTTGGCGCCTGAGCAAATCAGACTGAAATTGTCAGCATCAGTCATATATTGCTGTTTTCTAACAGTTTTCCACTCTAATGTAGCTTGGGTAATTATCCATTGAGTTCCGTCTGGAAATTTAATTATAACGGACTTTATTTACTATAAGAACCTTTTACCAGGCTTACATTATCCACCAAAGAATATGTAGGAGAGTAATATACACTTATACTGATTCATAAGTTTCACCAATTATCTATCATCATGTCACAATTCATAGTTATTACTCGGGTAAGGAAAAAACCGTAGGGCTCTATCGGGTCCTATAATTGTTACGGATATTATTCATGGTGGGCTCATCCCCCCCCTTGAATCGACTTCCAAGTGCAGTTAGCCTTCATCTTGTAAATCATTACATGACTCGTTGTCCAGCGACCTTGGACGTGTGAGTTCCGAAGTCTCAGATGGGTACTGTAGGCTTTTTCCTTTTACTTTTCCCATATTTTTATTTGTCGAAATCTTTTTTTTTAATATATATCCAATTGAAAAATTAGGGCTACTGATTTTATATATGATGGTTAAATTTTTTTGGAATTTCTTCACAGGAGTCGATAGCGACTTTTAGGCCGTTGCTTTTAGAAGAGCAACTTTTCAAGGCAACCTGTTGAATAATTTTCGAGATAAAATGTCAAAGATTAGAAAAAAAGCTTACCTGGAACTTTCACATAAGGATCGAACATTTTTTAAAGTTAACTTTCCGCCTATCTTGACTTCACCTTCAACCTTGAAAGAACGGTACGACACTTAGCTTTTCCATCAACTTCTAGTCTTCCGCTTAACAACAGCAACGACGATGCCTTTTGGCCAGGTCCAGAATTGACCTACGAGTGAAGTTGGTTGAAAGATTCCCTGGCAAACGCCGGTCAAATTTGAACGCATTGAAAACACCGTACGTTATAAAGCAGTGGTGCCCAACCTACGGCCCGCTCATTTATACCGCTCATGTATATCAGTGCATCATTTCATTTTTAACGTCGGCATGATTCTGACGAAACCGGAACATTCAGGCCCGCGAGACTTTATATTATGTCGCGCGCGGCCCTCGGATGAAAAAAGGTTGGACACCACTGTTATAAAGGATTGTTTGGTGAGCGATGTGCTATTCAAACCGCGCTAAGTGTATACTCATATCAGATTACTGGAACATTAGCTAATCAGAACCGCGTAAGGCTGTCACATAGTGGACTGATTAGGAAAAGTGTCGCGTAAGTAGAGGAAATAATAAAAGCAATTTAAAGCTTTTAATATATTAAGCCAGACAATCCAATTTTTATTATATTTTTTTTTATTCCAAGGACGGTGTAAGGCAGTTTGGCTCGAATCGCGCATAACATTACACTGATATAGGTCTTAAATGGGGTTTCAATCCTTTTTAAATTCATTTAGAGGATTTTTATATGACTGGCCTATGAAAAAAAGAGGAAAATAGTGGCCCAAACTTCTTTAAAAATAACGAACTCCTAACTATTTTTCACATATAAAATTGTCTTCATATCTAATTTCATGGTTTCCATGCATACTGTAATAAATTCCATTCATTTTCATACAACGTCGCACACTTCACCTTCTTGCAGCTTTCCACTAACGTGTGCGGAAAAGTGTATAATTAAACATGTGAAAGGGGGGGCATGAGACTCGAAAAGAAGTCTTTTCAGGGACGTTCTTTTTTTCTTCACTTAGCATAAAGAATGTGTGCAACCATAATCCCCTTAGCAATTTTACAATCCCCTCAAAAAATATATATTTTTTTGCCGCAAAAATCAAGCTCCGCGCTAACTTAATGACGCAAAGTGTGCCACAAAATTATACAAGGGAAAAATTATCCATCTTATCGAGGTTGAGCATTTGGTATGCGATGACTTAAAACTCGTGTAACTTTCCTTTTTAATTGGCATCGGAAATTTAGATATCTCATTCCCTCAATTTTTTTACAATCTTCGGGAGAGATTTTCAGCTTTGCCGAGCTATTAAAACAGTGGGAAAAATAAGAACGATCGAAATAAAGGAATAAAGAAAAGGGACGAATACATTTTGGAATTCAAATGAGGCATTATAGGCGTAAGTTAGGCAAACGGCGAATTGCAGAATTCCACTGCTGTGTAAAAAAAAAGAAAGAGAAAAAAAAGAGCCTAGACGTTCACAACGCGTGATGTCTTCTTTTCTAGAAAGACGGTGCCCAGCCGAACAGTCATTCTTCAGGTGATCTCCCAAGCAGAAAAGTGCTTAATTTTTCAGAGGCCGTTGAAAATGTGGTCATCCATCGTCTGTTGCATCATGTCCCGACTCCCTTTCGCTCTGTCTCTTATCGCTCTTTTGTTTTTCCTTCGTCTGCGCCTCTTTTTGACACATTTTAATCCGAGCTACCGATTTCCACTTGGTACCGGTGTGTGAGATAGTTGGCCGCGTCGGCCAGTTGTTCCAAACACTGGTGCAAGCCGAGCAGATGGCGACGGAATTGATTAGCTACTCGTTGGACGCTCTCTTCGCCATCGGCTTCACGGTCGCCAATTTCTGCGCTCGAGTCTTCGGACAGACACGGATCTTGTTCGATACCCGATTCGGATTCTGAATCACTGTACGTTGTGCTGGTACTTGAAGAGGCGGCTGAGGAGGCACCCGAGGTGCTGTTGCTGGATGTGACCGAGTTCATGGAGTTGAGACTCGGCCGTCGTACGTTGGTCGATGACGTCATGCCTATGTTGGTCAGCGCCGAACTGGAGTAGGAGTTTTGTTGGGGCGCAGAGGCCGTTTTCAAACCAATGCCATTATTGTTTGTGAAGTAATAGGCGCTTGTGGCGGGAGCGTTATCGATCGATTCTCCAGCTTTGGTACCCCAGATGAGTTCGCTTTTCACAGAATTGAGCATGGTAAAGAGGTTGTGCAAATCCGCGGCCTGCATGGAACGGATGACGCCGCGACTGCGAGCGGGGAGGGTCGTGTCCAAGTCTGGGTCGCTACCCACGGGCACATCTAACAATTTGCAAGGGACCATCACGGTATCATCCATGTTGGATACCGCTCGCACGAAACGTTCCATGGCAAATACGACGCTCTGTTGGGAGAACTCGGTCACGGAATTGTCAAACGACATGGTTTTTCGCATACATGAACCCCTGCAAAAAAAAAAAAGACACAGGTTAACAGAACTACTACACGGAATCAGTGCACTAATGCAATACAAATGAATTTACAATCATTAGTGACCTTTCAGAACGAACACGTTAAAGGGCAGGTAAAAGCTTGTACCTTAGGGAGATATTTCTATTCTTGGGATTCGATTCTAAGACCAAGGTAGGACAC
The DNA here is from genome assembly GCA_022885665.1 of Triops longicaudatus. Classification (NCBI taxonomy): domain Eukaryota; kingdom Metazoa; phylum Arthropoda; class Branchiopoda; order Notostraca; family Triopsidae; genus Triops; species Triops longicaudatus. The sequence continues at coordinate 17,194 of JAGQDJ010000041.1, forward strand.
TGGGATTAGAAATGAGTGAAATTCTCAATTAAAGGCCTTGGTAAAAGTGGCTACCAAGCCGGATCATATGTGTAAAAATATGTGGTACAAGGCGAACATGTTTCTAAGGTCAGGCATATATCTGCCGCCAAAGGGGAGTGCACGATGACGTCATTTCTCCGTACATAGAATGCTACGTCAGGTTTCATTGAGTTTCAAATTTTGGAAGCAACGAGACTGAAATGAAGGCTATGAGGGTGTTTTCAGTATCGCGCTAACTTGCAACTAATGTTACGTCATAATTTGACATTCTCGAAAAAGAGGGTGTAAAATGAAATAAAACGCTAACCATTCCAAATGGTGCTGGGGCGAACCGGGCAACAATTCACCATCACTATCGACACGCCTCATTGTTTCATTCGTGCAAGAAGTCTTCGTTAGGCAAAAGAGGTGCTGCAACTAAATCAACACCTTAACGAAATTTGTTCCTTATAGTCACGACAGCCGATTATCATCACCGGGAAATTGACAGTTCTGAGATAAGTACAGCGAAACAGGGGCACCGAAAATTAGCTTACGTGTTGGCAGAAACGCTCCGAAATTCGCACACAACGTAATCTTTCTTGAGATATTTTGCTAGATCCGCAACGACACGTCTACTCGCCAAATGAGCTGCGCTGGCGCTGAGCTTGACGCAATTTTGCAGCACACAAAAGACTTGCCAAGACTTGAAGCGTGGGGTGAACTAGTATAATCACGTGTCTGACATGTGTGTTAAAGCTCTGTGCTTATGTGACGAGCTAGCATCCTGCGCAAGCGCATAAGCATGATCGAGTCCGAGCTCATGTGCATCCCCGATTTGCATCAGCATCCCTGGCATAGTAACACCACTAAAACTTGCAAACCGGACAAAACAAGCTTGCGTTGAGCCTTAATGACGTTGACCTCGAGGTATGAGAATTTTCCAAAACAGTGGATGGGCAACTAATGTCAAATCTACTGTGGTGTTTCTTAAGTCTGCAGGATTATCTCACTGCAATTCACCTGTAGTTTGGTATGCAAACGTGCATAAGGTTGAGACCGCTTTTGTTCAGGACTTAAGCTCTAAACCAACCAACGGAAGCTGAAGTGCAAGCAGAATGCGATACCAACCAAGGCTGGTGTCAACGGCAAAACCCCAGGAAAAACGACCTTGACTTTATCGATCCTGTGCGGTACATTCCGGATACGGTAATTGTCTTTCCTCAGGAAAAGTTGAAAAGTGAAAGTCACTCTTACCTAAGTAATTTCAGTCCACTGGACCAGCTTAGGACTACTTTGGCATCCGTTTAATACAACAAATAGGCCACTTTCTTTCTTTATATTAAAACTGCAGAACGCTATTCTAAAGAAGGATTATTGACACTGTATCTAGTGTATACATGTTTGCGGTTAACGAGGATTAAATTTGAGATTACTGATCCATGTTACAAGGGTATTTTGTTGCACATTTTAGTCCAACAACAAACCAAAATTTCAAAAAATATGCACAAGACTGGTCGTTCTTTAGCATGTTTTCTGTTGTGTTTACTGATTACAGCTTCTAGGCTACTTCAATAAAACGAAGAGCCATGCGATTTTGGAAGCTTAATTAATTGCTAACAAGCCAGTAAGACTAAATCGCAGACATCGTCACAATATTTTCTTCTGTGGACACTTCTTTATCGTGCTTCGGTCACACGCTTTCTTCCTTTGACAAGCCCTGTTTCGACATGATGCCGTTTTTTTATTTCTTTTGCACGTTTTAAGTGTCCCTTGTCTTAAAAATGTATACTGGCTTTGAAACTCAGCCAACTCTTCTTTTTTTTCCAAAAGGTTGCGGAAGGGTGAGTAAGTGTAGGTACGCAAAGCTTCGAGTCGATAAGAACTCCCTTATCTTGAAACTAAACAAGATTAGTAATGGCACACGCACGTTTATACCAAATTAGAAATTACTCTTGGCATACCTGAAAAGTCTTTTACAGTCCAATTCAACTCAAAAACAAAGGTAAGATTCGAAAAGCACCCAATATAAAGTGACGTAAAGTTGTAATGATTCTGACCACACACACAGCGACAAGAGAAAATGTGGGTCGTTCGAATATGGAAACTCTGGTTCGCAACAACGAAAAAAGGGAAAGGCAGGCCTTAGGTTCAAAGCGGACAGTCCCTTGGCAAGCTCTTGGATCGATTCCGAGTCTCCATCGCGCCACACTGAGAACAAGCTTCCTATTGGTTCCCTGAAGTTGCGAGACACATAGGCTCGCCTCTTATGACTCTTGCAGACCCTCAGCTGAGCGATTAACTTGAGAAACAGTTCAATATCACCTGAGCTCAATGACTTGAGGAAAAGGGGAAAAAAAAGCTGAGGGCAAATAATTCAGCCTTTTTTTCTTCGAGATTATTGTCCTAGATTGCACCGAATCTTCTTCATAAGAACTGGAGAAACAGATCTTGTTAGATAGGCGTTCTGCATGGATTTGCTTTGTCATCACTGATGACCTCCATCGGACTGTGCAGACTTCTCAAATCACTCGAAGTTTTTCCTTATTCAGGGTATAACTCGTTAACCTGGATTCACTTGGATACCGTCAGAGTACACTTGTCTCGTTCCAGTAAGCGAGAATCAAGTTCGAGACTTGGGTTTCAAGAACCCATTTTTTCACAGCTGACCCCAAAAGAATGCCTTGCGGCAATTCTCCAGGTCTTCAATGTGTACTCACAACCTGGAAAAAAGTTGCGTGAACGAACTCTTATGCGAACACGTGCATCCAATTCTGGATTTTCCTTCATTAGCAAGCAAAATAGGGATTCAAAAGACGATTTTGTGAGGTAAAGACTCTGTACTTAAATACGACTCAAGTCCCATACTGCAGCACAAACGATAATTGAATGCGACATTGTTTTCTGAAAGCAAATAAAACAGATGTACAGATGTGGCTTAAAACAGATGTTCAAGTCTGAATCTTTTCTTATCGGAAATCTTGTCAAATTTATTTCACGAATAGTTTACCCAGATGCGCAGACTTCAAAATTGCAAGGAAAATAAACCAAAATTTGTAAGTTCAATTTCTGGTGCTATTTTAGAGCAAAAATAGCGCAAATGTATCTGAGAGATATCTTAATTATAATTTTCTTCTTTAATTAGCAATAAGTAATAATAACTAGAATCATTTTCGTCGCTTGGAAATATAAAAAATACAAATATTTATATCGCGCCACCACACCTTCCCGAGCTTGATGTGGATTCTTTCAAACAACAAGTATTACACAGAACTAGGAAATGGGTCAATCCTTCTCCGGTCAAATCAATCCAACCCACTTATTCTTACTTGGGCTTTCGTAATATCATTTGACACCAAAATATGATTGTCACTGACGAATATGTTACCTAATTAAGAAAATGGGACATAATTAGGTTGACTTAGACTTAATGATTTCCAAACCCGTTCACCAGCAACTCCAAATCCATTTGTATAACGAGTTACAGCGTGGATATTAGCATTAGCAAATTATTTTTTTATTAACACTGCGTCGGCTTACGCCTACTGTGGTGTAACGGTCGGTATAACAAAAAATAATAACAAAAAACATTCCCCAATTTAATCACATCAGCACCAAAAGTGGGTGATGGTTAAAAACTGTGAAGACCACAACCCATGGATGCTAAGCTAAGCTACACAGACAACTTTCTAAGTTTTTGACGTCCTACATATCGGTTATGCCGCACGAATGAAACGTAAAAAATTTCGACTGTGCCTCCCATGCCAAAGAATATAGATCCACGATCTGTTTAGTAAAACATTTTAGAAAGGGAGAGTCCTTCCATTGCGTCACTATGGCTTTCCCTCCTGTTTACTTTAAATGACTTCCTTTCTTGACTTGCAAAGATTTTTTTTCTAAACCCTGTAGTTTTCCTTTCGCCCCGTTTAATCCCTGCACCCTTCGAATACCGAACGTAGCAAAGGAACCGTGAACTAACGGAACCTTGTTCGGTTCAAGTGGGAAACGGGACATGGCACTTCTAACCGGTCCTCGCTTTATTTAGTCGTCGCTGAACTCGATTCCCAAAAGAAAGCCCGCAAGAAATACCTATACATTAAGCCGACCATGAGGGCCGGCCGCGAGTAGATTAAGACAAAAACAGATGGACAAACATGTGACTTACACATACTGCGAAGCCGACGTTTGATGGCGGCAAAAATACGTTGTGGCGGTATGATCCATTTTTGAGGTTTTAATCAACGTTATTGGTATTCTATCACACAGGTATCGTTTTGGTTCTAAAGGGTCTTTTTTGCAGTTCGTTGAGAAGTTCCGATCCCCTAGGACCGAAACTCCCACCGACCTACCAGGAAAGGCACTTGACACTGGACTCGCGCGAGTTCGCCTTGACTCGCAATCGGAGCTTTGTCCGGTCGGCTGAATATTTATGCAGTCGTTACGTAGAGGCCACAACGAATTTATGTAAGGATCTTTTAAGACGTCAGGACAACGTCAGCTCTTCTCAGATGGCATACTGGCTTGAACGCGTTTCTATCTTCTTCTGTTGTAGCAAAACAGAACAATAGGATCCTCGTGTGCGTAAAAAAAGGGGAACAATGTAACGCAACTTGGTCTGTCTCCGTAGCAAAATACGACACACAAACAGGTGTAAGCGATTATCCACGATTCACAAAAGGTATTCGGGAATGAATTACGAACAGGAACTGGCAGTTTCTTTTTCCGCGAAGAAAAGTGTTGGCTAGAAACTTCAAGGCACGTCCGCTTGATTTTTCTGTCGAGGAAAAGACCTGCTGTCACCTGAGCTAACCGTTGTGGACTGAACATCGGCTACGTCGAGACTCTCAACTGGTGAAAACGCTGGTTGCCTCAGCTTGTAATCCTACAGGAAAACCGCTAGCACAAGCCTGACGTGAAAGTCACATAACCGATTTCAAGAGAGAGAGGCAGAGACAAAAACTTTGATCGCTTACGGGGTTTCTTTGCTCTCTAGGCTCTGAAGAAAGCGCCATGAGCAAAACAAGGAGTGGGGGGCGGGAGGCGGAATGGCTGAATTTGGTTGGAAGTCAACAGTTATACCACTATGCTTTCGCTTTGCATAGTCAACCCAGAGACCTTAAATCTGATGAGACTTTCTTGGCCTTATTGACGAAAATTCCTATATTAAAGGTGAGCTCGCAGGAGCTTTCCCATAAACAAGCCCCTTCCGGCATGAGTTCGGCGAATTTATCAACCGGCAAATTTGTAGGTTGTGCCCAAGAATAAATATATCTCCCATTGAGTTCTAGGCCACGTTTTCGGCTTCACTGTGCCCACCTTTTACCATAAGTTGCTTCTCGAAAGCAAGACAATGAGCTAGACTCGTATTCGGCACAAGAGAACGCCCTGAGCCAAGCAAACCGCTTTATGGTATGCACAAACGGGCTTTGGCCTTAAAAAGGCCCATAGTCAAGCCAGGTTATCTCTCCCACCGCATCCGTAGTGATTTCAGAATGAAACGTTGCTAGCTCGTCTGGGCGTATGGAAATTCCAATGGAATGTGTTTAACTCTGAGGCGGTTATGTTGTAAAGTGCTTAAAAAAGCACACGGTAAAAAAATGACTAGACACACAAACGTATTGTTTGTTATTTACCTGCGGTGATGACGACCTAATGGGCTGGACATGGACTCCATGGGTGTTGGGGTCGCGCAACTGGAAGTCAATGAAGGACACTCAAAGCTACACATGAGTGCCGTATCGGTGAAAGTTTGACGCACACCTTGTTCTTTGCTTAACGAAGGACGTTTTTTCCCCTTTTCTACACAACTGACGAGACTGCAAGTCAAGTTATCGGTCGCAAGTGGCGGGAAACAACTTGCAAGGAAAGCTGCAGAAAAGGGCACCCAACACACAACCGAAACCGATACATGCAGACTGCCGAGCCTCTGCTATTCTCGGCGCCCAACACGACTTCTAACGGGACGAAAATCCAGTACGTACGGAGGACCCTTTGTCCGTTCGAGAGCACATGCGCGTCCCGCAATAGCATTCCCTAGAAAATGAGGGAAAGGCTTGAAAGGGACTATCGAATTTAATGAATCCATTTAGGATCGATTTTTGTCAGGCGAAGGGCAAGTTGATAAAGTTTTCTCCCTCATTCTCTTTTTTGGCGAGTAGGAATTTTCAACTTGAATTTTCTACATTAAGTGCATGTTGACGCTCAACGAGTTCTTAGTGCTGTCCGGAAAAATCGTATCAGCCAACGAGGTTAATAAAGGTACCGCGACGACCTTTGTGATGTCATGAGATTCCGGGGTTTCTTTTCTTTTTTTTTGGCGAGGTACAGTTAGCCCAGAGATGTATGACAGGTTTGAATCGCACGGGCCGAATGTAGCTTTATCAGCCCATTTTTTACAAGTGAAAGGGAAAGCGTTGAACCGGTTGCGCTGTTGGTTGCGCAGAAACCGAGAACATTCACGGTGCGTTTTCCACGGAGTCTGTCTGAAACTCCTTGAAAGGGGCCGGTTCATTTTCTTGACGGTCACCTTTACTCTCGAGAGAAAGTGAGACTGTAATTTCTTATAGGGTGTTTGGATTCGCTCCGAAAAATGGATAAGAATACTTTAAATTCCCTAGCATTAGTATCGAGCGAGGTCAATGCAAAGAATGCCATAAGTCCACATGCTTTTCGTTTAAAATAAATTCGTTGAAAAAGAGCTACGTGCTTCAATTGGCCAAACACTTTGAGAGCGATATTCAGGGCCATGGCCTACAAAAAAAGCAAAAAGACGGAGGCAGAAAAGAGACTTTCATTAAGAAAGCTTGCCCGAAAGGCTTTCACACGAGGGAAACTTTTCGTTTTCGAACGACGCAATGTGGTCGCTTTCATAACGTCGGACCATTCTGATGTAAGCAATGAGACACACCTTTGCCTCTTCTTTTTTTCTTTTTCTTTTTTTTTGGCGGAAAATTCCATTTCAACTCTACCCGGAACCTTGACCCATATGGAGGCATCGTGTTTCTTAATGGGATGAAGAAGACAGAGACGACTTGTAGTTAATTTTCAAGCTGTAAAGCGGTTAAGGTACGCGGCTGCAGCGTTCTTAACCTTGGTATACTTACACAGGTGTTGGGTTTTCATGTTAACGCCATGCAGAGAGCATACCAAGGTGCTAGTTATTTCTGAAAATGTAACTGACGTCCCGGGAGCGGGATCAAGGTACAGCGAAAGCGCATAGCATCCATGACCGAAATTTTTTAATGCAGTGGCGCACATTGTTCCAGTAATTCTTCGCGATATGCCGCACCTTTTAAACTCTCGTAGTGAAAAATTAGACTACCAGCTGGCGTAACAATGAACGCAATTTTCCGGGAGAAAACGATTTGTCAACCTATTGTCGTTAACTCGTTACTTCATTCGTCAACTAGAACGTACCATAGACCCAAGTATTTAGACAATGAAGAATTCAGAAAGAATTCAACTTACACAACTAAAGAAATCTAAAAAGTATAACGGCATACAGACAAACTAAACAGTTATTTAGAAACTAAAGAAAAGTGGAGAGTGTGCTAGTTGCGGATTAGCACAATTGCTAATCGGGTAATGTAACTGTGATATGAAGTCAGTGACACTAGCAACAGGCAAATGCCTGCTGTGGTCTTTAAAGGAACAAATTCTGAGTCAGTTTAGCTTCTAAAACCAAGACTCGGTTGAAGCTACGGAATGCAGTAGAACTCCTATTTAATCATCTCTTGGGGATCGAAGAGTAGTTAACAAGTTGGACAAGTTGGCGAAATCAGATGCACTTGTTTCCCTGATTAGGAAATTTTTCAAAAATCGACGCGGAAAAATAGTTTTCGAAATATTTTTTTTCGTATTGTATTTTCATGAGACCACTGAAGCGAAATTCCGTAATATTCATCAGTACTTGCTTAAAAGTAAATATAAAACCCGTTGTTAACGGAAATATTTTGCCGAGGCGTTTGATATAATTGAGTTTCCATGGCCTCGGTGAACGAAATTGTAGTTGTACTGTAAATATATGAACCACAAGGATAATATGTTACATTTGTGGGTCACTTCTCAAAAGGCTTGCATAAGTATAATCAGGGTCACAGTATTAAGAAGCCGGTATACACAACTTTCAGTATTTTTAAAAAGTAAGAAATAGGGACATCGCTTCCTCCTTGGAGGGTAGATCTCTTTTCATAACTAACAGCAAATGTTGAATTAAGTAAAATAGAAACGCTGAATAGAGGCCCATCCCAATATTGTCATAAAAAACCTTAAAATTCGTGAGAACTATTTCTTAAAAACTACTCACCGACTGAAGTCTTATTTTCACCCAAAATTTAAGCAGAAAAATACGCACTGCACGTGATTGTCAATCTCCAATTTTTTAATTATTTAGAAATTTTTTAAAAAAATGGCAACAGTTTTTTAAATTTAATTAAATCTTTTTTAAATCAATCACCTGCAGTAGATATTAGCTAATGCAACGTTACTGTCAACGTTGACCGGAGAAATCCCAAATCATCGTTAGGAAACTGACCCCCGAATTTCTCAATGTTATTCGCCCATAAGAGGTTTGTGTATACCGGGGCCTGAATGCCCAGCCAAGAAAATTAATACGTTTCATCGATGTGCAGGTGGTATGAGAGGTGCTATATTTGTTTGCATGTTGCGTGTCATTTTGAAGAACGCTTTTTACTTTGCCGGAAGTGTCGCAACCGTTAAAGCTTACCGCGGCTTGACGAATTTGCTTCGAGGTTTCGAATGTTCATGTCTGTGGGAAACGGAATAAAGAAATCGGGTATAGCATTTATTTTCTGCCAAAACAAGTTGGGCCACCTCATAGCAATTCCTGCTCAGTTTTTGGTTATGATCATGATTAAAGACTGTCGTAGCGACAAATGGGAACCAAACAGAACGCGTTAAGCGAAACTCGGTCGGCTGATATCGTATTTTGTTTTTGACTAGCATGTCTTCCTGCTTGACCTATATTGAGTCCACCCGGATTGTAAACTGCGATTGCCAAATCCAAAGGGACTGAAAAACAAGAAGAAGTTGAAGGTACCGTAAATTCATGGTCGGGCTTCGCAAATAATCGAATCGACTAGCTTGGCCAGGTTGAATACTGCTTTCTGTGACTGGCCATTAGTGCCAAGAGCGCAGGTTGAAGGCTAAAGAGGTGCACGGGGTCTCGAAGGGTCAATTCTAGGCGCGCTGACCTTCCGTCAACAACAAGGACAAATTTAACGAACAGCAGGAATTACTTAAACGAAAACAACTGCTGCACTGTCTCTCTGAGGACGAGTTCTTGGGCACTATGTATATTTCGCTTTTGTGGGCAGTCCGAGTACAATACTTAATTATAAGGCAACCCAACCCCATACTTGCTTATCGCCCCTTAATTCCGAGCTTCTCAACTTCGAGAGTGCAAGGTGAATGATCGAATGACAGGGCGCGTGGTAGCGTCCTTGATATTTTGCCATTGCAATATCTGTTAAGGGCGCAATGACTCAGCTCGAATTAATTCCGTAACGCATTTGAATTGCAGTGCAAATACGAAAAGCTAAATAATAGAATTAGAAAGCTTGTCAAAAACATTAAAAAGTGGAAAACAAGTTTCTCCTAAAAAGAAGAAAAACTTGCAGTACTGTCAAATAGACGGTATTACGATGGAAAATGAACAAGTATAATTTGCTTCACGGAGTTGTACATTAGGACGCCTGAACTTACAGTAAAACTCAGACCAAAAGTAGTATAGAAAACAGACAAAATACATTTAAGACACAGAAACAATGTTCAAACAGTTGTTCCGTTACCTGAGAAATTAAGGCGCGTTGTTCATGTGCAACTCAAAGATAAGTCCGTCGTTTGAATTGCAAAAACTTGTGAAACCAAAATATGTGAAACCTTAAAAGTAGGGTAATGAAACAACGTGTGTTATGATATTCCACAGCGAACTTAAAGCAATTCTTTTTACGATGCTCTCCAGACGAATCTTTATAATCCTTGTCTGAATATTATTACCACATCTTAAGCAATCCGATTTTGTACAATTGGCAGAATAAGAGTACTGGACACATTTCCTGAAAGTTAGGAATCCCCTCGTGGTTTACTAGGTTTATTGGAACAACCGTCTGGTTAGCAGAGGCTAAGACTAATGACTAAAGAAACAGCAAAATTAGTTTTGCCTGATTTCCGGGTTTAAGCGATTAACAAATGCAACAGGCACTAATAATTTGAATTAAAAATGTTCATACTAGAACAAAAAAAATATGGCATGTTTTGCGTATATATTTCTGAAGCAGTTACAGCGAAAAAGGAAAGCGACGTCAATTGTATCTATCAGAAGTACTTAATTTTTTCACTTCGTACGCGAGCAAGACTATTGTGCGAAATTATATTTACCATACCTTCAATGTCTACCCTATAAAGTTGGCAAATCTTTCCTGGGCAAGAAACGAAAAAGGGGTAAACGACAAAACATATATAACTTTCTCAATAGTTATAATTCTATTAATATTAAGTAAAAAGTTAGTTTGTAGTTAATTGTGCTTCCACATTGAAAAACGGACAAATTGAATTTTCTTTGTTGTTTGTATGTCAGATTTTACAAGGGGATTGACCCGTGCGAAAAAAAGGAAAAATATAATTGCGACGGTACTGTTACTGTTCTTTTGGGGCATATGTTCTCTGGTACTCACAGTAGATAACGGTAAAAGGGTGGATGTCGGCGTCACCTGAACGGATTTCCGCATTGGTCATCGAGGACTAAGCTCGCCTTTGAACTTCATATATCATATTACTTATACAAGTTACAATTAGTGAGAGTATTATTACGTTGGTTTAATTTACATGTATTAAGTAAAATAGTGACATATTGAATACATTGGTCTCCGCTTGAGTCGAACTTGGATAATATGAAAACCCGATTTACTCAAACGGAAACTTCCGGTTCCGTTTGTATCTCATTTAGCACACTGCAAACGAAGTTTGGTCTGGGCGATTTCGTCTAACTTGAATATTCGCTGTAGTGGACGAAATTTTCTAGCTCTAATGGGTATTTTGTAGCGACTAATGGCTTCTGATAAGCTGATGTCGTAGGCGGACACTAGTTCCGGAATGTTGGAGCCGAAAATTTCCATAAAAATTAAAACCGACTTGTGTTCTGACGTAAAGGCTTTCATCTCCTTTCACAATTTTTCACCTTTGACATTTCTTGGTGGTACTATTTATTACAGCGCTGACAACGGTGAAGGAAAGATGAGTGAAAAAAAATGAAAATCTTGAAAACTGTCCTATCCTTGTATAGAGGCAAGTTCTGATAAGATAAAAACTCCGCGTAACACGAATTTTTGAGTTCGGTCCCAAGCCCTTCGACTTAGGCTGTGTTTCCACGGCCATCTAAATACGTCTTACTGAGCAAATCAGAACAGATTAACGTGCTACTTTAGCTTGCTAATACATTCTCGCAAAATTTACAGTTGCAAAACACAGCACAAGTTATCTAAAAGTCGTATTTGAGAGCGAATATTGCACCGTGATCTGCAATATTTTGCTCCGTAGCACGAGTTTAAGATGGCAATGGAAACGCAACCTAAATCGGTGAGCATAACTAGCATACGGTTGACCAAAAATATCTCTGGCAAAGCCACAGACGTATAAAACTTCTGAAATCAATTTCTGTTAAAAAAAAAAATAAAATAAAAAATGTGTGTACATGTTTTATTTTATTTCAGCTTCGCGCTTGGCTTTTTATGCCATAGGCAAAATATTTAAAGGATTGGTCATCTGTGTTTCACGCAATGGTCTTACTTTACGTCATTTTAGAAGCCCCATTGTGCAGTTTGGAGGTACTTTTAATAATATGAAAATGACATTATCTGTTCCTTTAATAAGCTGCTAAATGCTACTTAATTACTTTCCGTATAGTCTTCGTTATTATCATTTTTTTAATGTATAAGCAACTTGAGCATTTGCTTTTCTTTAGCTTATTTTTTTTAGCATATACATAAATTTAATATATAAGGGATCGGAGCTTGTTGCACTGGGGCCGATTATAGTGTCCTGTAATGTCAGCCGCTGCTTATTTGAGTAAGGATATAGCATTTATTGCAACAGAAACTATTGTTAAAGGGCAATGGGTACCACAAAAAAAAAAAACTTTGTCAATAAGAAAGAGCGAAATGGCCGTGTGTTTGCCAGAAGAAAAGTTGACAGAAAAATACATTGTAGATTTGGAAGATATTGATAAAAAAAATTACAGACATAATGTAAATGAATGATAGACTCATTCTAGCACTCTATTAGTGTAAAAATCCGTTTTCCTTTATTTTGCCATATGCACAACACACTACTAGCGGTCAAAAACGTTCCAGTCCAAACCGTACCAAAGCGCCACGTTTGACTTTCCACATGTCCTGTAGGTTTACTGATGAATCCGTGTGGCGGAGCTTTCGGAGTGTCATTCTGTCCAATTTATGCTGTCCACAAACATCATCTTGGCACAATTTTCGGATGCGTAACGTAAACGTGACGGTGAAAAATCTAAGACCCATTTCTTACAAAATGAGCCACGAATTTAGTTTTTAATTATTTTCTCCTTTTTGCTTAAGGCTTTTTCGACGAAACTTCGCCCGGGTGGCCTTCGTCGTATTCACTAAGTGTGTGATTTTTTACATTTCCAAAATGTTTGTAGCTTATAAGTTATTATTTTTGTATGTTTTGTCCGACATGTCAACGGTCCCTCCTCTAACAGCCAATTTTTATAAACTTTTTTGCTCACTTTAAGCGGTTCGTTGCAAGAGGCCGCGTTCGATGTGCCAGTATTTTTTCGCCCGCGTGCGAGTTCGTTATACAAGTTGTTAGCTATACAATGCGTTCGTTAAACGGGGTACCACTGTAATATGCAATGATCTCCAAATTTACGAGGTAGATCGGTTCCGCGAAAACGCCGAGTAAATGGAAACGTGTAAACTCAGCCATATTTAAAATGTGTAAAATAGGAATGTGCTCCGTGCTCTCAGAAAATTAATTCTTATTGAGTTACCAAACATTTTAGAAAGCAATAATTTTAACTGTAAGTATAAATCAGGCAAGAGCTAGGAGGAAGTTAGGCGGGTTAAGAAAACCCCGAAATTTTTATTTTTATAAAGGTGAAGCCCAAGGCGAAACCCAAATGTCCAATAAAATTGCTTGTTGACCTCCACCTCCCCCCCCCCAAAAAAAACCCTCTTCTTATTTGATGTTACTAATCGCTGTGACACTTTCCGGTAGGTTCCTTTGAATATTAATCCTGGCAAATGAAGCCGTCATTTCCTCCGTTTGTCAGGTTCGGATTTTGGACATAACATTGCATTTAGATTCGAGTTCCTAGGTGGCTCTTGTGGTGGCATGGCTGTTACCGAGGGAAACCAATTTCGCTTGAAAACGTGCGCACTAGGAGGCTTCAACGCCTTGGTTGGACCAATCTTTACCGACTTCTGGGGTTCAAAGGTTTATTACGGAAACCTGATAAAGCTGTAGTTCAAGAGCACATATTAACTTGATCAGATTACCCCAATTGTGAAAGTAAGATTGAGCGGCTGATAATAATAATTGTAATCTGCAGCAGTTGTAATCACACCATTTGGATCACGATGGTTGCAGGTTTCACACTGTCTGGCAGATGGACTTGCATGTCATGAGAACACTTACGTGACTCGTTATTGTGACTAATGAAATGAAAGAAAATATGGCATTGTCTGTATTCACTTCGCATGCAATGCTTGCTGAATACCCTCGACCGCGGTTGACAAAACAAAAAATGGTCAAGACCTTCCTCTGTCCGTCGTTTTTTACGATAAAGTATACAGGACAGGGATCTGTTACTTTGGATGCAGCTTCCTTTCTACTGTGTGCATAAGCGTTGAAGAAAAATCATTTCAGAAAAGAGCGCCTGCTTCACAAGAGATTCACGGCCAAACCGAACAGCTTTTCCCATCAACATGTGAAACAAATTGCTGTGTTGCCATAGAAATGAAACGGGCAACCGTTAGCTTATCAGAGCTGATAATGTGGTGCTTCCCTGAGGTACTCTAAATGGGTATTGGACGTAACGAATTAGTGCTGACGATTAGGATAATAGTCTCACGTAAAAGAAATTTCGTCTAATTAGTATTTTTTTCATTTGCCCGAATATTTTCTGTTTAGTCATGAATTTGCTAAAACATTACTCAGTTCCTTAATGAAAGTACTGTGTAACGAAAAGTGCATTGAAAAAAATGTAGGTTTCAAGCCATAAAACATGGACATTCGTTAACCTTGCAGGAGAAGTCCAACTTAAAATTTGTCTGTCTTGTGGTTTACGTTCTATTTGTATAACGATTATCGCGCAGAGCTCATCGTAAAATTCAGGCGTTCTTGATTTGCGAACATATTTCTAAGACAACTTACCAAATTTCGTAGGTAGAAACTTGCGTTTAGCGAGGTGAAGACGTGTCAGAATTTTTTAACTAAGGGTGTGCTAGCACACACGAGATTAACGACACGTCAACAAATGGTATTTAAGGGGAGAAATCACAACGCATCAAAATGTGAATCGTACCTTGAATGAGTGGATAGGATTCTGGAGTTAGAAGGCAAGCTAACCTGAAAGAAGGTCTCATTGGAAAGGTCAGTGTTAACAAAAGATTTTTGTTTGGCTACACTCCATAATAAGCTTAACTTCAATGATGGAGCTTCTTCCATTTTTCGTACCGTTCTCTACTCGTCCCAGCCTCCTTTCTGCCTGGTTGTCGTCGCCTTTTCCTCACTGTTCCCTGCTGATTGTCCAACTTGGCAACGGCCGATCGATCAAAGTAAGACGGAGGGGCCAGGATACGAAGGAAGAAATGTAAGGGGAAGAGAAGTCGAAAGATGCAAGTCGTCGCAACTGTTCGAACGTTTTCAGCCTCACTCTCAATAGTTTTTCTTCCTTTCAGAACTGTCTTTTCGTATTGGAATGATACGTTTAGCATCGTCCTTATATTTCTTCTTTTGTGTTTTTAAGTGACTTGGGCAGCATTTTGCATAAATGGCTTGGACTCCTGCTGCCATCTAAAGCTAGTTTCTTTCATCTCATGGGGAGACAAGGAACCTCGGTTCGAAGCTAGCGTTCAGAATGTTTGAGACGATCGAACTAGGAATGGAGTGTAAGAAAATGTTTTTATCCCCTATTGACTAAAAGAGAGAAAACAAATGCTTTTACGTGGTGTACAATGGTACCTACGCGCAGCACACTTTTTTAGTCTTTTAACACGGTACTTATCGAAGAGGGTTGCAATATCCCGGAGGCAACAGTTTGGCCAAACGTAGTTGAAACAAGCAGTGCCCTAAAGCGTGCAGCACAAGCGCTGGGCCTCTTTGACGGCGCAGCCCCGGAGATTTAACACACAGGTCTTTTGTCTGCATGCGCTGTCTTCCACCGCGCTGCGATTCCTCGGGCTAGTTGTTCATGTAGTCGAGCCGGGAGCTTTTGGTGCCTGGGTGGGTTTCCATTGCAGCGGACGTAGTTTCCGGGGTAGGATGTAACCCGCACGCTTGTTTTTTTGTTTTGTTTTCTTATCCAAAACGGTACACCTTTCCCCTGGCAAGCGAGTTCAAGTGTTTTTTGAGAAAAAGTGGGATCAGATAAGCAAGTTTCTGTTTCAACTCTATTTTCCAACCTTCTGGCTTCATATCCACATATTTACTCCGTTTTTAATTGCGCGGAAAATAATTTTCGTGAAGGAAAAGTTCAGCGAGTGTGAGTTGGAGTGTCGCAGAAAATAAGATATGTTAGAAGTCGATTATCGAAAGAAAGCTGCCTCCGTCAGTCCGCTTATTGTCAGCTAGCCCCTCCATGCGGCTGTCAGCCACGTCGTCAAGTGCCATTAGGTCGTACTCGTTGTATTACTGGTCATCCTCCGTGCCAGCATTTTCCCTGTCATTTTCACCTTCGTGTCTCACGTTCATCTGCCTGTCAACACTTCCTGGGTATGAACCGGCCCTTGGTCGCACTAACCTCTACTGGATCTCTCCGTCTTCCAGTGAAGAGTGTAAGCACCATGGCAGTAGCTTCCCTCTAAATGGATCTGTAGTCCAGAAGAATGAAGTTCGGATTATCATCTTGGCATCTGATTCGCATCCTCCGTCTCTCGCATCTCGTCGTCGGTATGCAAGCAGCCCTGCTTGGTGCCCTGTCAGCCTTCGTAGCCGAGGACCAGGACTGTGGCAAGCAGTTGTTTTCGTCGCGTGGGCTTGTCTCCTAATTGCGGCGGTGGTCACCGTCGTTGTGCTATTATTTGGCGGTAGTTTTGTTGGCCGTGTCTTTGTCTTTGTGGTGGCCAATTGTGGATTTTTGCCCAGCTGCTGCAATGCCTGGGCCGGGCGGAGCAGCGGTGGACCTTCCAACAGGCCTCAGTGTCTTTCCCATTTCTTATTTGGCTGTCACTCGTAGCCGCTGTTACCGCTGTGCTCCTAGGTGCCGACCTTGTTGTGGGCTCGTGCCCGCAGGCTTGGCCAGCCCCGGTCCCGGCGTCCGCCCAGACTCCGGGACCGCCGCCACCCCGTCACGCCGCCTGGAACGATGCTGGAACGGCGACCGGCGGTGCTGCGGGTTGCAGGCCGATCCTTGGACCCGCCCTCGCCCTTTGGCTGTCTCCGCCGTTGCTCCAGTTTCCAAGCTTGTTACCCGAGGACCCATGGTGGTCGTTCGCCGCCGTGTCTCGAATGCTGCATGTGTTGTTCCTACGCGCCACAGTCGGGTGGTCCTGCGGTGGATTCTACCATCGCGTCTCCGTCTTCTCATGTTCAAAATCAGCGTGTCAGACGTGTTACGGGTGATCAACGCCCCGGCAGCCATGGATTAAGGTCAGCATGGCAGTCCTTATCTACGGGTATCAGCTGTACCGCTTTGTCTCACATTCCAGTCGGGGAAGAGCCAGTGGTAGTGGCCAAATGCAAAGTGAATTTAAAAACCAGTCGGCAGAGGTGGAAGTACAAGAAGTGGCGAAAGAGCAGAAGGAAAACGAAACCGAAAGAAAACCCAGTTTTGGCGGTAGGTCGTGGAAAGGAGGTCCTTCAGCGGAGTGTCGGGACATCCGGTACTCAGTGGTTAGGGCGCTTATTTTTGTGGTTAGGCTTGCTGTGGGAAATCACGGGCCCAAATTGTGTTCGCTGGAACGTTCAGGCTGGCAGCAGGTGGCCACGTGGTGTGGATGTTGGCCGGCTCAGTATATGTGTCGGGGTACTTCTGGTCGCCATCGGGGTGTTCGTGGGCTCCGGCCTGGCGGCACCGCCTCCAGGAGACTTGCTCAACCCATGGATATCACCACACTGGCTCAGCCTTGTGCGAGCCAACCATACGTCCAACGGAGGGGCGAATCGAAGCCTACGAAGAGACGGAGGTGGCTCTTGTCCCGGGTTAGGCTCGGCGTCCCCGAGCTGGAACCCTCCCGCACCTGCTTGTCCATCCACCCGCTGCGAAACCGAACGCTTGTTTCATGACGACCCGGGCTTCAACGCGACCCCTGCTGCCAGCGCCAGCCAGTGCCTTCCCTATCTGTCTGACTCGCACCAAGATTGCATCTGTGCCCATAGCTCGGGCGCCAAGCGGATTGACGTGCTCCGCAAAACATACCTCCGCCACTGCTATCATTACAACCTGTGGCACGTGCTGAGCGACACCCTCAAAGAAGGCATTGCCCAAAGCAGTGACCAGTGCTACATGTACTTAAGGTACCTCCAGGAACTCGACGAGTTGGCCGAATGGATTACCTGTGAATTCGATCAAGTCATGCGACGGTATGATTGTGGACAGACCTTCTCAGTCAGATCGACTTGTCGACAGTGTCAGGTGAGTCTCGATTCTGTGTTCGTGATATACTTTCTAGAAACACGGTTAATCTAAGGTGGAGGTAGACTCGTCTTTTCTAGCATCGCTTCTAACAGGGAAGGGACAATCATTGTCAAAATAGAGAGGTAGGACCACAGTATAAGGGTTACACTGTAGGATAACAGGGTTATCTCCAATGTTAAAGTTTTATGCCTGTTTTCTCGTTCCCTTGACTTCATTCAGATAAAAGGCCGGAATAATGAACGGTAATTCGCAAACCTACCTAACAGTGTTTAAATCCATGAAAGGAACAGGGGGAAGTTCGGGAGACGAAGGTCGCCAGTCCCCCGTTTTGGGAGTATTGTTGCTCTCTTTGTTAACTTTTTCTTTCGTAGATTAGGAATGCATACCCTGGGTACGATAGACAAGTCTCGTGAATCTATGCCCTCGTATCTTCGCGAATACCCCCATATCCTCTTGAGACCGAGAAAGAAGGTAGAAAACTTTAACATTGAAAGATAGCCCTGTTATCCTACTGTGTAACCCTTATACTGGGGTTGGGCTATGGATCTTTGACAAGACTGTATGGTGTATTCCACACCCCAGAATGGGCAGCACGAAACCTTTATTAATCGTTATCAAAATAGAAGCTAGCAGCATGATTATCATATGCACATCGAGGACACACGGTTAGCACCTCTTTTCGGATAAGTGGTAGTAATGCGAGCCGATTGTTGGGAGATAATTCATTTACAATCATAATCTCGCACACTCCTACAATTGATATTTTAAATATTAGTTATGAGATCCACTCTAGACTGTTATAATGAGTAAGGTAGAGGGCACAAAGATGCAGGAGCGTTGCGAGGGTGTTTTCATTGGGGGTGGAGCCTTAATTATACCGACTGTACTTGACGATTTTACCGACTCGAGTACGATACTTCCTTACCGAATCGGCTTTCGACCAAATATTAGGGGGGCACCCTTACCCCCTCCCCCTCTCGCTACTCCCCTGCAAAGATGGTATTGTCAAAGTTACCATTTAAGAACTACGTTGTACAATCCTGAAAGAACTTTATTTTTAAATTCAATTTATTCGTAAAAAGTGTTCCTAATAAGGTTTTCGCAGCACTCGCTAAATGCAATGTAAGTCTCTAGTTGACTTTTATGTCTAG
This sequence comes from Triops longicaudatus, assembly GCA_022885665.1. Lineage (NCBI taxonomy): Eukaryota > Metazoa > Arthropoda > Branchiopoda > Notostraca > Triopsidae > Triops > Triops longicaudatus. The sequence continues at coordinate 36,193 of JAGQDJ010000041.1, forward strand.
ATTTGATTCTTTAACGGCTCTATAACAATGCTTCTAGATGTTACAGAAGTCGGTACAGGGTGTTGCAATATGACAAAGACGGTTGCTTTGTTTCTTGGCTGTGTGATTTTTTTTTACAAAACGAATTAAAAGTGGGTAAGGTTTCCTTGAATTTTGCCTTATTCTGATTTGTCGTAACACGTGGAAGTACACTTTCCTGTGACGTGCCGAGTATTGATGCGTAGTATGTCAGTTGCCGTTGGATTTTCGGATGTGTCCTATTAGATACTTGAAGGTTAAACAAGTTTTAGCATTAAAACGGAGCGAGAAGAGTGTTCTCCGTCAATCAATAACTAGGGTTGAAGGTGGTCGAAAGGATCCCTTGGGTCGGTCGGGGGCTTCAATTTGTTACCACTTTCCTTCCTTTTCTCTTTTTCTTTCATCTCTCAGACGAACTGGGAATTGAGCACACTTTTTCATCGCTCCAAAGCTCCCTGTCGTTTGGAAAAACGAAAACCCGTACATGAATCCATAAAAAAATGTGAAGAAGACGGAGGAAAAGTTTCGGAATGGCTCAAGTTGGCGATATGGATGGACTTATTATTGAACCGCAAACAATTGCTAGTCTTGCCGAAGCTCCCGTTACGGCCTTAAGTTACCGTTAATAGAGAAGCACGCGTGATGTACAACGAGTCGCTTAATGGATTTGGCTAACAATAGATTCAGGCCACGGTCATCCGATCTGTAATAGACAGTATAACCGAACTGGGTGAAACTAAATAGCGTGAGCATACACAGACGCGAACAGTGGACTTGAGAGATATGGTAACAGTAGCACATGGCTCCGAAGGGTATGGCTCTTAACCCACATCCGCCCTCTTCCCCATAGCCACCCTCGGGCTATGCTAGCCCAAGTGAGTAGCGTTGCTTCCGGCGAAGGACACCCAAGCGTTTCTATTATACTCCGAGCATAATCAGAGTCTTAATTTTGCTGGCGTAGAGCTATTGGAGGAAACGGCTGTGAGGGATTTTAGGAAGATATATAAATAACTTCTTCTCAATCCTCCCCTTTTCCCATCCTCTCTTGGCATCACTTCCGTCGCTCCCAAGTCGCAACATCATAGAAATCTTTCATTGCTATACCACGCTGACACAGACGTCCCCAGGCGCTATTTAGTGTACGTCTCCACGAGAAATGCATCGGAATTTCATATCATCTGCAAGGTATTTTTTAAAGGCTTATTATGTTGCCAAATATCCAGAGGTAATTTGGTGAAGGGTGCCGCTCAGAGTCTCAAGATTGGCAGCCGGGGTAATCAAGTGGAAAAGCTGCGTCAACAAGGCACTATGTCCCTCTACCTCTCTTCTCCACTTCCTCCACAGTAAAGCATTCCCTCCGCTTCAGTACGACAACAATTTTTTTCCCCTTTTCGTCTTGTAAATAATATCTGGAGAGTGGGTTAGCAGTAGGGGTTTATGGTCGGTCGTAACGTGTACTACGGGCCTTGAAAGTGTAAACGGACCTTGAAAGAACTTACTTGGGTTTGCTTAGGTTTCTTCGTTCACCCTCGGGTAATTCAAGTCAAGCAATTCATGGGGCTTTTTAGAGTTGTGCATCGAGACGATGTGGTAAAAACGGCAATTCGGAACTGGAGGAAAATGCAGTGGATGTACAGCACACGAGATCTTAATCTGTGTGACAAGTAGCGTGTAAGAAAAAGCCGAATGTTCGCCCCACGTAGGCCCTGAGGTGAAAGAAGTGACTGCAACGGAGTATGGTTGGGCGAAAGGCAGAAGAAAGGTAGGGTACTAGAATTGTAGCCAAGGGGCTTTTTGGATCGAAAGGAAGTAGGGAAAGCTGGGAGGCAAGATATGGGTGGAGGAAACGAAAGGTAAAGCAGCTTGTAAGAAGAGAAGCGACGGGAATGTTTATTGACTTGGTAGTCATCAGGCATGCAGTTTTTTTTTTACTTTCGTTTTCGAGTTTTCTGCTTTGACTTTCCGCAGCCACAAGTTACTGCCAGGCATGCGGAGACCCTGAGTCTTGAATCGGTGAATTTGGGAAAACAGTGCAGCCAAGTCGCTTATTGCCGACTAACTAACGAAAAAGCAAGTACCACATAATGCACGAGCATCAGATCTTAGAATGGCTCAAAACGTTATCAGAATGGTTCAAATTATATCAAAAGAACAAAATCGATTGAATTCCTACTCCTGGGTTGCTGTGAAGTAGCCTGTAGATTTGTGAAGTTGCATGTTTAATGCGTGCACCAAGTTTACGGTATGCAACTGAAATGTGGGTGTAGAGACGAGTACTAAGGATGGAGGCTGAATTATGCTAGGCAAGTCAACAGAATTTATGAAAACTGAAGGGATTCAGGGCACAATGGGAATGAGCCGTTTAGTACAAATGAACAACAGTACCATTTGTGAAATATATGACTTACATAAGCTTTTCCGCTGTGCATCACAAATACAAAAAAAAAATGCTTTTAGGATCCTTCTCTGAAGGGTTACGCAGAATGTTTTTGTAAGTTCAATTTTAAAAAGTACGTTATAGCAAGTGTACTTGGAAGTGTTGTTTGGAGTAAAAATGAGTAACATACGCGGATGTAGCCAGTGGATTGCTCACATGAAAAATACAAGCAAACGCTTGGCATGGTACTTCAACGGAGCTTCCGGTTACTCTTAGGGCAACCTCGAGTTCTCCTGGAAGCGTTCGACAGATCCTTGTCGTTTCACGGATGTACTACTGCACATATGCTTCGTTCTTTGTACCCATGAGAAGGGTAACAAAACAGCGTCTCTTTAAGACATTCACCTCGGGGGTGTGTGGGGGTTTAGTGGTCCATGTACAGTCTGTGAACGACTCAGGGGACTCCTGTTGTAAAAATTTCTTGATACATAACGCTTTTCTTTCCCACTTTCTGGATCTGCTTGCAAGCTCTGAGTAAGCTCCAACATTAAACTTCAACAGTATTCATATCTTTCCTGAAATCAAACCATAACTTTCGAAAGATTAGTCAGTAAAACAACAAGATCGTAGAGAAATTTGGGGATAGTTTTTTTTTCGAGTTTGTACGCTAAAATTTCGTTATGGCTTGGGGTTTTGTTTTAATGCCCGAGCTAATGATGAAATTTTTGCAAGGTAAAAGCAGGCTTTTCCGGCTATTGACATGCTCCACGCGCCGAAGCTGATCGCTGAGACCAAGAAGCATCGATTTGCTGGGGTCTGCCAAAGTGGCAGCCATCCCTGTCGCTTCCCTTGCCTTGTGGGAGTCTTGGGGATGGTGGGAGGCTTACAAGCCTCTGTCATTTCTTTCTTTTTTTTTCTTTCGTTTTTCGGCCACAGGAATAAGAACAGGTTTCTTTGATGCCTTTTTCTTCTTATGGCAGTTCGGTACGCTCACATGCTGGTCTGGAAGACTCAGCTTTCCCTAGACACAAAAGCTTGTGTGGGGGGGGGGGGGCTTACGACGAATGAAGACGAGCCAATATTTCAGTAGAGTTCACAGGCAAAATACAGGATATTGCAACGGAGTTGTTACACTCCGATTATTCCAATTCATATCAATAAACCCAGCAGAGCTGATCCCTCCCATATCATCGTCTCAGGTCTCCTTTTTTTGACAATGCGGAAATTTTAATTGGTAAAATCCATCTCTGTTCATTCATTGTCACCTCAAGCAAACTTTTCAAAATCGATAATTGCTTTTCGTTAACAAAAAGATTCGTGTCTGAACCGGTGTGGTCTGTTTCGAATCTCGTGAAGTTCTTCTAGAATTCTAAGATGATTGGATACTGGAAATATTGGCTATTAGAACTAGGAGCAACATTGTTTTTTCGGTTGCAAGAATACGTTTTTGTTTGAGTTATGTTTTATATTTGAGAGAAGCATAGTGCAGTGGAATGTGTCTTATCAAGTTACCTTTTAATGCGTATCATTAATTATCTGTAATGTGCATCGCGACCGAGAGAGATCCTAGTAGTAAATGTTGCAATCCAGGCCATTCCGAAGTTCCAATGTTTGTCACTGAGAATCTGACTGTACAGCTGAAGACTTGTGAACCACAAATGCAGCACGTTCCTTTGTTTGAAACATCCTTTTCTATTCCAAGAGCTTGAAAAATACTGACGGATAAACGGTCTCTTAAGTTTCGAAGTTCGGATAATCCATGTTGCAAAATAAGGGTTATCGTAGACACTGTTAGTAAGTCATATAGCATTGGTAATTCGCGTTAACTAAGAGAATTTTTCACAATAGAAACTACGAAACTTCACACCTCTACTTGCGCCATCCATCGCACCCTGTACTAATTAATACCTGAAATAATTGATCTTCTCGACTTACTTTTACCGGGTAACAACACCATAAAGGTTGAGTTTTAAATGCCGCTGTTTCGGGAAGCTTTGGATATTTCCATTCATTGCTTCAAGTTTCATTCGATTACCCGGATTTTTTTGTGTATGAAATTGTTAACTAGGCTAGGGTTTAATAAACAACACGGTTTTAAAATCCACCCTGAAATCTTAAGCTAAACGTGAACTGAAGACCTAGTAACAGGCCTCTGCTTACAAAGTCCTATACAATTAAAAAAAAATCTTTAAAAATTTACTTGATAGTACTGTACAAAGCTGAGAAGTTTTGCGGATTCCAAATCTTCAAAAGAGACAACTCTTTCCTAGTCTAATCACAGCTTAACGGTACACGCTTTTATTGTGTCCTGTAGTTGATCGGTAGATTTTTTTAAGCGCGATTTTACGGGAAGGGAATTCTTGAAAACCACTTAAAGCTAGGAGAAAATTATTGAGATACATTTTCCAATGCATCTGGGTTACGAAGAACATTGGCGAAAGTAGTGGCCTTGACCGGTCGATAACCTGATTTGATCCCTGAACCAAGAATAGGAATTAGAATTTGTGTTAAATGTTTTTTTTTCGGTAGTGATGAAACAGAATTTTCGAAGAATTTTGGCCACTTGAATTCCTGTACCTTAACCTTGCATGTTACTCATCGAAACATTGCATTTTCTCCAGTGAAGTTCATTGAATCCGTTGCACACTTCAACTGCCTTCTTTCTTCGGAGGAAAAGTTCACGGTTGCAAATCGGCAATAAAAACTCTCTGGTGCTGTATAACAGCACAAACTTGGCAGTTGGCATAAAGAAGTTGACCCTAGTGTCCGTGTACAGACTGTTATGCGAGTGTTATGTGTATACGTATGAACTTATTTTTCTGGCTGTGATGCCAGGGATCAATAAAGATGCTGCCTACGACGACTGTAGGATCTATATGCCATATATAGGGACCCATTAGTAAAAGACCTTCTTTCTATCGGCCAGTATACAGACTGGTAATAAGACAGTGAGCATTGGAGCCAATAGACGTGATGAGGTAGGGTTGTTGTGGAGGGGAGGCTGGGAACGGCTTTTTTATTCTTTATTCAGATCATGTACAGTATTTGGGAGGGTCTTGGGGAACGGATTTATATCTTGCATGGGAAAGGGGTTAGGTGTGTGGGTGGAGGGTGTGAAAACCCCCTTGAGGTCTATCTTTGGAATCCATGAGTGTGGAAGCAAATAAAAGAGAAAGATGATGAGGCGCTATAAGCAAGAGGAAAGTTGTAGAAAAGCTATTAACCTCGCTGCTGCGCCCGCAATCGGTGAATGCCATGCAACCGCACCGGGCTTTGCGTGTGATTAATATCTTCCATAAGGAAAGGTGTTCCTTTTCAATCCCGGGACCTGGTAAGATGAGCAATGGTCTTATATACATGAAAATAGATAAGCATTTGGCGATTTACTGCCGTTTTGCATGATGTTTGTGGAAGGGAATGTCAAACTCGCACAGGAAAAGGGTAAAAAACGGCGTTGAAATTGAATTCCGTGAAAGATGTCTGATCCTTGAGCTGAAAAAGGAGGAAAAACGGAGAGGGCACTCCTGTCGCTTTGTAACAAGTTGCTATTCAGGAACCAATTTGTGTAGTGCGAACGTAGGTCCCAGCCACTTGGTAAGTTGTTTATTTTTGCATCTTTTGTTTGCGTATATCTGGAAAGAAAACATACGCGGCTCCGTTTAGCTTGTTTATCGACTATAGATGGAATTAGTAAAGACGTATTCTTATCCGTGAAGGCATTTGAATGTTATGAGAATCTGGTGTGTTTAGGAGTGAGCGGAATTTGCAGTCTGTACTTTACAAACAGGCTGGTAGCCGAGGAGACTAGGTGGTTAACTCCCTTACCCCACATCATATATTTTACTTCGTAATGCTGAAGATAGGCGAAAACCAAATGTCCAGTTAAATTGCATATTGACACTCCACCCCCACCCCCTGAACCCAATTCCTGGCTACGGTACTGTTTACAAGCTTCCTTTTGGGAAAGGGGAAAATGACATGTTACATACTTTGCGTAACTTTTTTTTTGTTGCAAAATTTAAACAATACTTAATTTAAGTCTTCCAGTTTTGTATGTTATATACTTTGGTACCCTATTTAACGAACGCATTGTACAGCGAACAAATTGTACAAGGAACTCGCGCGCGAGCGAAAATGTGAATCGCACAACGAAGTCAGCCTCTTGCAACGAACTGCTTTGAGTGAGCAAAAAAGTTTTTAAAATTGGCAGTTACGTTTCCCAGTCTGCACGCATGCATTGTAGACGGAACTTGGCTTCCCCACGCCAGATAGTTGCTAAGAAATAGCCTGCTTGCGTACTTCTGTTTGATTACCTAGTTTTAGTTTTATTTCTAGTATAAGTGGTGCTTAAATGGCACCAGAGATTTCTGGTAATAAAAAGAACGGAAATAAATTTCATCTGACAAATAGGCAGATAAGCGTATGAGAAGCGTTTTCCGATTTATAAATCAACTTTTTCAGGTTTCGGTCCGGGATCAGGAACGGATTAAAATTGTTTGCATTGAATCTTATGGGAAATAGCGTTTCTTATCATGAACGCTTCTTAAACCGAACGCCATCCAGGAAAGGATTAGGCTCGTTAAACCGGGTACCACTGTACATAGCCTACCTACGGTGATACCATAGGGCTAAGGTTAGATAAGGTACCCGAGTGGGCACACCAAGATTTCCGAATGGTGCATTTTAAGGCCAAGAAATGGTTCTCATGCCTGAGATTCTTTCTCTGCATTAGCGACTCCGTCCGCAACATTCAAAATATCCAGATTATAAGCTTAGGGTTTCTACGAGTTTATTTTGTGTAAAACGACGCTTCTAAATTTTGAAGCAGCGACTTAATATTTGTACATTCGTTCTATTATTAGACTCCAATGATGGTCATACCGTTCTATAGTTTGTTTTTGCTGAGCATGTTAGGTTAAACTGCCCTAGAGGAAGTGCTGCGGGTAAAAAAAAAAGTGAATTGAGCCGTGTTGCATTCCGAGAAGGCAGAGTGGCACGTATTTAAAGTGGCCCCATGGAATGCATAGACTTTTTTCTGTCAACCAGTCTGACAGTGTGTTTATTTTCACGCAGCGGGATGTAAGTGAGGAACGTTTGGAAATTTAGGAATTTTTCTTCCGTAAGTAGATTTGACTAACAACATGCGTGGACAGATGAATATGAAAGAGGAAGAAGTTCTCGTAATGAAGATAAGTGTAGATATTTTAAGCCGAAAAGGAGGATTTCTCGGAAACGAGTAAATTGACCACTCGAATCCCAGGTTACACGCGTCGCAGCAAGCTGTGCAAGAAACGAGTCTCCCCTCCCCTCCCCACCCTTCTTCACCCATGTTTCCCCTGGGATCTCCTGGCCGGCCACGCGTAGGATGTTTCTTGTCTTGTACCCGGCTAGTTTTCCGGCGAGAGAAAAACATACGTGAATACATCCCAGGCGCTTGGATTGGCGGCTGACGCAAAAATGTCTACAACAATAGTAAGAAAATCTGTTGTTATCTTTGCGTTTATTCCTTTTGGAAGAGTCGTTGCTTACTGTCGTGTTATCGGTCTGTTTCACTTATTCAAATTCATTCACCTTTTCCGCAATGTGCACGAGAGACATTCAGAGCATCATGGTTCAAATGGAGAACCATTATCTTATTCATCTTTGAATGTATTGTATTCTTTAGCGTTCGTTGATTTATCTAGCTCTTTCAGAGCAGTTTCTGATGCAGGAATCACAAAGGTTGTTCAATCATGGGTGCCGGTATGCTCTCTTCGCCTGTAAGCTTTTGCTGAGACTACTGTTTCAGCATTTTTCATTTTGCAATAGCTTGACTGGGCAAGTACGGAGATTGCGTCGATTGTTGACAACGGTGGTGCTCACGATGCACCGTTTTAATTCCAAATAATGTGCACACAGTGTGCAGTGTCATCTAACTACTACCTAGAAAAAGTAATAGTCGATCGGGGTCTCACATGGTAAGTTCATTTAAACCGATGGTTTAGAATAATTCGCGAAGGCTTTTTCAAACTAGATAACAGCGTTAGCACTGAAAAACGTAACGAGGTTTTGTGGTAGACAGATTTTTGTGATTGGTTTTTCTTTAGTGATAAATTCCAGCTGCCGTGGTTCTCACTCATAGAAAATCAATCAGGTGAAGCAAAAAAGCCGTGGGGAGTTTCATGGTAAAGTTTTCGAAGAAGCTCCTGTTAATTAATCAAAGAATAAAGGGAACGGTGATTTTTTGCAGACGACTGTCGAACGTGAACTGTCTGAAGTTAAAGATCCATTCAAATCCCTGAAACGCACCGAAAGTATGCACATAAAGTAGGCATACGCTTCCGAGTCTGTTGTGTAATTTACTTTCAAAACACTATAGAATGTGTAGTATTGCGACGCAGTTTTTTCCATGTTTCTGTCTCGTCGTTGCATAATCCAGATTATTTTTGCACACAAGGAGCGACTGCAAAATACAAGGAAATATTATTAGAAGTTGCTGTTCGTTAAAAAGTTAATCGCTTCTACTGTTTTCTGAAAGATCCTTGGGTAACCTCTTTATTGATTTCCATAGCGTTTTTACTATTTGGGTTTATAGAGTTCTTACAGGTCCTTATAATATCAACGTAGTACTTGTTAGTACAAAGCTATCATTCATTATGTAAGCGATAACTAAAGTAAAAGAATGATTTTTCGGCATTACTATTTATTGATATAAATTACGTCCCTTAGTGCTCAACAACAACTTTACGATAAGTTGTTACTTTCATTTACGACATGTAAATTTGCATTGTTGGTGAAATGCTTCAATCAGGTCGCAGTGAACTATGTTTTGTTCCGAGACTAGACTGGAATTGAACTTCCGCTGCTCAGGTGGTCTTTCTTGTGCTTTCTTGTTAGGATCTAAGGATGTATCAAATAGCTTGCTCAACTGTAAACAAATTTGGTAGCGATGAGCAAGTCAGTCAGCCAATTTGCGTACCCTTTTCATGCGAAAGCGAGGGAAAAACGTAGTTTACAGGAGGCGATCTCAGATGTGCGCAAGGAGCTTTTCGAGTTGGAAATGGGGGGCAAGGAAAGAGGACCGACAATTGCATTTGAATTGCCACATAACGCCATCACACAAGAATTAAAAAAAGAAGCTATGCATGTCATAATCCATCAAGCCTGTCATGAGCTGGCCTGCAAATCAGCTTATCAAAAATTTTGAGGTGAGATAAAGAAGGGGCTACAAACTCCGTAAATAACAAAAAGTTACAAATCGAAGTACTTAAAAAAAAGCTCAGACCCAAGTCGATTTTCTATGGATCCAAATGTGAAGCATGTTTTTGTGGTACAATTCGCGAATAAAAGGAGCGCCCGAATAAGAGTTGGCCTGCAGGTGTACGAACCTTGCCTCTGACGTCAACACTTCCCTCTGTTGTCCAGTACTATTCATCGTCGTGTTGCGAGACCTCACAGCACTGACCGCTTAACTAGGCAACGATTCTCTAGGAAATCCCCCATTTTTCTGTGTCTCATGTTCTTCGTCGTCGCTGTGAGGTGTTTAAAGTACCACTAAGAAAACCGACGTTTTGAACGCGAGGAGTTAAGTGTGTGGCTGTACTCACAATGCTGCATATCGCCATGATCTGCTCGGCCCTCTTTTCCTATTGTTCAGCACCGTTTTCCTGACAGGCTGTCAGTAGCACAAGTCAGGAAAGCTCTTTGTTCGAGAAGTAGTTTCTTAAATCTCCCATTTTTGCCACCCTTGCGTACTTTTGTCATAGGTGTGAATAGGCGCTTGAATGTTTACAATTAAGGCTAGTATAGCCGAAGGCGATTTTCTTAAAAATCGAATAATCCTTACACAGCACTCGGGCGTTTAATTTCTTTTTAGTAACTTGGTGTTGTAAGCTATCCTAACGTGTAAGTATATTTAAGTTTCTGAGGTTTGCAAGGGGCAATCAAGACTTAAGTGTTTTCTTACATACATGTTTTTATGTGGAATTTCTGATCCAGAAAACGCTGGTCATTCTACTTTTTAATGGTTGGTTAGCGCACTCCGTATCAAGTGATAAACGTGATATCGATAAAACTTTTCGCCTATAAAATACGCCTTGAAGAGATAATAAATACGAACACTCACAGTGAATGCGCATTCATTGCTGACAAATCTGCGTCTATGTGAAGTTTCAAGTTTCTGATTAAGTGGTGGCACACATACAAGAAATTGATATGATTTAATAGAAGATATACATCGTGTAGACTCCGTGGACGAAAATTATAGAGGAGATAAACAACATAAAGTTAATTTTAAGGTTGGAGAAAAAAATTAGGTGACCTTCCAGAGCTTCTGTCAAGTTATGGGTTTCGTTATTTTTAAATAATACATACTTAAAAGCACTGCGTGTGACCATATGTCACATCGGAAAGCTAGTGGTCTGAGTAAGAAATTCTGTGATAATTAATGGTTAAATCCTCTTCATTATATTTTTGTATACACATACTCTACTGTATACAACTAGCGCCATGTTTATGGCAGTCGCAGGGTAGTTTTTACGTATTAGAAAAGTGGGAGAAACTTCTTTTTTATCCATGTTTAGCTCCAAAGAACCGGTAAGGAACCCTCTGGTGAAGAATACCATTGAATGTTGAGAGGGATAAATCGACTAACGTGTAGAAAGACGAACGAACCCTCGTGTAAAGGGCGTGGGAACTTGTATCTTACGAGGGTCGTCTTCATCCATGGTAGGCTAATCTCTTGCACCTTTGTCCAGGTTGCGTGTCTGCAAGGGTGATGAAAAGCATGTGTTAGATGGCCATACCAGAAGCTGCAAATCTGTTAATAGTGATAGTAATCCTTTTCGTGATTTGGCAAGGTGGTCTCAATTTTTCTCCATGGAATGTTGCTTTACCGTGAGGCGTGTCTAGGATGTCCCGGTACATGTATCTTTTTTTCCTTTTTTTATTTCTGAAGGTGCTGCGCACTTATCGAAAGCAAATGTTTATTGGAAAGGTTAAAGTAATATTTTTTTACATTGATATAATGAAAAGGTAGTCGAGTTTCGTTTAATTAACATGTATGCTGACAACGAAGTTTTCGAAAAAATTTTATTGTTTTCCCTAAATCGACTTTGAAATACTCCCATGTTTTTCGCCCATAAGATAAGGGAGGTATAAACTACCTGTAAGTCTTCGCAGACCCGTTACGCTATAGCATTCTTCTACGTTAAGATGTAGGCAGACTGTTAAGATTAACTAGGCTACTATCCGTCTGAATGTTTCGCAGTTTTTTGGCGCCTAATATCAAATACAGCTCCCATCCAGGAATACTCCTGGAAAACTTCGAACAGTTGTACCAGTAATATTTTTTCTGAGGATTCCCACACTGACCAATAGGTGCCAACTCTACGAAAAGATACGTAGATTATAGGTGTCATATATTCGCCGTGTGCGTTTAGTGGTAGTCGGTTCCCTTATACCGGAGTTTCTTTTAAATTAGCTAGATCTCAAATTCACCAGTATTACTTGCGTAGTAAAAAATTAAATGCGTGGAAAACAACGGGAGGAAACCTATGGCTCAACGAAATTGCTTATAGCGTCTTTTTCGTCTGTCGCATAGTCTCTCAGGGCCCTTGCAAACCTTTCCTTGGAGGGTTTTACACATGCCGGGACTTGACTAGCTGTGAGGAAGAAAGGGCTTTGCTAAATTCTGAAATTCCTCGCAAGACGCACGAACGACACGAGAATGGGTTGGATGGGAATGGGAATAGACCTTTTCAATGTGAACTTGATTTTCCCATATTTACCTGTAAAACACTACATATACCCTATACACTTAAATGAAAACTCTATCACGCAAAAGATCAGCCTGTTGCCGGGGAAAATTTGCTGCTTCGTGTTTTCGTGCTGCAGGACAACTTATCGATTTGCTGGAATAGAATTTTACGATGGCGCGGTGCCCGTTAATGACAACGCTCAAGTTTCGCGAAAGCGTTTTTGTCCTTTGTTCTTAGAAGTTGTAAAATCGATGATTTTCTAATATCTCTTCGCTTCAAGACTTACAGCACACAGAAAGAAAAGCACGCATTAAAGAAGACATTGCTTTATTGATACGGACGATTTTCCTGATGTGTGTATGTGTTTTTATCCTCTTTGTGGTAGGTACGGAGATCTAATTACCAGGCACTTAGGGGAAGTTAAAGGTACCATAATAGCTACCATTACTTTGCTTTTATAAGACATCTGATCAGAGTTGTTTTTTACGGAAACATTTCTTCTATACTTTTGAGGGTATAGGATGAATTATTGATCGGAAAGGCAAGCAAGCTCTACCCCCTTTAAGGCACCAAAAAACGCTTCCCTGAAAAGCCACATTTGAGCGCACCGTAGGTTATAAACGTGGGTATTTTACTACTACAAGCCACGTTGCCTCTTAGGTTAGGTTAGGTTGAGATAGGTCAGATCAAGTTCACGCTAGTGGCGCCTGGAAACGAAACGAAGAGATGTGAACACTAATGGTAGGCTAATGGTAGCCTGTGACAAACTTTGATTAATTTTTTACGAAAATTGAAATGTCTTTTGCAAAACACCTAGTAATATTCATTGGTTTATTTGTATTCGAGCTATTTAGTATAAAAATTTTATTTCGTAAGCTCTTGGGGTGGGAAAAGTTAACAGGTCATAGAAATATACCCAAATGTAAGCCAGTCAATTCGGCTCCGTGTGAACAACATCTTCGCACACGTAACACAGAGAAGGGTAGTTGCAAAAACACCTAGGGGAGAGTGGGGCAGATTGATACTTTCGAGTTATCTAGCGAAATGCAGAAGGAATATTCTTTTTAAAAATCACGTAGGGCCTTGTCAAGTAGGCGATTCCTGTGGGAGAAGAAGAGCTAATTCTGTTGCAGCGTTTAGGATTTACACGTGTTTATGTGAAAAGCTTTAGCGTGAGTAACCATTTTCAGCATCGTCTCAAGCGTCAATTAACTTCTAGAGTTTTTCGAAAATTTACACTACCAAGGCCGTGGCCAAGCAGATAGAATAGGGTATGAGTATCGAGCAGGTAGAAAGTTAAATCTTTCTTGTACTCCGAGTTTTCATTATTCGAACTTCAACATTGTGCTTGGGGCAGATTGGGACAGGGCTTCAGGGGCAGTTTTGGACACCGACTAAACTTATCCTGTCACTCAAAAATTAAAAAAATAACAACTTTACTTTAAGCTGGTATATATTTGAATTCTTCGTTCTATCGTTTTTATTGTTTTCGTGGGCCAGTGATGGCTTCACGAAGGGTTTTCTCTAAGAATCAAGAAACAATCTACGGCGCTGCTCTAAAGTGCAATACTTGTTCATACAGTTTCAGACAGGAAAATTTACGTTCAATTACGTGAAGGGGCTTAGCCAGATGTTTCCAGATAAGTGGGAAAACGAAAAGAGGACAGGGCTTGATTGGCTTCGTGGTTTTATGAAGCGCAATGCTAACATAATTCAAAGTTGTCAAGACGATGCAGTTTAATGATTTCATTATTTTTCATGTTTGGCGGATTATGCACAACTTACTAAGTCAAAAATGCTGTTTTCCGTGACATTTCGTTCTAAAAACGCGTCAAACACTTTTTTGATTATCTTGCAGAACGTACACACAAGTGAAGCGTTACCAAAAGATTTTTTTCTGGACAACTGGTGCCAAAAATGTATTGATTCCTCACTGTGTTTGTCGATCTTACGTACCCAAGTGAACTTAAAAAAAAAAAAAAAAAGTTTTCTTGAGATTTGCCGCTAAAATTCTCTTGGTCCCAATCTGCCCCACGCCCGTCCCAAATTGCCCCATGCTTGCGATATATATTAGCTCATTCTTCATTCGTACAGAGAAATGGTCACAAACTTAAGACCGACCGATCGTCAAACCCAGCAACCTTGGCGGTACTTGGGCTAGACACCTCGCCATACATGGGCTCCGATGAAGTCAACGTTCGGTTCTCTCAGAGAACCGAACGTTCGACATCCGCAAAACCTGTCTTTACGCAAATAGATGTGTATCACTCAAGGTGGCGCTGGAACCGGTGAACGATTCTTTCGCCTGGACAGAATTCTTTCGTCTTTTGTTGACGTCATTGAGCCTAAGAATGGTGACGATCAAATCGGCAAGATAGGCTTGATTGGTTAATTGGGATTTTTTAATTGGATGTATCTGTCGAGATAAAACCAGACCTGTAGTCGCTGCTAATGGAGTCACGCCTTTAGTGACGCGATTCTGAAACTCGCTCGGGGAAGAAGCCTTACAGAAGCCTTTGAGTTTGTTATAAACGCCAAAGGTTCATACTTGCAGGGTGAGTAGGGCGTTAGTTTTCTTTTGTGATCCTAGAATGAAAGAAGAACACCAATGCTTGGGGAAAGTTAGTCTGAGCTACGATGAAGCGCTGACACTAGGTGTCCGTGAACCCTGTCTGAAACGCAAGAAAAGAACTCGCATAGTCTTCTAATGACGCGAGACGATGAAGCGGACATGACGAATGAGAACCCTTTGCGAGGATGGCTGAGTTTGTCTCGTGTTGTCTCCTCTGCAAACCGTGGTATTTCCCTCTTTGACTTCACTCTTGATCCTTCCTATTTCCTTTTCCGCGGTTTCGCTAAGACACCGGAAAGAAACGCAAGTGCGAAGTGGATTGCTGTTCACAAGGGAAGCTTTACGTTACCGACGTTTATTGCGTGAAGTGGTTGATTGTTTTCTTTCGTCAGTAGGCTACCAGTAGACTCCTTTAAGAGGCCTTAGCCTTGTTTCCACTACACAACTTATCCTGGATTACTTCTACACAGACATAAAACCTTTACCTGGGAAACTTTTAGCCGCGTGAAAGTTAATAATCCATAGGCCATAAGAATGGATAGCATACAAGTATGGAAAACCTCTGAAACATTATTGGGACTATCCTTGCCTGTCTAGTATGTTTGTTGCCACCCTAAAATGAAATGAAGGCCACACAGAGGAGACCATGTAGTGTTTGACGAACACTTGTTTGGTTTTACTTTGGTCCTCTTTGGATCAATAACTCGTCGATGTGCCGACGATATAGCAGGTACTTTCCGGTAATTGGTAACCAAGTGGGATAAATTGTCAGAAAAAAAGTAAGCCCAGTTTTTCTTTTGTGGTTTCTTCGCATATCGCTTCAAAATTCCTTGGAGGAAAACTTTCGGTAGGTCAGGAGGCGTGGTTTGGCTTAAATTGCTACCGGGAGGTGGGGCGATCAAAATCGGCCCAAGAGGACAGAGTCAGCATTATTTTCCCCGCCGTGCAGACAAAAGCAAACTCTTCAGCGTGTAGATTAGGGAGAGGGGAGAGTGTAAGAGGGTGCCGGGAAGAAATGAGAGCTGGGAAAACGAGGGCAGATGGTTTTTAGCTAACTTTTGCGTCTGATCGAAAGCCCAACGCTTACATAGGTTGGACTGGGTTTCTGCAGATATCTCGTCCGGGAAACCTCGTAGTGATCCAGGACACCATTACTTGCTGCCGCCGTAATTCCAAGCAAGCGAACCTTACTTGGCAGAAACAAAACAAATTGCTGCTTTTCCCCAACTTGCCGTTAGCGTTTGTTGAACTTCTTCTTAATCAGTAGTACCGAAACCTCAAAGAGGTGTTCCTCCAACTTTTAGGCAGGGTGGTCAGGGTGATAGGTGATATTGCTACAAGCTCTTCGAAAACTGAGTCCTGTTTAACGTTGAGCGATTGTTGACAAGCAGTAAGCGATAACTAGCAGCCTGAACGAGACTTTTAGGGTTCTCACTTGTTTCGTCAGCGACTCTTCTGAACTAACTTTCAGTGTAGGAGGATCAAGGTCTAATGGATGGCTTTCCGACACAAATGACGTGTCGGTGGTGGTGAGGGTATCGGGGAGAGTGGGGGGACACAGGGTAAAACTACATGGAACATCACCAAAAGTCCCCTGACTTGAGTGCCGGCTGCCCACCCCATATGCTAACTTGATTAGTCACCAAGGAGAACCTATCTGCAGCTCGTAATATGTTACCAGGACTGCCATTACAGACTGCGAAGCTTAGATAGTGTGTCTGGGGTATTGACAAAAAGATATGGAAAAGATGAGAAGGACTTTCGGAGAACATACCTTACATCGTGACTTAATGAAATTTGACTCAAGGACGAAACTAATATATAGTATTTATGTATCAATCTTTGTTGATCTGAAGGAAGTTAAGCGCTCGTTGCTTAGAAAACAATAATTTATTCTGTATTCAGAAAGGTGAACCTACCGATGTTTTTCAGGTGACAGAAACAGTTGCTCGTCTGAAATGGATGAGCTAAGTCACAGTCGCAGCCAAGGGGACTTGGGGTTGGGTGGGGGTAGCACCCCTGCGCGCCTGCTCGAGATATCCGCCAAGAGGTCCTAAATTGCTTCATTACCTAACAATTTAACGAAAAACAAAACAGCTTATTTTAAAGAAGCTTCTTATTCACGCTAGGTGTGAACACAATATCCAGCTAGTATGACAAAAATGTTAACTGATTCAACGCTGTCCGTGTGATTATTGTTTCATTAACCATTAAGCTTGAGCATTATTTTAACTGAATAGACTGACTTGTTGATTTCTATTTCGTGACGACGATAGTCATGCTACTTTTGCTATGCTATTGAATTACTGTAGTAATTTTTCGGTTAAAATTCGTTCTGGTAATGAAGACACTGCAGTAAATACTTTTCAAATGCAGTGAAGGACCACAAGGTAGCGATATGTACACTGGAATACTGAAAATAATGTATAAGCCTCTGTAAATAATTGTTGCTTCTGTGTATGCAGTTAAGTACTTTTCGTCTTCGTTCCTTACGCCTGTCTTGCGTGTCATTAACCACATTTCATAAATGACAGTAAAGACTTCGAGAAGGTTCAAGAGGAAATGGGGAGAAGAAAGATATTCGAGTAACTGGATTAACCACCGAGCTAGTAGGAACTGTAAGTGCTTGTAAATGTGATTTCCAACGCACAATTTTTCTGTTTGCCCGGGTTTTTATTAGGTAGAGAACAATGCTAGCATCGTAAAGCTATACTTTTATGGCAACCGGCCGAAAGTTGATTCTTTATTATAGTCTTGGTTTAAATCAAACGTGCCAGTGGTTAAGACGAGAATGGCTCGAAAGACTCGCTGGCGGTAATCAACCTCCCCCACACACGTACACACCTTCTTAGGTGCCTTTTCAGTTGTTAAGTTTTTCAAAACAGTAAAGTCAGACTCATGATAAACCTGATAAATTGCTACAATAACTCAAGTTTCATTTAACTCCATTATGAAATTCTGTTAATCCAAAATATTTCATAGCAACGAAACTATGCTACTATCCTTAGACGTCAGTTCAAGCGCCGGGTTATTAGTTGTATCTGACACGTTTCCCTTTTGCAAAACCAGTTAGAATGACAGTTTTCAAGACTTAATTTGCTGCGAGCGAATTGGGCTCCAGAATCAATGTAGTATTCCAGCGAACATTATTGAAGGCAGAATCACAGAATGGGATAAACGCGTGGCCTATAGCAGTGGTGTAGCGAGGGTTTAGCGAGGACGTATGCAACATCCGAGGGCGCATTGTTAAAGGGACCGCCAGCACATAATTTGACCCGATTTCGTTATTACATTTCACGTAGCAGTAAGTCTGAAATGCAGAAAATTTCTGAACTCACAGTTGGCGATTATTCAAACTTACAACCGTACTTCACGTGTGTGCAACCGTGAATGTCTTTATTAATAAGTTAGTTTATTGCAAGCGTTCAGCAGTGATTGTATATGACGAAAGTTTAAAGTCACAAACATGAAACAGTCCGGTTTTGGTAGGGTGAGGGAATGTGACGGGTCACGATTCATACTTTACATTTTTCATTGTAGGACCCTTGAAAGTATTGTTTGGAGGCTAGAAGACAAAAGGAAGAGCTTCCTAGACATGGAAGTCGATTGCGCTTTTTTGTAGGAGACAACTGAGGTCGTAGCTGCAGCAAGGGATTTGCAAGGGTTACAATGGTAGTAGCTGGCCCTGGAAGCTGGATACCTTCGCATGGTCTTAAGTACGCTGGATTTTCCAGGCGAAAGAATAAGGTTATACTCATATAGCGCTAGTATTTTGCGAGAAGAAGAGAATGGTCTTACAATTTATTGGCCACTTCTTGGCAGTGCTAAGGCAATTTTCTCCACGGCGTCCATTTTCCCTGTCTTCTGGGTTTCATATCGGCTTCCAGCCTTTTCTCCCATGTTCCCTGGCACGCTTGTTTTCCGAGAACTCTCCAAGTGTATTATGTAACAACCAAACGAAGACCTCTTTCCCCTTCGGCCCGTGAGCTGAGACGGCTGCTCCTACTTCAGCCTTTAAATGCAGGTCTGGGTTTTTCTGGTAGCTGAAGGAAGATATTGTTCGGAGAGTAGGACACGTTAATACTGTACATCATCCTTTACATTTTTTAATTAAAAGCAGAAAGCATATAAAATCGCTGCAGCGAACTATGGACATGCTCAACTTTTGAAACCTCTGCCGTAAGAATTAGGAACAGAGAAATCGACTCCCTGAAGTGTCAAGTTCGAGGCAAAACGTGGAGCGCACGTCGTTGCCAGCTAAAGAAATCAATAAGACGAGAAGGAGTTGGTGGTTCCAAGCCCCGTTTTTCCTTCCTCTGTCTTTAGCTATACCTTAGTTGCTGGTGGACGAAAAGTTCTTTTGTTGAGTCTTGCTCTCCTTCCTTACTCGTAAAAGGAAAAGGAAATGCGGGGGTAACAGATAGGAGACGGCAAAAGGAGCTCAGACCGGCTCTGGGATTGGCACGGCAGAAAAACACAAGAAAATTTTGCCAGGGCTGGAGAATCTAGACGTCAAGGTTGAAATACCTACAGGCTTGTGAAGATTAGGGTTAAAAAAAAGCTCTTGGCTAGCTCAGTCGGGGATTTTGCTTCATTTTAGTAATTTTAAGCTTTGGACGCCGTGTTTGAATTTAAGTCCTAGGAATTCGGTCTTCCCGTTGAGTCTTTTATTCCAGTAGAACTTCGTGCATGTGTAATCCACACCACATTTAGTCCATTTCTCCCACAGATACTTGCAAGATTTTTGCCCTTTTTCGGACCTTAATCTACTTCGACGAAGTATAATAAATGCAAGAGCGTCATTTTCTACTCCAAAGCGCACAATGTCTGCGCAACAAGTTTAACAAATATGCATAAGCCATTCCAGATACAATGGGAGAAGCATGCTGTTTGCCAAGCGAAACGGAAACCATCGTACAAGCTAAATAAAACGCGAAATTGTGGCGATGTGATTTTCCGCTTACATTAAGCAGTTATGCTGCTGAACTGCTAGCAAGACTTTTTTTTAAAAAAAAGGAAAAATTTCGGAAATCAGTAGCTCGTTTAGCTGAAATTATCGTTGAAAGACACATAGTACTGGATCCAGACTGGCATGAACATAAGCCAGTTCGTTTCGATAGAATATTTGCCACACGTCGGATAGTTTGAACTCCACTTTGGTCAGGATTCTGATCGTTGCTATGTAATCGGCACCATTTAAAAAAAATCAAAAGCACCGTTTCAAATACGAACCCAAAGACAAGCAAAAGAGTACGGATCCAATAAAGTTGGTGTTAGGCCTCCGGAGTGAATCGCTTGCCACCGCCCATTTTAAGCTTTAGAGGTAGTTATTGAGATAGGACGGGAGGCGCTTCGCGATGGCGTCATTTACGGCAAATCCCATTGAAGCCGGTTTTTTTTTTCTTCGCCAGAGGTATGAGTTTTAATGGCAAAAGTTACGGTTTAAAGATTGTTATTATACTTGCATCAAACACCAGCTGTTGGTATTTAGGACGTTGAGTTATAGCATAGCGTGCAATAGCATTTTTTTCGGTCGTTTTCTCAAATTAACTCAAACGACAAATTTCATGTGATAGTAAGAGTGCGGATGAGGTGTCGTGACAAGTATACTCATTTTTCTAGTATGCGGTCTGATGTTAACCACGTTGACTTTTTTCTCTTGGTTCTTGGCGAATGGTAAGAAGCCCAGAAAATGGGTCGAAGATTGTCGTCCGGAACAGCTTTTCTTGATTTTGGCTGGTTAGCTGGAACCCTAAACACTTGCAATGCGCGTGTAGCGTGATGATTAAACTTTTTCAGCTAGTGTTTTTATAGTCCCTTTTCATTCTCCAGATCCCCTTTTTGCAGTCGTTTTACCCTTGTTCGCACAATATTCTCCTCGTTCCATGTCTTTAGCTCAGCGAAGCTTCTTCTGTCTCCCCTCCTACAGCAGGCTGGATCTTGGGGAAGCGAACGGAACACGAGAATCAAGTCTTCGAGCTGCAACACCCAAGGCGGACGGGTGGAAAAAGTTGCAAGGCCTATGTGCGCCTGGAGGCTTGTGGAGGGTTGCAAAAGCGGGGAAGGGCAGCTTCTCGGTTCCTTTGCGACTTTGTTAAACCCCCTGTCCCCAAGAGTTGGTGTTTCTTTCGGAAAGGATGTGGGCGAGTGTTGGCAGCACGAGTGTGTTGATGTATTGATTGGGTCTCATGGGATGCATCGCTACAGCTTTACCACCAAGTTGACAAACTTGCTAGCAATACCCTTTTACGCCTATGTCACCCAACTTGGGATGTATACTTCTCATCGGACAATAGAAGTTATCAGATTTCTATTTATCCCTAAGGCGTCGTTTAACTCCCTTCCTTGAGTGTACACGACTCGACATTATAAGCGCGTCATAGACACGAAAGCTAAACTGTTCTTATACGCCATTGATTATTTCCGACTTTCACAGTCTTTCACTTTTGGCATTGAGCCGTGAAGGTGGCATACTTTTGCGTGTTTTTACTATTGAACGCAAACATAAGATCACATATCTATTGCGTCTGCACCATTTCACTGTCGCAGATTTACTTAAGAGGTCGAACGGGACAGCGTCGGCACATTTCTGTTCTTTATTTTCTACATAACGTGAAGACAAGAATCTAGCTCAGAGTTACACTTGTTGGATGAACTGGTGCTTGGCTAGCAAACGAAGTGTTGTACAATACGCTTCCAGAAGACGAAATGTAATACCAAACGGCCGTGAAAACTAGAGGCCCTTCAACTATACGAACGAGATGCCGGGTACACTGTTGGGAATAAGGGATGGGACAAATTGGCCGCGTGTTTTGCCGTATTGAAGCTGACAGATATACCTTTCAAGAAATGTACACGGTAGAGTTGGAAGGTATTTAAAAACTTACAGCTGTATTGCAAATGTATACGAGAATCGTTGTAGCACTTTACTGTTGTGAAAATCTATTTTTCTTTATTCAGTCATTTGCACAGCACACAACTTACTGTCAGAAATCGTCCAGTCCAAATCGTATCGAAGCGCCAATTTTGACTTTCCGTGTCTCCTCTAAGTTTACTTTTGAATTCTGTGGCTGAGTTGTCTGTAGTTTACGCTGTACACACAGAAAAGGACACAGTTTCTAGGTACTGAAAGTAAACGTCACAACGAAAACACTAAGACTAGGGCTGTAGCCAGGTTGTCGGTTCTCGGTGGATCAATATGCAAGTTTACTGGACATTTTGTTTTGGCCTGTGTTCTCCTTGATACAATTAAAATTTCGAGGAGGGGAGGGGGGGGGCTAACCCATAACCCCCCCTGGCAACGGGCTTGACTAAGGCTCCTATTACCATTACAAATATATTGCAGTTATTTGGACGAAGGTGTGTAAAAACGCCCTTAGTCTCCCAACAAAAGAAAGAAATATCACTACTCACTGAATCTGTTGGTTTGAGGATCGTGGTTTGCATACATCTGGGTTGGTCGTAATTGTTTTTTGAGTTATATGCGACAGCACAGGACGACATATTTTTGAAAACTATGTGACGATGTTTTTCTACCTTCGCCCTATTGGTTTACTACCCCCTTAAATTAGTGCTCTGGATTTAACGAGCGATTATTTAAGGAAAGAAAGATAGCAAATGCCTTTTGCTGCGAGTTACCAGTCCACAGGTAGCTACGTCTGTAATTATGAATACGTTTTATTGTCTGTAACTCGACAAAATGTCGAATTCACTTAATAGCCAGCGTATGAACAGAGAAAAAGAAAAACGTAGAATTCAAGAATAAATTCAGTCCAAATAAACACAGTTTGTGTCCTAACGTCGATATTGTTTAGATCTGATTGACGAGTCTATTTTAGTCCATTCTACTTTTAGCAATCTAAAAATTTTGTCAGTTTACGCCACTTCAAATAAACAAAGTAATTTCAAAGTAAGTGTTAGTTGCCAAGCGCGTCACGTTTTGTCACTGTGTGATCGGAACATGTAAGCACTATACATGTATGACAGTACAGGGAGATAATACTGGAGATAATACTAATGTTAATTCCTGTTCATGAATAACATCTTAAGCTTTCTCTGCAGTTCTTCTGTATTTGGATTCCTAGTTCTCCAACATAACGTTTAATTTCGAGGAAAAGAATCACCTCGAGAGTTTTTTCAAAGTACTTTTTTCCAGTTAACTCCAAATTCAAGCTAAATATTAAATTAAAGTTAAATTCACAAATTCAACTCTACCTTGTTTCAATTCTGCTACGCAGAGTACAACTGTAAAATTGCGTAATGTGTACCTAACTGTAAAATTGTCGGATGCTGTGTTTATTGAAACTGTTTTGCTTCAACGATTCTTTTAAAAATCCGCAAATAAAAGAACGGAGCGACACATAGTCCTCCGGCATGTGGACATGCAGCACATGGCATTACACCCCAGGCGAAGGCCAGCGACGAAGGAGGAGCTAATCCTCTTATCTGCTTGACTCGCTCCTGAGTCAGGCGTTAGCAAAGAAAGACTCTTCACGTGAATAGACTGTTTACGAGATAAAAAGCCATTAAACGTCAAATATTCAAACTTGGGTCAGCAAGCCAGGAACAAGACGTGTGTGCGTCTCATCGTTCTGGCCACGCCGGCCAAATCGTCATGGAGAGGAACATTATTGATAAACTGTTTAGCGGTACCGTCCTCTGAATCTGGTTCTATCCGGACTCACAGAGCTGGTGAACCTAGGAGGACTGCTTGATTTGGGCAAAATGCCCGTGTTTACCGGATGTTGCATTCAAAGCATAAGCCAAATGTGCGTGTAAAGAAAGGAAACGTTTTTTCTTCGATTTTCTTAGCAGCCTAAAGAGAAAAAAAAAAGAGGATTTGGCTCACCAAACTTCCATCCTAACGCCGTTTTTAAGGCGTCTGGCTCGAGTTCTCTTTTGAATTTTGGGACCTTTAAGACCGATGCTACCTAGGGGCTATTGAGGGTGAGAATCCCTCGTTTTTTCCCTCCCGGCGTTCTCAGTTTCTTACTTGTCGTCAGTGTTCGACCTTTTTTTGGCCAGGGGGCGCACCTCTCCCGTCTCCCACAAATTGACTCGGGTTTTTCACAACTTAATTCATGGCTTTGACATCAACGATGCGTGTGGGAGGCTTTTGCAAGACAAGGGGAGCTCAAGGAAAAAGCTTTCCGTACATAAAACCGACAAGAGAAACTACATGCGTTTGCTTTATGACCCTTTTCTGTCGAACCTCGACACAGAACCTTCCGTCTTCCATTTTTAAACTACAACCACCCCTTCCCCCTCCAGGCTTCCTTTCTGCGATTCCTTTCCTTTTTTATTCGTTGAAGTACCAAAGCACAGCCGAAGTTAATGGACGCGAAGGCGATACAAAGTTTATACAGTAACTTTACCCATCTTGTATCCACTACAAAACAGCTGAAACGATAAGGATAGGCAATGCGTTTACGGTCAATACATAACTAGGCTGGAGGCCGCGCGGATTCGTAACTTGGCTTCAATCGCGGGAACACACGTGGACAGCCACTAGCGGCGGTGATTTGATTCAATTATGGAAGGATGGTAGTCGTATTCCTATTTTTGTGTCATTATGGCTTTTGTTGCGAGTAGAAAAAAAATATTCGGCGAATCGTCTATGCTAGAGGGTTCGTCGGCTCACCGCTGCTAATAATCACCGAAGATAGCATCTACCACTCCCTGGGACCAGTACCTTGATGCAAAATCTGCGATAAGTCTTATCGTGTTGGAGTACTTCAACGCAAGATTGGCGCAGTAAGGAACTTTGACTTCTATGTACTTAACGCGCCGTCGAAAACCAGGAAGCTTGAAAGTTATACTCCAATAAGAAAACCAGAGATTATTTCATTGTTGTCTAGTCGAATTTGTGAATCGTGCTTTACTTATGTTTCTGCTGGTCAGGCACTAAACGCTCTGGAGCAAATCGTGGAGTGGAGTTTGTGTAGAAACTGGCAACCATGAAAGTAAAGCCTAGGACTACCACTTTGGTTGACATATTTTCCATTTCCTTTTCTGCTTGTTTCCTTCGTCCTTTGCCTTTCGTCTGCTTAGACTCAGCTCCGACACTTAGATGAAACCCTAGTTCGTACAGTAGAAAGACAGGACATCACTGATAAATCGATGGATCCTTGCAACCCTTACTAACCTCGGTACTGGCGACTTACCAAAACTTGCTAGTTCCTATTTTTCGCCTTCCATGTATCTCTCTCTCTCTCTCTTTTCTCCCTCTCTTTGGAACGAATACCATGGTCTTTATTTACCATGGTCTTTGGGTCCTTATTTTTATTTATTGATTACTTTTTCTTTGCCGTGGGCCGAAACATCTCACTAACCCATTACCTTAGATAAGCGGTAGTCAAATAGCCGACCGCGATCGTATTTTGTCCCTGTTGTCATTTATTCGCAATCTGTCTCATCCGATTGGCACGTAAATTGCCGCTCTGCTAGCAATAGTTCATCATTCTTTTGTTAATTCTGCCGTATCCTTTTTACCTCTATTTTAACCCTTGATTACCGTTTTATAGTGAAAACGTTTTACAGGGTAACATTCTTGCCGTACTAAAATTAAGAGTAGTTCTATTTCTAGTTTTAATTAGCGTTAGCAATTAGCGTGAACTTGGCTGAACTAGTTCGAGTTATTGTTTTTACCAGGACTTGCAATGGTCCTCTTTCTCACTCTAAAGATATTAATTGTGCATGCGAATCGTACAGTACTATACTCGAGGTACTTCCAGTGTTGTAGGTGTGCATTTTCGTGGGTTGTTAGTAGTTAATCATGACTCACGATCTATTCAAATTAGCCCAGTCGCCCTGATGTTGCTATCCGGCAACCATCGATGCCAAGTAATTGCTTCACACTTTCATAGCGGTGACATTTAAAAGGACTATCTTCAAACCGGTCAGGGGTGAAAAAGTCTCTTCTAACGCTGCAAGTCAGAATAGTTTCTATTTAATGTAAGACTTTATTCCCTTCCCTTTTCTTTTCCTGGTAGAACAAAACACTATTTAGAAAAGTTTTCCACATGTTTTAGTTCTTTTCTGAAGAAGTGAACAGTATTTATTTATTCAGTTCTCTATCTATAAAAATTTTGAAGTATTCTCTCCGTCAGTCGCGTATTGAATACATTTCATATTAGAATTACAAACAACAAACATCATAATTTAATATCTGTACGTATGAGATGAAAATAGTGGTTGCGTTAAAAAAAGTAAGGAGCCGGAGTGATTTTCACTTTTTTTCACTCAAGATTTGGTCAACTGCATCTACAAAGATGAACAGCTAATGAAAAAAACTATGAACTGTAATGTGCACATCATCTCAAATTCAAAAGACGACATTTAAAACATAACGGCAAGGAATTCGCTCGTAAAATTAAAAGTTGTCTCGCAGCATAAAGGACAAAACAGGGAATCAAGCGGCTCATTAGTGCCAAGCGAGACGAATAGGAGCGCCACGAGGGAACCGGGGTTTCTGACTGAAACAAAAACGCATCATATCACGGAAGTATCAAATTTGATTTTGCGTGAGTAGAGAAGTTTTGTCATGTTCAGGCTGAAGGGGCCTGTCGGCGCTGAAGATAGGATAGGAGAACGGGTGGTCACGTTAGGTAAGCATACAGATGGTGCTTGCAGTACCCGGTTATCGATAAAAAAGCGAGAAGCTTTTCGATATGATGGCCAATACAAAACTCGTTGGAGAATCTAGTTTCTAACGGGATTAAATACACAACACTTTGAAGATAGAAGCCTAACTCCGGTTAAAAAAAAAAAAAAAAAAAAAAAAAAAAACGGAGTAAAAGAATAATGGAGGTGGAGGTAGATTTACGGAATCCTAGCACCCTTATTCCTGGTCGAGTCAGGCTATATCGAGTTAGCAAGCTTGCTTTTTTGCTGGGCGTCAGGGATTGGTTTTAAGACCTGGGCTTTGAACTATTCCGTTTTTTACGGCGCAGTTAACCAAGTCGCTGATGGTGGATAGGGTCAGTCAAGTGCGCAGAAATTTCGCCTTTACATTATAGTTTCCGACAAGACTCACAGGAGGGAGATATTTCTTCTATGCGAATTTTATAATGTGCGAATGTATAGATTTTAGAAGATTTATAATTAGGACAAATATGATTAATATCCAACTCCCATGACTCTGACTTGTACAGTGTGTTGGGTATAGGTTGCACCCTAGGAATGTTAGAGATGTTTGTTAAGAGTGCGTCGAAAATACGAGCACCATGGATTGTGAGGGATCTATCAAGCGTTTCCGAACTCCCTTTCTGCTTCTATGTCTCTCATTTGGAAGCGGCCGTTAGTTACAGCCCTTTGGAGTACCCCAACAAAAAATAAGGCGCGCCAGTTTAGCCAGGGCCAGTCGTGTCAAATCGCTCCAGTGGAGACGAGCCTACTTGGGCAAGATTGTCTTACCCTGTTGGCCAGTGTAAGACGCCTTATAAAAACTGTTGTATTTTGCCCCGTGAGTGCCCGCCTTCATAGCCCCGCGGTTACGCTGGCTTTCCGCGGGGTCATTGCCGGAAAGTTTATTGAGGTGTCAGGTCTCTGCCTCCGTATAGGGACAGAAGATTGAACCAGAATTACAGAAATAACTCAACTTGGGGTTACTAAGCACCTGCGGAGACTTTTGGAGAACAATAAACGCGTGCGTAATATTATATTTCACTAAAAATCCTGCTTAATCAGACCAACTTTCCCGAAACCTTATGCAGTTGGCTGAATGAAAAACTTGGAGGAATCAAATAAGGAAGTTGGACGTCGTCTATACCAGCTAACGCACACAAGGATGGGACATTGTGAACAGCAAACGCATGCAAGAATTTCGGTCAGTGGTATAAGTTTCTCTTTTATCTTGTCAATCTCAATCCCAGTAACAAGCCACGTGTTCGCTCACTTCTGTTCTGTAATACTCAGGTTGTTCATTAACCCCATCGTTTCCTTGCTGGGAGAATTGGAAAGTGTCGTCGACTCCGTTCTAAGCGCAGGAATGCTTCATAAGAAGCGTAGGAATAGTTGGTCACATTATTTTAGATCTATTCTCAAATTGTGCAGTAGATGCATTTTGTCTATAAAGGTGTCTATAAAGTTTTGCTGCTAAGAAAGGTTGCCCCAGTTGTCTTGCAGTAAAACATTGGAGTTGCCAAGGGCAGCTTTGGCGCTAGACTTCTTGTATGATATCTGAAGGTAGTTGAAGGTGTCATTTGTTGTCAAGTTGGAAGGTGGGCTATCTACGCAAACTTTACAAGTTGGTTAGAGATTTTACGATATTTTTTTCTTTAAGTATGGAACTGTTAGGAGATAAGGGAGAAGAACGTTCGTGACTGGTTACTGAACGTGACGTGCCTAGCAGCCTCTTCTTTCTTTTTTTTTTTTATCTTTTGTGTAATATGTGTGTATGCATGTGCGTTTTTATATCTGCTCCATTCTCCCCACCACAGTAACTCCCTTGTCAATAGTGGGCACTTGAATATTAGAAAAGCCACAGACTCATCGCTTTTTCTTTTCATTGCATCGAGTGAGAGAGATCCTTACAACTAGGACATGGCTAAGTGTTGTCAATAGGTTTTATCTTGAGTCGAGGGACGTGGCTGAGTCTAAAGCACGTGCCATGTGCTTGTGCCTTGTCTTAAAAGTCACCTAAAGAACGGCGTTGCAGAGATCTTCCTCTATCCCACACCCTCAGCGTACCACCATCCCTCTTGTACCCAAAGCCTGCTACTTATTAGACCTCGAGGGCATGTCACATCACAAGCGTGGGAGTCTCTTAAAAACTCCTTCCTGCTCACGCCCGATTACAAGTAACAGCCCCGTTGTTAACTAATATGCACTTCTTATTACTTCACGTTATTGTGAGGCTCATTTCATAGCTTCGTCCTATTCCACTGTTTCCGGTTCACAGTACAACTACTGTACAATACAGCACAGGGGATTGGGAACAAGAACAACGAACGCAGAGGCGCAGCTAGGATTTTGTTTCGGGGTAGGCCTGTACACTCAAACGCCCCTCAATTTGCCTCAATTCAACTAAATTTTTATTTGCGGAGGGCCAGCTAGTCCAGCCCTAAACGACCCACGCAACAAGACATTCATGAATTCATGTGCATCAATGTAAGACCTGCTACAATTGCGAAAAGGAGGAGTCAAGAATTTTTTTTTAAGGATTTCGGGGTAGGCCTGGGCCTGCCGGGCCTACCCCCTGGCTGCGCCACTGAACGAACGTTTTAATTTCTCAAAGTGTGCGAAACTAAATTATATCCGGAAATTATTTTGATAACAATGTTGGATAAATCTATCTCAAAAATCTATTGAGCTATTATTAGCTTATACACGTTAAAAAAAGAAAAGCAGGAGTGAAAGGTAATTTAAACTAGATGCTCCTCATTTACTAGGCCCGAGTAGCATGGGACTTCGACAACTGTGGTCAATGTTGTCCCATAAGGGGACTAGGCAATCGAATTTGTGTTAGAATTCGTTGAAAGACTCACAATATATTTACAAAATTTAGTTGGGATAAAACGATCAATGGTGAACGAATTGAAGCATAATTTGTGTTCAAAATTTCTTTGCAACCAAATGTATTTTTTGGGGAAATTAAAACACTCATAGAGATTCGAAACTATTTACCCACCATAAAAGAAGACGCTGCACTGCGCGGCGTTGCCAAAGTACATAACTACTGCTTCTATAATAACGAAGTTCAGTAAGTTTGTAATTAAGCGTTGCACTTTGTTTTCCATTCTACACAGAGAATTACGGTACTTTCCGGCTACCCAACCCCCTTGACTCCTGGTTTTCCCCTTTTAACCCAACCAAACCTAACCTAAGTAAAACAAGCCTAACTTAAGTAAACCTAACAAAACCTACACTAATTTAACTTATTGCTTGTTTGATTAAAACATAATAATAATAATGCATCAAACACCAGCGAGCCTATGCCAACGAAAGGAAAATCATTGTAAAAGATGGTCCTGTTAGGTTAGGATCCAGTTCAGGTTAAATTAGGCACAGATTATGTTGATGAGTGTCTACTTGTAAGATTGCTTAAGTTTGTACCCACGGATAGCACTCAGGAAACAAGCAAATCGAGGGGTGGGGTTTAGTCGAAAAGTACCAGAATTATTTTTAGAACTGGCGGCTAAGCTTACTGGCGTATTCTACTCTAAGTAACGCTATAATTTTTAAGAGAGGTTCGTGGGGAATTTTTGAATGCTTAAACTGGGCCTAAGTATGAACAGAACTTCATTTTATAGTAAAAGTGGTAAACCTCTGATCTATAGGATCATAACGTGTAACTTTCTGCATCTTTTTGTGCGTGCATCAAAACTTAAAAATTTATTTACTGCGACTTCGCTTTTTACAACCCCAAAAAATCTGCAGTTCATTAGTTGTAGTTTTTATCGTAATTGTTTTCAGCATACTCCAGTGCCTCAGAACGTGTTATCACCTAAGTGTAACACTGAAATTTAAAGATAGTGTACAGTGTAACTATTTTTTATTAATAATAGTGATACCAGAAAACGCTGGATACTAAATTGTGCAGCTTGCCTAAACTTTATGAAGCGTGGGTAGCGAAACAACCCAAAAATGGCCTTGGTGTGTAATGTGGTCCTACGTCTACTTTCGTGACCGAAGCTATTATCTTTGGAAAATCTTTGCAGTTATGTTTGAACTGTCGAGAATCCACTACTATAAAAGAAACCTAATTTTATTTCCGTTGTTTAGAAATTTATAAACTATAAAAGTTTTCTATAGTACGCCCTAATTCTGAAGAAATTTTTATGCCTTCTGAGTCCAGGTCACTCCCGTTGCCAAGAGATCAGGAGTTTTAACGCCCCCGCCCACAGCAATTCTTATTTTATCATGTTAAACATAGGCAAATGCCAAATGTATAATAAAATCGCATACACCCCGCCCCCTCCTCCGAACTGAAATCCTGACTACGGCCCTTGTCCCCGTAACTCGTTAATTCTCTTTAGTCATATCTGAGGTATTTGAACATTTGTAAGGAAATGTCTTGTCATATTTTTTTTTACAAAGTTATTTCACTGACGTATAGATTTCGAAGTTCTACAGTCTATAGTTTTATATTTAACAGAAGTTGTCAAATATTCTCGATTATCGTGCCAGAATGCCACACACTTAGAAGTTATGATAGACAGGACCGATGCCACAAACCTAGCAGGTCGTGCCTTCAGCTTAAATCCGTGTCACTTGGCTGAGACGTTAAACATATATTTCAGCACAACTCTATTAGTGATTATCGCGGGATCGATCGTCATGTAGGATGGAATGACTCTTAACCTTTAACTGAAAGTTCAGGTGAAGTCGTTCTTGTCGCTGTATGTTGCACTTAAGCTCTTGCATAGTTGATAAACTTTTATGTAACAGGACGAAGAGCGACTGCAGTCCAATTACTGAGCTAGATCTTTTGAAGCAAATAGTTATTTTTTGGTGACATTTGAGTTGAGTTAATTGTATTAGTAATGTTACTTCGAGGGAGTGGGTAGCCTATGAATTACGAAAGGGCGACAGAATTCTTTGGAAGCTTGTCCTGACCTGCTTGGCAAGCGTAGGGCAGACGGTAGCGGTAAAGTTACGCAACAGGATAACTGTCGCTGAGGGGTGAAGAGCAAAAAATACTTCATAGCGGAAGGTCGCATTGTTGTAAAGCCAGAGCTCCTTATTTAATATAAGTAGGTAAAGTTTTACGAAATAATATCTAATTCCTAGGACAATTTCACATTTTAGCTTAGTTTTGCAATTTAACATTCTCGAAGCGATTTTTCTTAAATTAGTTGTAACGTAAACACATGCTTTAAAGCTAAACTTTTTCCTGTCTTTATTGTTGCTCTGTGTTAAAGTCCCGCAAATAGTGAATTTTTGCCACGAATAATGAGAATTATGGAGGATTTACAACAGACGCGATTCTGCGGTGCGGCCCGCGGTTCGCAACTGGGGGGCTCAGATGTACCAACATACAAAGGTTCCGAGCCTCATTGGCACCATGGCACCATGACACCATAGCGCAGCCCCACTCCCGCGAAACCGCGTCTGTCTCAATGCGTTATCAGTCTTAAAATATCCCGCGAATACCGAATCCGCGAATGCGGGAACCGCAAGTAACGAGCTTTGACTGTGTATGTCGGTCATGAGCTATGTAGACAGTATAAGTCCGGTAAGCAGAGCAAGGACCATTCATGTTATTACTTTTTCCGATAAAAGGCACGTGATTAGAGTTGCTACGGGATTTTTGATTGCACGCAGATATCCCTTTTCTGCTTGGAGCTTCATCGATCCCCACTGAGAGCCAAATTCTCAATTTTTTGGATTCATAGATACACTTTGTGTTACCCTTGTGCCTCTAAGTTTCTTGTTATGTATTCATTTTTTTTTTTTTTTTTTTTTTTTTTTTTTTTGCTCCATTGATACAAATATCGGTGTGGCAAAAAAAAAGAAGAATAGAGAGAGAGAAGAGAGATAGAGAAAAGCGAGTACTAAAAGTAATTAAATTATTTTGATTTTTTATTGTATACCAGTGTAAACCGTTGGATGTTATTAAAGTAATAAAAGAAAGTAATAAAATCTTACGCTGTTATTTTTTTCTTTTACAGACAGCCTACCGTAATTGGGTGTGTTCCATGGTGATACCGTTTTGGACCGGCCACACTCGAGTGAAACCTTGTCGGAATTTTTGTCATCAGGTGGAACAACTCTGTCCTTACTTCTTGCCGGCTGAGAAGACGGGCAGTGGCAGTCAGTACGCTGGCGAACCTGCGTTTCTGTGTATAGGTAAGCAAGCGCGATCAAGAAGGTGGGGTGCGGGAAAACATGGAACTTGAAACGCATAACGAACTAGCTTTACCAAAAATTCAATTCAATTATGAGAAAAACTTCAGCATCACAATTGGAATGCTTTCGGTTTATTTTCAAAAACCTATGAAATAGTTGTCTTTTCGAGTTTTCACACATGGGTACTAACTTTCTCAGCAATAAATCAAAGCATCAACAAAGCTCTAAAACAACAGATGAACTCCGAACGGTGTACAATTGTATTCGTAAACCGCAGTTCAACAAACACTTCTTTACAACATTGTCCTGCCGACTGTGAGTTTGCAGTCGACTTGGACAGTCGAGTTGTTCTTTATTTGGACGGAACTATCCTGGATTTCCATCACTAAATATTATTATGAGTAAATCCACCTGGGTTAAGTTACAAGGCAATAGATATCATTAAGTGAACATTCGCTGTATATCACTTATCCCTAAGTGGACATATCGTGGACCAATGCAGTGTTTCAGATTCTTTTTTGTACCATTCTATTCATGCAACCTGGAAGCTACAAGTACTCTTTGTCGTGATGAGCCGAATTGTTAATTTCTTCGTCACTTTCACTGTGTAGTACGGAAGAATAGACTGACGAATCCCTGGAGCCTTTATTTCACGGTGACACTCGAGGGGACCCTGAGGGAGTCGATGGACAACAAGACAAGAGCGTTAGATTTAACACCGCATTCAGGTTGTGTTACCACTGCCATCTAAACACGTGTTACCAAGAGAAGTAAACGGATTACCGCGCTACTTTCCCTTGGTAACATGTATTTTTTAAAAAAACTTAGAGTGTGTATGGGTGTTTTGATATTTTGAGAAAACGCTCTACAGCACACAATTAACAATTCAATCCCTCCTACATCACTTGGTAACACGTGTTTTGATGGCAGTGGAAACACAGCCCATGACTGCGCTTTTCACTGCGGGTGATGACGCTGAAGTAACATATCTGTTCCCGTCACCTCGGAAAATACACACCTGATTTTTCTGCTTCAGTTGAGCAAGTTTCAGTCCCTAAGGGATATCAATATTTAACCTTAAACTAACAGTACTTCGATTGATTTCTATGGAATTTTCGATTCAGAAAAAAATTATACACTAATTACTGT
Source organism: Triops longicaudatus (assembly GCA_022885665.1). Lineage (NCBI taxonomy): Eukaryota > Metazoa > Arthropoda > Branchiopoda > Notostraca > Triopsidae > Triops > Triops longicaudatus. The sequence continues at coordinate 69,836 of JAGQDJ010000041.1, forward strand.
CAATTTGCCATGTATTATGTGTGAGGTTTTGACCTTGAAGGTTCCGGGCTCATAGTGGTAGAACTCATTAAGTACACACCCGAGGGGCTTTCTTACGTTAATCAAAACTTGTAAGGTGAAATCAAGGCAATCATTGCAAGAGGTAGCTCATAGAGTTAATACTGCAGCAGCAGAAGATCCTGTCAGTGCTTTACTAATATAGGAAAATGGGTGACGAGATTCCGTGTGTGATTACGGAAGCAATATAATAATAACATTGAGTCGTGAACTCACCACTGTATCCAAGATTTCGGTTCCGGGTCAGGGAGAAAGGGTAAGGTAATGAAAACATGTTTTGTACCTCCGTATCAGTGTCATTCGATCGTTTGATCGGAACCGATCCGATTGACCTTACCTCGGAAAGTGATCGGATGGGTTCGAATTTTCTCACGAAAAATCCCGATCGGATCAGCCCTGGGTGTAAAAATTTTTGGATTGGCTGCTGTAGTAAAAGTTGCAATCGTTATCAAGAATACCGACGGAGTTTCATTTTAAATCGATATAATAGTTATTCCTTTTTCATAAACAGTTTTATATCGATACAATGATTTGTATAGGTTAATCATATCGATAAAAATTTGCGATTCAAATGACTTGATCGGATCGGATCTACAATTCTCGATCCGGAGCGGGATCTTTATAAAATTTCGAGAAAGCAGGAACTGACCATTGATTGAAAAAGGTCTTGATCGGCCGAAAAAAAAAGCAAGACTCGAAACACTGCTCCAGACTTTCTACTTTATTCTCCATTACTGTGTAAAAAAAAATATAGACGGGTTGAGCCCCCTATCCCCACAGTATATACCCATGAATGAATTAAAAAGTGACACCATTATTGTGCATATTTGTAACGTTTCTGTTAGTTGTTTGTAAGTCGGTCTTCATTTGATGCCAGTGTTTACTCCCTCTCTCCGTGGAATGTAGGTACGTTGGAAGTGCAAGAGACTTGCATTCAAGAATTTACTGAACATTATTGCATATTTTTCGCGAAGTTTTGGATGGAGGGACTTTATTTCAACATCTTGAGATTGTTCAGATATTTGCATACAAAAGGCATGAAATTTGCTCTTTAAAGTGTAATAGATGTCAGTTAAGCAGTCTAGATGTTCAGATACTCCCTACAAATAGCACTGGAGTCAAGAGTGGTTTAGGTTACTTGAAGCAGCGGCGAGCTATTCCGTGCGGAATATTAAAAGCCAAAATTATGACATTTTCAACCATGACTGCATGAACGGGCAAACTTTGTTTTGGGATACATTGTCACTTTCCGCGATTCGAAAAAAAAAAGATAAAAGCTTACAAAAAGTTTAGCAGTTTACAAAGCATAACTTTAACTATATATGTATGATCAAAATTTCGAAAGAGTAAGAACAGTGTTCAAGGAATCGATGTCACAATTTGCCTTGTAAATTCGCCGAGGGAGTGGGTTTGTAATGCTACCATAACCATTGATGTACCCATTATTGTACGAGAACGTGAAAGTCTAATTGAACTTATAAGGACGACAACGAGCTCAGAGATACGACTCCTCAGTGATTGCAAATTATTGCGTCTTTTTGATTGCGTAAACCGAAAAAGTTGCTGAGCTGAGCGGTCTTTTTCCCGATAAAGTTCATGAATGAACTGTGTTTAAGCTTGGGTGTTTAAAGGGGTCCAGATGTTTATTATGAATGAGCGTGGGTGGTTAATCACGGCACGGGGGAAGTTCAAAGTCCAGACAGGTTAACATACGCATTTCTGGGACGCGAGAGAAAGATGGTTGGAGCTGACATATTGAGGCTCCTGCTCTCAGATAGAAGCCCAAACTATGGAGTTTTATGGCAAAGGGGATCTCCAAATCTATAAACGTTATGTTGCTATTTGGTCGTGGTTAAAGTCAAACGTTTCCATTCAGGAACTTTTTTGGTATTCCCTCTTTTTTATGCTTGGATGGACTGATCACTGTGGGGGAAGGGGAAGGAAAAGCAGACAGAGAAACGGAAGGAAAGTGGGTGAGAGAGAGAAAGAGACAGGGCTTCTTTTGACTTCGTGCATGTCGAAGAAACGAAAAACGAAGTCGAATCAATACTTGGGAGGCGAACGGAGGGCGCGGGTAAATGGGAGTGTACAGTATACTACGTGTATGTGTATGCCCGCCCTAGGAAGCAAAAGTCCCGCAGGCGCTCCTGTAACCCGCCTTTACCCTGAGGGGTTTTCATTTTCATAAAATAGCCCAAGGCAAACAAAAAAGGAGTAAAAGGGAAAGTAGGGAATTAAGGAAAGAAACCTGAAGGTCGAAGCTAAAAGCAAAACGGGGAAGAGAGGAGGAGCCTGTGTTGCAAGCAAGCATTTAGGTTTGTTTTTTCCCCGAAACATGAAATAAGTGAAAAGTCAATCCAGGTGTTTGCCACCTACGAAACAAGCACAACCACGCCGGTTTTTAGCTTTCCTTTTATCTGTTTCTTCTCTTCAGACATTCAGTTTCCTCCATGAGCTCTCGTGGCACCTAATGGAGAATGTACAGTACCCGGAATGAAAAAAGGACTTCCAAAGGACATTTGCTCGGGCCAACTTTTCTTTCCCTCCCACGCACGCGAAGTCCCGCCCAGAAGATGTCTCATCCCCTTGTGGGTACCGGCAAATCAATGCCATTCAGGGATCTGGTGTAAGCACACAGTGATGAAAAAGACATGACGAGGTAAAGGAAACGTGAGATACAAAGGCGTAGGCGGGTTTGGACCTTTCTTCCCGTTTCTTCGTGTCATACAGCTAATGCACTTGACCTAGAGCTAAGGGACCTCAGTTTAAAGGATATCGGAAGTAAGGAAAAGCGGTCATATTCGCTTATGTTGGTACAATTTTACTGCCTTCTGTTTAGGTCTTAGGGTAAGGGAGTATTACAATATTTAGTAGTTCCAAAAAATGTTACCACCGTGAAAAATCTTCTAACCCCAGAAAGTGAGCTTGAAACTAGTTCAGTAGTTCTTCGCTTACCGTACATAGTGATAATGTTAACCTTGAAAAAGCCTTACATCGTGTGTTGAAAAGTATAGTCAGTGCTTCGTGTTTCACATGTTCACTATTCGCGGGTTCAGTGGTTGAAAGTAAAATTTCTGCAGCAGCTTTCTTCTTTCACGGCTTATGAGTTCGACATTCGAGAAGTCGCGCAGGTCGAGCGCGTTCCAAGCAGTTTTCTACCGCAGTCAAAATATTCGTCTTCTAACGGAGCACCGCAAAACTCAGCATAATAATTATAGTAATTGCGTAGACGAATAATTTTAAGAGCAAACAGAGAAACCGAAAGCTTGTTGTTAAAAAAACGCTGCGGTCAGCCGCTTGTAGTGTGAGCTAAAATGGCACAATAGGCATTTCATTCAAAAGATCAGTAAAGTTTTACATTCAGATAATAAATTTTTGTATTTGATGAAATCGAAGCTGTATATGGTAAAGTAATGTGTCTAATTCACCCCTAACTCGATTTTTTATGTATAGACATATTATGTTAAATATGGGAGAAGCCCAAAAGCTTAAAATGTTAATCTATTAACCACCCCTAATCGAAATCCTTGCATTTCTGACTAACACTTTGAGCCAAGTGGTCAGTTAATGAGCAAACGAAACATTCAAAAGATATGCACATTTCATATATTTAGCTAAAACCTTAAAACGTCAGCTAATTATTGTAATTATTAGAACTTCTAAGATTTATAACTTATTTCATGTAATGTTTAAATATCAGTAAGTAACTTTTGATTTAAAAGAGAGTTTGAATTAAAGGACTATATTTCCTGTAATCACAATTTTTTGTCGCGGTAATTTGGTGCAAGATATCTCTCCACAAGTAATGGCTTTTTGTTCGAAGCCTTGGTATTATCCACCTAATGTCTTGGTGCTCTTAATCCATTAATCGAACTAGCAGAATCGGGCAGGCTTACTGACAGTCAATGCGTAAAGTGTTACAGCCGGCACCGACGACTCCACTTTTTTAAATTACGAATCGTAAGGTCACCAGCGCCCATAGCGGCGACGGGTTTAGTATTTGCCACATAGCCATATGGGTCAGTACGCTAAATGCCGAATAATACTGTTTATTAGTACAGTATTACTTTTATCACCCACGTCGGGCCATGGCCTATTCTTCTACACCAATTCCATAAATCGATGAAAAAGTAGTTTGCAGTTAATATCCTAGATAAAGAAGGAAAGCATTATTATAAAGTACATTGAAGATATGTACCAGAGAAGTTGGAGGACATAATATTCACCATAAGTCAAGAATTAATATTTTATGTAACCCAGTATAGCAAATTTGGTGTTCAGAAGAGCGTATAAAATCTCAGTTCTGTACAAGGCAAGTGCAGCCTTAATTGGAAAGGAATTTATTGTGAACAATCTGCCTCTATTTTTTGGTTAAATAATATCCGATTAAGTATTTCAATTGGCTAATCTGACCCACCTTCGCCTCACATGGCTTTAATGGTCGCTGAAAGGGGGGGGGGGGAAGTTGCCGACCCCTGACTTTCCCGGATACAACGTGGTCATCTACCTAGAAAAGTTGGGTCTCTCAGTTTAAGTGGGTTGTTAGGGCTTAATGAGTATGAATGTACTGCATATTTTGTTCTTTGGAATGCCTTTTGAGTGCATCCTTGGATTTTATAGGGATGCGTATGACGTGCTGTAAAACCAGAGTCACATGTGATTACAGATGAGTGATTTAGTTAGTGTTAAGTAAGGCCTGATTATGAAACAAGCTGCTGAAGTTAAAGTTCCAGTTCAAACAGGATGCTGTATCGGATATTTCTTCTTTGAAATTCTGTTTAGTAAATGCCTTTTTATGTGTTTAAATTTTAGATCCCGATGTTCTCCATACCCAGCTTCAAGCTGAGAATTCCCCACATGGGCCTGACAGTACGTGCTACCGGCCATGTACACTGCACTACGGCCTGGAGCCAGACATCGCTCCGGAAGATTGCAGCTTGAACTCCCCCGAGACGGTTACCAATGGTAGCAGGGGAGGGGCTTCCTGTGGTAGAAACGTGAACAACCACGTGTTGGGTAATTATAGCCAGGTTCCAGGGTCTTCCGAAGTGGCAGTGCTAGCTGCTTCTTCCACATTCTCTTCCTCCTATTCTCCGGGATGGGGTGTTCGCAGTGCTGGCGCCGAGTACGGAGAAGAGCACGACGGTAGCGGTCGTAGTGGTGGTGGGAGTGCACTTGCTGGTGATGATGAGAGGGACTGCGTGGAAGGGATGGATTCGTCACGTGCACTGAGTAGTGATGATGACACTTTAAGTACTCTTACGACGTTAACTTCTGCTGGTGATGATAGTGGCCGTGTTCTTGGTGATGGTGATTCCCTGACTAATGCGTCGCCAACACCGTTGTTTTCCTTTGCTGCGGCGACCGGATTCCATTGGACCCGAGTGCTTTCGCCAGTCGTCTTGTTGTCCTTAGTCACTCACTTGTTGGCCTAGTTAGGGCGAAAAAATGATCATTTTTCAATTTTACACACTTTTCTTTGAAAAAAGACAGACACAAGAAGAAGAGCAACTGAAACTTCCATAACTTACCGAAAGTCTTCGCCATACTGTCTCCTAATCTCTCTGTCTTTCCACCCGGTCCATCCCCTGTCCTTCCCCCCCCCCCCCCCTGTTAAGCGCCATCTAGGATTCTTTTTTTTGTCATAGAACGGCAACACTTTAGACAAACTTAAAAAAGTGAAGAAAAAGAGCCGACAGAAATATGTCACACTTAAAACACACATGAAAATTTTTAGCTACTATTGTAGTTATATATCGACTTTATTGATGACGTTAGGTTTATATAAAGGATGTTATTATTGGTGGCCCTTTTGTCATAGAGAGTGGCCCAGAATATTTGCATTATGATGACTTCCCCGCCTCCCGTGATGGTGAATTTGGCCCTCTCCTCTTTCTTCACCTGCCCACCCAAAAGCAATTTCCTTTCGTCCGTTGCTTCTTTCAACCCCGTCAGCTTTATTTCTTTTCTCGTGTTTTTTATTTTATTTTTTTTTTCCTTCAATAAGTTTGGTCGGAGACAGATAAAAACTCTTGCGAAAGTCTGCCCTAGTTTACCACATCGATAAGGGAGAAAGCGATGGGGCGGTGTGTACACACTTCAAAGCTCATTTAACAGAAAAAGCATCTTATTTCTTATTAAATTTCCTCTGCGTACGTTTTCGTTTGCCAACATTTCGAAACAGACATTGCGACCCAAAGTTACTAATATCGGGAGAAATATACCTCTGCCACACATCAATGAACACAACGCACAGAACTAACCCTTGAAATGATGACACATTCAGAATCTATTTCTCGTCAAGAACCGAAATTTTTGCCTCTCATACTTTTCACATTTCCAAGCGGTGTTGAAGAGAACTTGACGTAAGTGATAAAAGGTAATAAGAAAGGGTGAATGGTTGATGTGCGAGGAACGAAAAGCCTAGCTAGAGGGCAGGTACTTTTAATAGTTTTTCTCCCGGGGCTGTAGTAATTTCTTTCAGTCCAACGATATCCTCCGTTTTTATTTGAAGTAAGGAATCTTGAATGCGTCCATGGGGAAATTTAGAAGGGGCACACGTACTACACACGGTTTAAGACATTACCTCTCCGAAATTTCTGTAATATTCGCCAAGTTCAAGAAGAAGTGAGTAAAGAAAGGATTTTTCTCGTCATGCACCTTTCGTGCCAAAGGGGAATACCGTGCCAAGATCCGGCTATGCACCTTCTGCTACGATCTTTTTCTTCCTTGAAACACTCCAACTAAGAAGACGTCTTTTGTCTCGGAAATCATTCCCACCCCAGAAGCACGTGTTTGCTTACCGTCTTCAACCTAGATGGACGTTTTCTCGTCTTATCGCTTTTTAGCATGGCCCTCTCTGGCCATGCTTTGACAGAAGCGTAGAAGAAAAAAAATACATACATAAGAGGAGATAGAACCAGCGGGAGACACTGGGAGTGAATGAGGAGAGATGCGAGAGAGGTAGCAAAGCTGACTTTATGCAAACTAGGGTTATCTCTTCCACCAAATCAATAGCACGACTTAGTCAGGCTTGGAATTGGATGACGGCCAGCCCATTGCGTGCTGTGCAACTCACAATTGAGCTCATCGCACGTCTCTACACCCCAACCTAACCCTGTTCTGCCCTCTTTCAACCCCTCGCCCCCTGCCACCCGCGCTAACATAAAACCGCCTCGAGATAGTTGCCTCCACCCCCTGAAAGTCTCAAGTGCACGAAGGACACCTTTAACTCTTTCATGCCAAATCCACATGGGTGCAGTGGTGCAGAAGAGGGGGAAATTTCTAGCTGGGATAGAGGGGTAAGCTGCAAAATCCTCTCTTGACATTATAGAGACTGGAGTAGAGGCAGAGAAAAAAGAAAGTACAAAGGACAGAAAACACGCTACACCCTTTTCGATAGGTTACCACAATTGCTCGATAAAAGTCCATCAGAGTAGTGAGCCAAAGTCGGGATTGTGGTTCGTTTTCCTTCCGCTAGGATGACAAAAATCCCCCACCACCACCACCCACGCTCGTCCCCCCAGTCACTCCACCCACCACGACTTCCTTTCAACCAAATCTTATTTTTCCAGATTATGTTATCACAGTATAGGGCATAGTTAAAAAGTCAAACTCACATCCCGCCATCCAAAGGGCTAATATGGTAGGGGTTGTTTAGAATCTGTACACAGGATTACGCGTTTTAGTTCCTGCCATAAATGAGTGAAGCTGCGTACACTAGATTTCGAATGCTTATGCACTCGAAACAATTTTCCTTAATTTGACATCTGATCTCCGATTACGTAGTTCCAAAGTAATTCAGTACACACTTTATTTCTTTCTTTTGTTTTTAGTTATTTGGTTTGTTTTTCATACATTTTTGGCACAATGAGCAGTCACCCCTCCCTTTTCTTCTTGAGCGAGCACAGTATTGAATAGCGCTGAATAGTACTATCGGCGAGAGAGGGACTGCTTTGGTATTGGTTAGGGCATGCAAGAAAATGGGCGAAAGATACAACGAAGTTCTGTACCATCACGTGAAAATCCTTCCTTGTTTCACCCTTTTACACTTTCTAAGGAACTATTTGTTTCTGCATCCGTTCCCTCACATCTTATAAAAAACAAGGTTGCGCATTCCCGCCCGATTGTTAAGAAAGTAATCTTGTTTCTAAATTTTGGTACTCTTGTGACCCTTTCAACTCCCTATGATTTCAGGTTCCCCTCTAACGCCCATAATTTGCAACACTGTTCCTTGAAACTGATGTAAGGTTCAGCGTTAAAAGAGTTTTTGCAGAAGAGCGGAGATTTTGGGATATTAAACTGTATAACAATAAATACTGAAGCCTTCGTTTGAAAGAAAAATAGACTGTGCTGGTCCCTAGATTCCTCGAGGAAATGACTGCTTGCTTTGAGAGTCACCCGAATGAAAAAATCATACAAAAGTTATTACCCTGGAATATTTCCGAATAATCGTGGTTGGTATTTTGTTTGTCATTCTGGTTTCCGATGGGGTTATTATGTTCACTAACGAGAGACTTTTATTTTCGAACCAATAAATCCCCTTTGTAATACTAACCTTAAGAACCTTTCCCCCCTTGACCCATCCACAAGAAAAAATCCCAACAGTCTTTTTTTTGCGGCAACGCCCCAGACTTCCCTCTATGACTCCGGCGGTTGTAAATAATATAGGGTTATTTACACAATGATTATACGAAATGCGGGAAAAGTTTGAGTTTATTAAAATATGGGAAGAGTAAGCAAAAAAGGGCACATCCCAATGATAGAGCCGTGAATGTTGTTGACAGTGCAGTGTACAATAAAAAAAAGATTTCAAGATACAGCCTCCAGTGTACTGTTTGTTTATTCCAGTAATGTGCGGCGGATCCGAAAGGCGGTAGTTTTTGTTTTGTTTTGAAGGAATCCCTTGACGTCTGAAAAAGCAAGAACTATTAACAAATCACCATAACAGAAATATTTATAACTGAAAGCGAAAAGGGTTCCGTGCATAGGTACTTAACCCTCCATTTGCCCTCGAGTCAGGTCGTTTTGCCTAGGCAAACATGGCTAACAAGATCAATAAGGAGCGAACAGGACCGGCGACTGTAAAACTTACGAAAGTCCCCGCTTGGTCCTTCGATCCTCGTCTATAGAGTACGGCAGTACTCTATAGAATGCGTTCAACAGGAAATTTTATCCACCGAGTCTTCGTCGTTATTAGTTGCGCTATATGGATGTGTTGCAGACAGAAAAATTGGATTGAAAATCTACTGGTACCGTTTCTTTTCCTCGCTGGGTTTGCTTTCAATACGAGAAGATATTCATTTTTCAATTTCTGTTTACTCAACCGCTTGTTTGACTCCCTTTCCAACTTACGTGTGGCAAGTGTTGCGTTGAGGGAGAGGTTTGTTCACATTCTTATCATATTCTTAGTGACGCGAAAATACCTCCACTGTCCCACTTGAAAAGAGCCGGCATCAAAGTAACAAATCAACAAATATGTATACGAGAGCTTAAGCAACATTCATTTTATGAACAACTACTTCTCATATATCCAAACTCGGAAGTTATCTATTGCATACTGCTTCTCCTTTCGTCATAAACGACAATTTTGCATCGCATTTTCCAAATACAAAACTATCTTGACAATAGACATACTACGAATTTTCAACGATAAAAGAAGCATTCCCCATCAGCAATTCTGTTTTAAAAACTACACGCAACGAAACAAGTCACGAATAAAAGTGCAGATACAAGAAACCAAAAAAATGTTTCTCCGATCAACTTAAAAAAGGACAATGCGCTTTATGGGTTCACGTCACCTATTTCATAAACACAAATGGCTACCCTAAAACAGTCAAACAACAAAAGAAGAGATATAAAATAAATAAATAATTGCACTTCTATCCACCAACAAAACCGAAAAATTTACCAGCCAGTCTACATAATCACGACGATTGTATTAATAGCTAGTACTGAAAGTACGCGTTGAAAACGACGCCAATAATGCGCTCAATATGTCACGGCAATATGCCAAACAGAGGGGGAAATAGAGAAGGACTTTTGTCAAGCTACTTTGAAGTGGTTATTTCTATATCAATAATTAATAATCAGGCTTGTGCAAAATCCGAGTTAACCAGGGTAAATTTCAGCGAGTCCAATTCTGGGAGTTGCAATCCAGAACATTTAACTCAGTGGAAATGTCAAATCAGCAGCTGTCGTAATGCGGGGCTCTGTCGGACTTAATCCGGATTCGAGCACAATCCTGCTAACAATATAGCTCATGTCTGAGTGAATAAAATGAGACTAGGGGTGATTGTAAGAAAGATATTTTTCGTTATACTCAGCTTTTAATACGTTAGGTGATTAGTTATCCGATAATCTACTTGCGTTAAGATTTTTTTCACAAATTTAGAGTAAGTGATGGTCATAACAAGATGCTTATGGGATTGAAATATATCCTAATAGTTGGACAAATTTATGTAGAGTTCGGACGCTTGAACTTCAGTTTGTATATACTAGCCTTTTGATTTTTACTAATACATATATGATAGCTTAAGGCCTTTTCGTCCAAATTTACTAAGCGTAATGAATAGTAGGAATTATTATCGTACCATTTGTGAAAAGAAAATATATCGCAAGATTTCTGTGATAAAACTGGATTATTTTACGAAATGTAACACGAGCCTTGTAGCAACAATGATATCACAACATGGTACACACATTGCAATGCTGCCCTATAGCACGTAATAATTTTTTTTTATAGAGATAGTTTACTAGCTTTGTACCGAAGCTTAGCTCTTCAATTGCTTTATGGGTACTAAAGCTTGTGAACAAAAAAAAAATCTTAAAAAGAATAGTTGCAATTCGGACGTTCACCACAAGAATCCATTCTCGATTAGTTGGATTGCTAACTGAATTTTAACTTTTATGCATGTTTCCATCACCCAAGTTCGTACTTCGATTCATAGTAGTCATTTTTCATTATTATTACTAATATTATTTTTACTACTCTTAGTTATAGCTGTCGGCACAGCATCTTGTAGTAACCTCTTTAGGTTTAGATGTCTCTGAATTGTATGTGTAATAGTGTGGGTCTTAAGCTGGTGGATTGTCCACCATAAAAAATAACTCACAGTTAAACTAAATTATTGCTAAGTTTTACTATTTTATATTAACTTTATTTCGTTAATTAATATAATTTTGAAAAATATTGTTTGATTTAAAGGTAGCCTACGTTAGGATTAGAAAAATAATAAAGTACCAGACTCAAATTTGGCGCCACGAACTGACAGCACCCCAAACACTGCTAAAAACGACGGGGCAGCGAAAGGTACACTTGCTGGCATTGTCCAGTGCGCACTTTGTCAAATGAATATCCTCAGTGACCGCGTACTTCCAACTGAAGTGGTCGCGTACAGACACGCAGTGCCAGGAAGTGCAGCACCGGGTTCCCAAACCGAATTCGCTATTAAATAGTTGCATAGCGTGGAATAGAGAAAGGGCAGCAAGTAGCAATCGCATGAACCCGGGGAATAGTAATCCAACTTTGCCGTTGCAATTGAAACATTCGGTCGGAATGGGTTTGATGATGCCAGCGAAAGATTGCGATCATTACACGTAAGCTAACCTACGGTCGCATTGCAACTATACATCATTTTTGTCACAGCTTTTTTCTCTCGTTTCCTTACTGCATATATATGAGACAAAAGTTACAGTGCCAATTACTCCTGTCATGGAATCGATGTGGAGGAGCTACATCCAGGGTCGCCGCCCCGAGAGTTGCTGATGTTTTGCCTCACCCTAAAATAAAATAGATGAATTCGGCTGCTAAAATCTGGCCGTTAACTAAAAGATTTCCCAAATTATAATTTTCTACTTTTCATTTTGACTTATGCTTATTAATGTCGTAAGAATTTGGAAAAAAAAACAGGTGTCGAGCGTCGTAGTCCGTATGGCAGAGCGCCTTGATGGACATTGAAGAGAGGCAAAAATATATGCGTTTTGTAGGTCGAATTGAGATTTATTAAACAGAGTAATAACTTGAAATAAAGTAGGTAAATTGTGTGAAACTGGTTGAGTAACATTATCCTGTTAAACACATGAAAGCGTAGGTGAAATCTGGTCAGCATACAACCCTAACCAGTTGTTAAAATCCGGTTCATAATGGATAGGGATATATCCAGTTCATAATGAACCACCTTGTTTTCATAATAGCTAGTCAGGTAATAAAACTTAACAAGTAACAGTCTCTAAGTGTCTTACAATTCCATATAAGGTTTGTAACAGTGAAATCGAGAAAGTAGATTGAATAACTTGTTGCTAATAACAGTTTGAAGTCTAAGAAAGCCTGAATACTCGCCAAGTATTCCATTATTGAGCAATAATCTGCACTCCATTTCAGGTGTTTGGAGAGCAAGCTTGACACACAGAAGTACACGGACAAGCCGGTACATTTACTTGCCGGACCGGATCTGGTACGCGGAACATAATTTGCCCCCCTTCCGTACGGTTAAAAAATACTAGGTCCTGGTTGAGATTCCCGTCTCTGCACACAGACCACATTGCGACGCGTTTGTTCAATTGTTGCGAAAATGCATTGCGTTGGGAAAATGATCAGAATGTAAAATCGTGGAATTCTTGCGTCATATAACGGCAGCCTACGGTATACACTTGTATTAAGTTTGGCGCAAACAATAAAGACAACTTTAGCTACTAATTAAATGAGGTCATGGAGTAACCTTCGATTTGGAATTACTGTTGACTATTCAACGTAAGTCCTGGAATCCGTGTGAAATTAAAGTAAGCTCTCGAGCTTATAAATAAAGCTTGCGAAACTCTTCTGCTGCCTTCTTTTCCAGATCAACAGAGCACAGATGTGACCATTAATTACCTATGTTGCCTAGTAAAGCTAGCACGGACTGAATACGTCCCCTCACCAACGGTACAGTTAAATATTGTTGACGACTAAACTGAACTTAACGGCAAAAAAAGTTAATAATCCAACAGAACATACACTACAGATTAGAAGTGATTTGCAAGAGAACGTGTTAGGTAAAAGTCTTTGTCGTCTCCCGTTTTGAAAAACGGCTGATTTTAAAAAAAGTTTGTACAACCAGCATGTTACAGTCCCAGATTATTTTTTTTTCATATATACATTCATCTGTGTTTTAAATTTGGTATGTCAAAGTTAGAGTAACGATCGATGCATACACTGAAAAAATTGTCCCCAATTAACGGCAGGGAAACCCCACCCTGGGTCCCGCGATTTCTGGGTTTAATTATCTCCCATTAAATGGTGAACTTTTCTCGTAAAATGTTGACATTTTTCTCATAAAACGCTGAAACTTGTTAAGTAATGGTAGTTTTAGTGCCTTCTTGTAAAGAAGTTTCACCATTTATTGGATAAACATTAAAACCCCATTAATTGGGAGAATATTTTACAGTGTACAACTGCGATTCCCTTCTTGTCTTTTTCGGAAGTTTCTAAAGACTGAGGTAGTTATATTGTGATCTACCTGAATATTTAAAAAAAAAGACAAGTGGAGTTGAGTGCACACATGCAAAAAATCCTCTATTACTCTGCTAAAATACTTTTACTTTTGGACACATAAAATATGTACCAATAGTACACCAAAAGAAATTTTCAATCCCAAAAAGATTTTTTGTTTTGTTTTATGGAATGCTTTTGACTTGTAAGTGCGGCTGAGAACTTGTTCAGCACCTGTAATTGCTAACAGCACTTGGACAACTAAAAGAAATAATTGTATATCAAATTGTTAAAATAAATTTCAAAGATATTTAAAGTCCTTCAATTTCTTATTATTTGTAAGACAGTAATCGCTCGTAAACATTATAGCAGGACGGCAAATTTCTTATCAGCAATTATTTGCACTAAACGAGATTTACTGCATTCTAAGTGGACTTACATTTTCTCGTCTACCAAGCGTGCCGTAATGCGAAAATGGTGAACAGACCAGTGAACGCAAAATACACCCTTTTGCTAATGCAGCAATCTGGACATCTGACATTCGGTTTATGGCAGTAACAAATACATATAAACTTGGCCTGACCTGAGGTTAATACTTGGAATTAGTTCTGTGCTAGTTGGTGTAACAGTAACCTTTCATTTTTTTTTTTCGTCTCAAAAATTTAAAATAAATAAATTCCTTTGCTGGAACATGTGGCGATGAGTGCGAAGGGAAAGACGTTGTGAAGAAAATCAAGTTCTATTTCTTGAATTTCAACGCATAATAAGCAGTAAATTACGCTTGCGGTGGCTCTACTTTCCGGACGTGACTTTTTTCTATTCGGTCACTACTAACTTTGTGGGAATTAAGATTTACGATTTGTTCAGGTTTCTCGGGTAGTAAAAGAGAACAAGAACACAAGAAAAACAAATCGATGGCAATTACGAATTTGTGGAGTCATCAACTGTAAAGAAAACAGCCTTACGTATGCGAGATTTCGTCCCCGTCTTAGATTTACTATGCCTGATCTTCGGAGCAGATCGGCAGTTTACCTTCACCGGGTTCGATGGATCCGATTCGGCAAGCGGAAACCACTGTTAGAAAAGCAAGGGCATTGTTATTATCGTTCCTCGCTATTTGAATTCTTTTGGTTCCTTACACAACTGAGAAACTTTTTCAGTAAAACAGAAGTTAAAACTCTTCTATTTTATTTTTGTTTTGCTACATACTTTCAGAAATTGTCCTAAAAAATCGGATTCCCCCTTTTATGCAATAAAGAGGTATTTGAGCCATATAGTGCATCTCGGAAGTCGGCCAGCGCACCGAATATATTGTCAACTTTTTCATTACTTTTTTTCCAACCAAAAGTTCCGACACAACATTCTCTAACGAAAAGCAAGTTCGTCGTAAATCAATTGCAAGGCTTTATCTTTTAGGGAACTTGGTCCCAAGTTAAAAGCTTCTTTTTTCCTTCTTTTTTCAAGTCGCAGTTTTTTTTTTTTTTTTTTTTTTTTTTTTTTTTTTTTTTTTTTGTGTATGTGTGTGTTTGTATCAAACCTGCTCTCTACTGGATGTGCGGCTCACCCATAGCCCATGTCAATCCAGTTCAACCAACTGCGTGCACTAGCACCATATCACGATCTTGTCTGGCGAAAAAAAGGCACCCCAACGAAAAACATAAGTATGTTGCTTCATTTCCTCCTCAAATTGGCTTTTTATGAAGCATAAAACAGCATCAAGTTGCAATGAACTCCCAACTGTACCTTTTTTTGGCAACAAGTCTTTAAGAAATCGGACAAAGACCAAAGACAGTTTGACAAGCCCTTTTATTTCGAATTAAAAAGTAGACAACACGAATCTTAACGAGGTGACGTCACGCTTTCTGATTTTCATTTGTGTTTTTTGCTCTTGTGCGTTTTCTTGGATTTCAAAGAACGGCGGCGCCGGTGACTCCGGTGCTTATCTACAGCTTCTTTCCTGGTGTCTGAAGACCGGGTGCGATGGGAATGACGAATGGCTTCTTTAGGCGAGCCATTTTCTTCGCTGGGGTACTGACAGGGGCTCGACCGCAGCGATGGGCTTGCGAAATCAGCAAAGAGGGGAACACGAGGTTCCGGTGATTCCGACCAACGCCATTCTTGGGTTGTCGTTGTTGTCTTCTCCTTCGACTTGGATCTTTTCCTCTCTTTGGCTTCGTGGGTTGGCATCGTTGTAGTCCTCCTGGCCCTCGATCGATTCGTCTTCTGATCTTCGCCTCTTTCTCGGTTCCGTGAGCACGATGGTGAACGCGAATGGGAGCTCGACGATTGAGCGTTATGGCTATGGTGGTAGTGTTCTTGTTGTCTTGGCACCTTTTCCGTCGAGTCCTTAGTCGCTGTTGTCGTCAGGAGGGGCCAATCCCGATCAGATTGGCCGAACGCATTACCCGGATGTCGAAAGACGTGCAAAAAATTGCAGCTTTGACCTTTCGGACACCGACCACGACTGAAATGACCTAAGAAAAATAACCTAAATTACCGAACGCTTACGAATGGGCCAGGGAACAGATAGGAGGCCGCGTAAGAGCTCTTCAATTACAATAAAATTCTAAAAAAAATGAAAAATAACGAGACCGATGTAGACTTTCCTGTAAAGTGACAAAATCTTGTGATTTTCGATATCTGTCATAATAAACGATTAGAAGATAGAACGGAAGCTTTCTTAACGATTAGACTATAAAGGAGAAGCTAGTGGCACCAAGCGACAAAAGAGAAAATTAAGTATTGACTTGGAACACTATTCTCACATACCACAAATTGCATCTTTCCAGGATGGCACAGTAACAAATTCCACGCTCAACTGTTTACCGCTGTACCACCGCCCGTTAAATACTGTAAATGCCTGTACAGCTTGGCGCAGTGTGCTGTACTGTACGTACACATTGCCTCGTAGATGTGGCTCACTATTGCAGCAAACTTTGAACTGAATAACTTGGCCGTATTTTTGGAACTCAGGAAGGACATCGCCACTAAATTCCCTGAAACATCATAATTTATGAACTTTCCGTGACTCACGGTAGGGTCACATTTGCTTACAAGTAGCGCAAGTAAATTTCCGACTCTTCAAATTCCAGATTCATGTCAGTATCATATTCGTCTTTCATGGAACGGAGATTCAAATAAGAGAAAAAGCCTCGAATAAGAATCGTGGTACTCGCGTACGGCTTATTATGAACCCTAAAAGTAAACCAGTTTACTTAATCTTCAAAATGTTAAATACCGTACATTACCGCGAGCAGAAGTCCCCGAATCGACATGTACCAAGCTTGGAGAAAAAGCCACAAATGTCTCCTGTAGCCTGCGTTGAAGGTTGAGAAAGCAGCTGGCTTTCTGCTTGATCTTCGCTCTAAAACACTTCATTACAGCTTATGAACTTATATTACAGATTAGTTTGTCTTACGCTGTCAAGAAAGTTTTGCAAATGCTGCAACCAATTTTCCTAAAAACGTGGTGGAAGTTATAGTTAAGGAACACTATCATACACAAGAATTTACAAGAAATCAAGACTGTGTTTTTCAAATAAAGAGGATACGTATAGGCCATTTGAGCCCCCCGAACCTGCTCTTGTCTCTTTTCAGCAATCAAACTCCCCTTCGCTTCCCCTTGCTTGCGCTCTTCGTTTTGACGTGCTGCCCACTCCTCGCGGATTAATCGCTAAAAGTGTCAACGTTTATGTTTATTTTATTCAATAAAAACTTGAATCTACTTTACCTCTTGAGCTTCTCTATCCTGCCTATCTTTCTCGCGTCGAAACTGGGACTGTTTCCATTGCTCTTGAGCTAAGGCTTCTCTTGCTAACCATAATGCGTTCTGTCGTTCCCTTTCTCTCTCGTTTGCTTCCACGGCAATCTGCTCGTACGATTCCTGCTCCTTCAACCACTGCTGATAGCCAGCAGATTGTTTCCTTTCATTTTCCTCTACATGAAATTAAATTATAAACAATATATTTTCGGGTTCTTACAAAGAAATCAGCCGACAGTGTAAACCATATCGTAATATTAAAGAATCTTTTCAATACACTACAATTCCCATCTTCAAGAATGCTGCAGACGATAATGCGTCAGACAATCGACGTGTTTCGTTTATATATTTTTAAATAAAAAATAAATAGAATGCCCACTTCCTGAACCATTATATGTACCAATACGTATTAACATGTTATCACACCTATCACTGTGCAATTGACACGTCGAATGACTGAAAAAAAGCGGACAAAATGTCCAGTATTAGAATCCTGTACACAAAAATAAAACTACATGGTGGTATGCTACACTGAATCGGCTTTCTTTGTTTCTGGAGATCAGGCGTGTACCATGCTCGTTGCCCCCAGTGGATTCGGCTTAAGGCTTTTGGATACCATTTAACTTTTCCTTTTTACATTGAGTGAATAGAGAAAAGGTAAACTTAGTTGAAGATTTTTCAACAACTATTCTTTATTTTTCAAAAATATTTTGATCACACATTTACCATTATTAATATTTAGTGCTACCCAAGATATCTCTTCGAATTTAAAAAAATCTAAAGAAAAACTGCGTAAACTCCATGAACAGTCGCAAATTGTCTGAGCATTAAATAAATATTTTGAGCAACTGTGAATTATTTTTAGGAAAATCTTTTACTGTCACAAATATTATGAGAAAGACAAAATGTTAAGTGCAATATCGTCAATGCAGGTTTTCCATGTAAGTGTCCATAAAAAAGGGTGATCTTATGTATATAAATTCAGTACCGAGTAAACATTATCAAGACACACGAATTTTCTCCTGCCAGGAATACACAAACTGACCATCAAGGCTTGTTGGAAATATAACTGTGTGGACTCCAATGTAGCAATTACGACAAAACACGAAAAATAATACATATTTGGTTGCTCGAATTGCTCCTAAATTATCTTCCAGCGAAGTATGTGACTGGCTTTAACAACTGCGAATTATGGCTGAACTCTTAAAGAATTCTACACAAAATATATAGATCTTGTAAAAGATGCGCCACGGTATTGACGTGACAGGGTTTAACGAAAATGTAGTTCTACTATACATTATCTTTAGCATCATTACCGCTAAGGCACACAACAGAACTCCAATTTTGTCAGCTGGTCTCGATCAGAGGGTAGTTGATAGCTCGGATTCACGTATAAACTGCATCAGGAAACGTTCTAAAAATTCCAGCGGGGAAAACAATCGAAAATAACGTTCTTCTTCATACATTGGCTACTATTTGTGAGACTATTTTGAGAAATTTTTATACTATTAACGAGTAAATGCTCCAAAATCAACGCAAGTATCTACCGATAACAGAGAAAACTTCCTGATAAGGCGGTTGATATTTCCAGGAGTTTCCACAATCGGTGTTGACAAAATTGGAATTCTGCTGTACTTATTCAGCTGTATTTAACTTCTGTACAATTTTGTTCCCGAATTGACAGTAGTAATTTACTTTTCTTTATAATAACGTCGGACTAACTAACACTTATAAACTATTATCGCTATTATTAACAACCCTATATAAAGAAGTCAATAGGCTTTGCCTATGAAGGTTTCGAGAATTAAAAATCTATTTATACATTATTTATAAATTATATGTAAATGTATCCAACGTATCTTATCTATTAATATTACGTTTCCTTGATCTGCAGAAGTTTCCTATTATAATACAAGTTTGAAACAGTTTTTACAACTTTCGGCGTCCTCTTCACAAACCTCGCTCTAAAGCTGTATCTCTATCTTTGGCTAGTTTTTGCCGAATCAGCTTCCGTCTACGTTTTTTAACTGAGGCTCTCCAGAGCGTATGCCTAAGAATAACAGTCGGTCAATAAATCAAACATGTCTGTTAACAAGTACTTTGATTTCTTGGAAACAAGTATCACGGCATTTCTCGAGGCAAAATACGCCGTGTCCATTTTTACTTTGTTGATGTTCACGCTGGTGCTTCTAGGTACCAAATGACAACCATGTTTTCAGTGGGCTCTTCAAGATTCGGCTTGCACCTTTTAGGCTCCTGACATCGCCACGCCTCCGGATGATGTAGTTACGCCTGCTCCGATTGCGCGGGAAACTTATGAGACCTTCGAAGTCAAAACTGCGTCTAAATGGTTGAGTCAAGGTAATTCTACAAATGCAAACGAATATTTTTGGAAGCGAGCTAAGGAGTTATCTCGGGCACAGCGATGCACTTGTTATTTTATAAGTAATAACGTATATTATGTATAATTAGGAGCTAGTAAGCAAGAGCAAGTGGTGGACGTCCTGCGGTGTGGAATGCAACAGAACAAGTTCTGTTTGGACATGGGGTTTAGTGAGCTTGCCTGGGCCTTTTTTTCGGTGCCATAACCTTCGCCGAGCATGTTGGGCCTTGCCATGTCTTGTAGAAACTTGTCTAACCTACCTGGACCAGACCAGACATATCCCAAATTTCTACCGAAATCCAAGTTTCCGGTGCGAAATTTCATCGGTCGGCCCTTTTCTCCTCTCCTAGCACCTTAAAACTCCTGGTGGGCCACAAAACCGTGGTTAAAACCTTCGTAAGCATCCGCAATTATGAAGGCTACAAGAGAGCCGGCATGTACTAAAAGCGCGACTCGTTTTAGAAAAAAAAAATCCCGCGACATTCCATCTGCCATGGTTTGTCACATTCATGAAAAAGTTGCTGACCAGTGACTCTGGACTGTGACTCTCTCTTTTACCCCCAAAAGGCAAAACAAAGGGGCATAACATGACAACTCATGAACATGGACCCTGAAATTCCTTTCGGTATTTAATAATCACCTCGAGGCACGCAAAAAAGAACAGAAGTCTAAAGCGACATAACAAGACTTGAAGCCTTTATTTGTAAGAAGAAGAAAAGAAAGCATCTACGGTGTTTTTCGCTGCGCAGCAGACAAGCCATCCCGGATTTTCACATCTCCACCTCAGTCCGCAAGAATTTCCGCACCTCCGACATGCATAACACTACAAGTCAGTGTGAATATTCTCTCCATTTTTCTGCACTCTTTTTGTTGCGTACTAGCCATCCGAAGTTTCTGCTTCTAGTCGTTTCTGACTAGCAAGCTTAGTTTTTATTTGCTCTTCTTGTGGCTCTCCCTTCAGTCATTTGGTCGTTTGTAGGCGACTGTTAAGCAGAGCCAAGTATTGTACACAGGATGACCTAACACCTACCAGTAGGCCACCGGATTGACACTTTTCCGAACACAAAGCGAGGAAGAACACGGAAACAAGGAGGACGATGAAGGTGTTTGACGTTGCTCTTGAAAAGGAAATGAAAGAGTGTTCAACTCAAACATGGTGGGGTTTGGGGAAAAACTGAAGCGGAATCAACTCGTAGCCATGAACCCTATAGATCATGCAGTACAAAGAAGATTTTCTTAACCAATAAGTGAAATCCACATAAATACACGCAGATAATGGATGAATGTCTTGCAACGTATCTGTACAATGCAACATAGCTCAAACATTTACTTCCGTAAGACCGTATACGAGTAACGTGCCAAAAGTACGTTGCCCTTAGCACCTAGTGCGTTAGATATTCCACCATGTTCGCCGTTGTACTGTAGTTAATAAGCTTTTCGTGGATGAATATGTAATCGTAATCCCTTAGTGGTGCAAACAATGAAGCGTTTGTTTCTCCAAGCAAATACAGCAGTGCTCCGGTTCTTTCAACCCCAATCATGTTAACTTCCGATTAATTCAACAGCCCAGATGTCTTTGCTGCGAGCGGTGTATCTGTAGTACTTTCATTTGATTTAACCATTATTCGCAGTATTCTGGAATAGTCTCAGGATAATTTCTGCCGTTCCTGTTAACCCGCGTTGTATAGATTTCCCATTACATCAGATGTTATCCTTTGAGGGTTTTTTTTTTTTTTTTTTTTTGGCCGCGAACGATGTGTTTTTATCGTTCATTTCCGTCCGAATGCAAACTCTAATTAAACGCGTAAGGAGCTCGTCTCGTAATGATCTGATTGAAAACATTATAAAAAAGCTTAATGTACCCTTTGGTCTCACAGAATCGGAGTTTAATACTAGATATAACTCTAATAGAATTCAAATACATGGCCCACATGCCTCTGGTCCAAAAATGTTTTAGATAGGTCCACGTTTGAATGATCAAACTCCTTCGATTACCCAGAATCCGCATTCATTGACGGAACTCAACCGAGTCTTCAATCAAGCCAAATACAACGAGCAATAATGTTCTCATTGTTGCGTACAGCGTTCTGCGATTTTCGCCTATTTGAACAATTGCATCATTCGAACGCTTTAGAAAGAGAACTTCTCACTTCCCCACTCCAATACAGTAGAATCTCACTAAAACATACACGAAGAGAGACAAAAATCTTGTCCGCTACATCCGCTTGAACGTAATAGCCAGCATTAGAATAAATTCTTCTAATTTTGCCGGAACTGGTGGGCTTGTACACAGTAACCGATTATTTTTTATAACAAATGTACGTTATTGCAAGACTTTATTGTATTCAGAATATTGTCTTTACTTCACCTGGTTCCTTTTGCTGGTGGATGACTTGGGGGGACTCAATAAGCCGCTATAGGTGCATGCAGGCTTAATAACCAAATATTGCTTAACGGAATCCTGTTTACCAGCATGTATAATTTTTAGTTACATAATCCAGGTATACATGATTCTAACTTAATGTAGTATAATTTATCCATGTTCACAAGTACTTCTTTAGACTTCGGATGTATCCCAAAAATGTACGGTAAAATTATCTCCAGTGGATGCTTTCTATTTATTTAACATGAAGATTCAAGTATTTCACTACGTTCAAATTCACGATGAGAAGGTTTGCTCCTCTTCCCTAATAATTAAAAACCTATTCCGAGCAGAACGACAAGAATGGACATGTTTTTTTTTAACAGGCTATCAGGAAAAAAAGTTACCAAAACGTTTCTTGATGTATGTAATTTGAAGAAAAGAGTAATTATTGCAATGGAGTTACTTCCAATTTAAAATTTACTATTACACCCTAATTAGACTTTTTGTCAAAAAGCAATTATTACATCACAATGACCTTGCAAAATAATGCATAATTTTGCCATTGCTTTTAATAAAATACTCTAGTGTACCAATTGTTGGTCTAATTTTATAATAGCTGTATTGCATGAAAAATAGTGAGCTTGTCTAGGCTATTAAACGGGCAAGTGAGAAATGTTGAAACACAGAATTTATTTTCCTTGTCAATTCAGTACGGTATTTCGCATAATATTGCATGCCGTTTTCAACGTGACTAATTGAATGGTCACAGTAACGCCATTTTTTTATCAGTATATTACAGTAAGATTTTGAGTTCAGTAAAAATGTAATAAGTGAAATGCATTCCATAAAGAACTAAAAATGTAACGAGCACATTTGAATGACTCAATTAAGGGAATTGACATTACACATTATAATTATATGTAACCATTACACGACACTTCCCAATAGTATTACTTTTTTAAAATAAAACCACATTTTATGTATATGACGCAATTGCCATCCTCCGTGAAGGGCTTGCGTCTCTCCAAGGAGCATCGAAGGAAGCCCACGATTCACGTGTTCACAGCTAGGATCCATCACGAAAATCCGCTTAGACCCGCCTACTGTCCCTCCCGCAAACCCGCAAAAGGCCGCGCGCCTTGGACCTCCAGTCTCGGGCTTGACTTGACAGACAGATCCCGAATAGCCTTGTGCTGTTTCAGTCGTGCGTCGGATTCCGAATAGGAGTGAGTGAGAGGCTAGCGCAATCAGCTAGGTTACGTTTTTGTCGTGGGGAAACTGAAAGAAATTTAAAAAAAGGTGCAAATCTTTGTCTGGGACTGAAAAACGATGGAAAACTCTGCTATCATTTTTGTTTTCTAAAAGAAAGTGGCACCACGGTATTTTCAATGGCTTAAAACGAGACCGCTTTTGGTTTACTTGGATCCCCCAGACAAATAAAAACAAGTGTTAAGGTCGAATGCACGAAAACGACACTATTTAAGAAAACACTTATAACGTGCAAGAGCGTTAATTTCCCGATCCAGAGATCCGGCAACGGACCTCACGACACGGTGCAAATTTCGCCCTTGGAAAATTCCTGGCTCCGTTTTTCTCTTTTGGTAGAAGATCGTACTGTCCGAAACTTGTCCAATTTTTCGGTCTTTTTTCTCTCTTTTGAAGCCGGTTAACCAGCGGGAGACATGATGAATTCCCAGACGTTGATAAAGGACAGTTACAAGTGCGTAGATTGCCGTGTATCGAACAGAAAGCCCGTAGACAAAAGTCGCTCTCGTGGTGATATCCATTGGAGCTGGGCCGCTGGCTGCCTGTTATTGTTGTCGCTTCACGCCGTACCATGTTGGTCCTGGCCTACCGCGACCAATAGTGATTCCAGCTTAGCCAAAGCAGCATCCGGCTTGGATCTGACACCTGTACCCACAGATTCCTTTAACAGCCGATCTACTGTTGACCAACAAAGCAGGATGTTAAGTGATCCTCCGAGGGATTGTCCCCGCGTCAAATCTTTTCTCGAAACTAAAACTGGGACCCATGACGTGCCGGATACGTTTCAAACCGGTAAGAACCCTTTATCAACGTCTGACAAATACCAACTTTTAAGGAAAAAAAAGCCCTGGCCTTTGTGGTGGCTTGTTTGGGTTCCTTGCTGGAAGATGACGTGAGCTATGACTCTTCGTCGACGCTTGGTTGAGCAGACTCATTTCTTAATTATTTCATTCATGGGCTAAGTGCCAAGTCGCGAAGAGCCGGAAAACGCTATACAAGCATAAGAATAGGAGTTCGGGCGTTCAAGGAGGCCTGAAAACGTCACACTGTTTTTCAAAGAGGACGAAGAAGTTGTACTTTCCGGACAGAGTGATATTGATTTGGTTTACTTTACTGTTGTAGCCTTTATCGAGCAATAAACAGCTTTCCCCTGGCAGTGTAGTCTGGAGCAACCGAGAAAGGGTCTCATACTCAAAATAAAGCGGTATTTTTCGTACTTTGCTTCCGGTTTCTTTCGAGCTCGTTCATCAAGACGGTTCACCAAGGGGAAGATACCTGTCATTTGCAATGTCAGTTTTGTCTCGAAATAAAGCTTATCGGACCATTAGACCTGTGTCATTTGATATCATGAGCGTCTAGAACGTGAGCAAACTCGGCAAGATTGCGTCCGATGTGCTCCAGTAAAGAAGGCTTTCAACACTGCAAATATTTCGTCGATGAATGCTGATGGATTGCGTTGGGTAACTCGGGATTCGAACCCGTAGGTCCAGCAGTCTTATATATATTTTTTTCCTGTGCCTTCTTCCCATTTACTTTCTATCGAGGTCCGAGGAGAGAGAGGGGGAAGGGGGAAGATGGGTGTTGCAAGAGGAACATCCCAAGAGCAGGAGTTTGAAGATAGTCTCATTTGTAATGCTGGTCCGTAAGCAAAAGGTTTCCCGCCTGCTCACAGACACACATTATCTCGGGTCAATCCATTTATCGATTAGTCCGCTTTTCCAGCCTTTTTCTTGCTCTTCTTCCTTTTCTTCGTACACTGATGTGTTTGTGTTCTCAGAGTGAAGTAGCTACAATCCGTTCGTCGAAAACTTCCTATTTTCGACAGTTATTTCGTAGCCGTTCGTAGGAGAAAAAAAAAAAGAGGAAGACGTTTTTAATTTGTTATCAAGGTTTGGGGTTATGGTGTTGTAGTCACAGAAAAGAAAGGTTGGGCATTCTAGAGTGGGGCCCCAGGGGTTTTAGAATGTGCGTGAGGTCTTTTTGTCTTCTTTAGCGCCCCGAAAACGTCCTTAAAGGCCACGGTAGAGCCAGAGTAGCCTTTCAGAAAGTCCCGAAGATGACAGTACAAGCATGTGAATATCCTGCGTTAAAATTCCGGAGTGTCGTGCTTGGCAACTCTAAAACGCTTCGAAAGCAAACTTACAAATCGTGTTTCAAAAGATGTTCTACATGTTGCGGTGGAAGTATTTTTGAGAATTTTTCCCCTTTACAGAACTCGAAATTCAACGGTCATAGAGCAAATTAATTAGGCAATGCGGTGGTTGTTCTATATAAAGAGTCTTTACAACACCGTGACATACACTGACGAAGAAAGATTAGTGTCGCAAAGTTTTGACCAAGTTCCGCACTGTGTTGGCGAAATACATGTGTACTTACGTCAAACGCAAATTGGGCCACAAGGGGCTTCGGAGCTTGTACTGCCATCTCTGGAATCTCCCGGGGAAGCTGCGCTGGCCCACCGTAGCCTTAGAGGATTGAGAAGCAGTAAATAAGTTTCTGAGCTAAAGGCGAGTCCTTTTAGTCGTCAGCAATTTGAAGTTGAGAGTTAGTGTTTTATCTGACAAGGGCATCTTTCGGTGTTTCGCTCCGCTCTACATGAATATGACTTTAGAAGGAGATGGGTAATCTTTCAATTTTTTATTTTTTCTTTGCAACTATCCACGTATCCAAAATGTGAAAGCAAACGTTTTCCTTGCCTCATTGCATAGGTGGCAACTTTTTGTGCTAATCTTAAAGGGAATCTTTTGTCTGATTCAACTTCGGTGATATCAATTTAACGAGAAAGGAGTGATCACTTCACCATCGTTTTTCAATCCTGGACGCCGGCGCACTTAGAAAAACCGTTTGAAGAATCCCAAGTATGGTTGAAGGGATGGAAGAAAAAAAAGAGAATAAAAAATGAGAAAATTAAAAATGAGAAAAAGTTACGGAAGGATGAAAGAGTTTGAAGTCCAACTGAGCCCAGGTAACGAACTTAACAATACAACGTGACCACCCAACCTGGACCGCATTCCTCGCTGAAAATTTTGCCCCCTTCAACCCCCGATAGACTGGTCATGCGGTGGGACATTTTGGCACGCTAGGCAACTGTGCATGAAGATGAGAGGAACCTATTTGGAAACTGGCTTTCTTACGTTTTATTTTTTCTTCAGAAATATGTTGTCCTTGTTTAAGGTCCCTGGTCACGTTGTTCCGTACTCTGTTGTAGTCTGTTTCAGTTTATGTCCCTTTTCGTCAAAATCCTGGGACTTGGTGGGGATTGGTGCCTAGAGAGGCAACCTGAGCCCCACGCGAAAACTTTCATTAGTGCCAGCGCTTTAATTGGAACTAATGGCTTTGAAATTGATACATATCATTAGTGAGGAGCGTAAACTTCCGATAAAAGTGCATTTTTGGGTCCCAGCAGAGGATTAATTAGATTTGTTGTCGCTTTCAGGGAGAATAAAGGGAACATTCGTGGAACAAAATTGCGGAGAGGTGAAGCTCTTAAATTGAGTTTCGGTTCGTGAGTAAATAGAGATGAATTTGTTGCACAGGTTAGATAAATGGGGTCCAATCATGTCAGAGGTAGAGAATGAACATTGCCATGTGAAGGATAAGGTCTGGGGGATGAGGAGTGAAATGGAAAATGATGTGGAGGTTCAAGGAGCAGCTGCATGCAGATGTAAATGCTGTGTTCAAGTTGCCTGCTGCTTCTTTTCTTTTGTTGTCTCTAAATTTAACGGAAATAAAAAAGCACAAGAGGAATGAAAAAAGAAGTTAAAGGGATGGGTACGAGGTGGTATAGACTCTAACCAGTGTGAGTGTGGGCTCACACAGTATACGGCGAGACAATAGAGAGGTTGCTAGCAATGAGCTCGCTAGATGAAGGCCAAATAACTGGTCAACAAATTTACCTTGGAAATTCCTCTTCACATTTAGTCTTTTTTTATGACACGCAGTTGTTGGATAAGGTGATGCTTTAAGGCCAGCATTTCCAGGCTCGCAAAGTGAGTTAAGGTAGGGAGAGTTAGAGACAAAACAGAGAAACCCCCAAAGAACTACGCATGTTAAGGTATTCTAGGAACTTTATGAATTTTATGGCTACCGAGATTATTAGCGAAGGAATTAAAAGGGCAAGCTTGTTTCTGCTCATTGCCAATTCCCTTGGCCATTTTCCATTCACACAAAGGTCACTACACGGTTCAACCACTCCGTCACCTTCAGTTGCCCATGGTTTTAAAGCTTTGAGTAGAAGTTGAAAGGTAGGAGATGTGCGGGGGGACTCGTTTGGGTTTGTCTTCGTTTGTGCGACAGGTTTACCAAGCCAATGTTGTGTACTGTATTAATTTAGCAAGGATACGGTGGTGGCATTAAAAGAAGGATAAAAGCGAGAAGGACAGATAAGGGGACTTCTGAAACGTAAAACTGAGACGATGAAGAATGAATAGGGCTAATTGGTGTTATTTTGTCTTTGTCTTTTTACTTTGGCAGGAGCCAGTCTGGCGGTCTGCGAGGCGCGCGACACTTGCTGCTCCGTCCACGCCGAAGCTGCGCTTGTCCGATCTGCGACCGAGGATTTTCGGACAGCTTTGCGGATCCAGAGCCAACCCTTGGCCGATAATTTTATTCAAGCTGCACATGACATTCAAAGTAAGTTGCCTTTCGCCTGGCTGAACATTCACCCGTTACTAAATTGCCTGGAAACAAGCTTCCTTTTTTTAAAGTAAATTCTGCGCCAAAACCTAGGGCCAGCCAACCTATCATGGCTTCATGAATAACGAAACATGTTGTACATGGGAGTGAGCGTAGCCCATTCTCACAATGTGAAGCACGCAGTTAACATCTAAAAGGAAGAAATCCATCAACGAATCCCCCTATGTCAGGGAAGGAACTGTTGCGAAGGCACCGTGCAAAACTTGTTAGAGGCCAGGAATCTCGACCAGGGTGCGGACCGTTTAGGGAATTCTGCACTATTTCAGGCATGAATATTTCAGGGCTTCCTGGCGTAGGCTGACAGCGTAGAAGAGCTTAGTGCAATGAACAACACCCAAGTCCCCTGTAAGCTCATTTACCACGAAAATCGAGACATGTTTTGGTTCACGTGTCAACGGCGTTTTTTGTGCCTTGCGAAAAGAAAAGCGTTCTTTTCTGTAAGAAGGGTTCAAAACCAGTTTATATCTATTCTCAGTTTGTTCACCAACTGTGGTGAAACGCCGGGGTGCGAAAAGCGTGGCAAGCGATAGATTTCCACCAGCTGCAGTCGTTAAACATGCTTGGGGACGCTAAATTAGCCCCCCTTAAAAAAAGTTTGTCTTCCAGGGGAGGTGTTTCAGTTTTTCATTGAAGGGCCGAGTAAGGGGAAATGGGTGAGGCATTGCTGTGTGTGTTATATAGCTGCCAAAGTGGCGCTGTTAACCCCTCGTTTAATAACAGCAGAGCCACTCTGAAGTCGTAAATTTCGCAAAAATAAGACCTCAAGTTGTTTATAATGAGGGGGGCTAAAATGGAACAAGTATGTTTCTCAGAGCAACTAGCGCAGACGCGTTCACTTTTCGCTTTCGGGCAGTTAACTTTCTTACTGCGTTTTTCATGAGTTTTTTTGGGATGTATTTTCTATTAAAAAGCAGATACAAAAGTCACGAAATGAGTTCACCGGTAACGAACAGTGGAAACATGGGAACTAGGTAACACCCAACTCAATAGGTTTAGGTGCTTATGCAATGAAAAATTTTGCAATTCGTCAGCAAGCTTGCTTTATTGGGGAACGGAGTAATACAGGGACTTAACCTTCGCCAAGGCTTACTGTGGGTATTCTTGCTTAGCTTATCTGGACAATGAAATTTGCGGAGCTCCCATAAGCGCGCTTGAGCCCTGTTTTATGAAACGGTAAATCCTAGACATGTTGAAAAAATTATGTTAGGTGATTTTTTTTGGTACGAGGGGAAATATAAGAATGGATCTAAAAACCTTTGACTCTGTTGAGTGTTCGGAACTCCTCCAGGTAATCCGTTGAGTTTTTCTTCAACCCAGGGGGCGGCACATGTTATGTCCATTCTAGGCGCATTGGAATGCTCTCCTGTCTTTCCTAGAAAGTGAAATTGATTACCTAGCGTAGAAATATATTTATCCCCCCAAGATCCATTAAGGATTTACAGTCCTAGCAGAAGTAAGGGAAAAACCCCTCCCCCTCTTCATTTTTTCTTTCCACGTGGCTCGACCTTTATAGCCCATTCCTTGCACACACGCACCTTCACATACGGGAATCTTGGAAAGTAGACGCTGTAATATGCGCCAAGCGTCTGAAGGCTTATACCATCAGATTGTGACTCCCATCGCATCATTTCTCAAGTCGTAGGTGTTGAATGGTCATGCTCATCAGTCACGCCAGAGACCTGTGGGGACTTACCTACTTCTTCTTCATCTTCTTTTCTTTACGCATTTGGGTAGAAACAGCCATCTCTCCTCGGTTAGGTGTAAAGTCATTTTCGAGTCCTGGAAGGCATTCTTACGTGGAACCCTAATTGGCCTTCACAGCCCACAGTATTAACAGGAAGCAAGGAAATGCAAGCCCTGTCAGACTCCACTAGTGAAAGATTGCTACCTTCTAATCTCCCGTTTTGTAAATCCCTTGTAAAGCGTTTTTTTACTTTATTGCGAAAGAGAATTAGAACTTTTTTTGGGCTTTCTATGCTGAGGGCGAGCCAAGGAGCTTTTATTGAGTTGCCAATCATGCATTCCCATGACGTCATACAACCGTATGTGGTCAGTACTTAAGCCTTGAATTAGACGTGACGGTTTCGTGTATGAAACGCTCATTGGCAACAGCAATGCGAGCAAGCTCTGGAATGCTACCTTCTTGAGGGGAAAACCCTGGACCACACTTTAGCAGTTTTTTAGTTATAATACGTAACTCTCATTTCAAACACATTTTATGTTTATATTTTTCCGTTTCCATTCTAAAATGTGTATTGGGTCTATATGCTTCAATTTATATTTTATTTTTAAGTGAGATTTCTATCATTCCAGAAAAGATGAGTGGAAGGTCTAGCGAGGAATCTCGGTTTCAAGTGAAAGTCTTCTTCGGAGAAGTTTGGGACTTAGTAAGGTAAAGCCTAAGATGGGGTGGTAAGTTTGAGGGGCGGAAAGGATCGGTTGAGATTGAGCTGTTTAAGAAGGATCCCGTGAACATTCCCGACAAAAACAATCGTTTTATGGTAGTTTTAACATGAGGAACCTGTTGAGAAAAACGAAAATGTATATGTGAGTATGGGACGGTTTTGGGTGGGCTTTATAGCACAAGTTATAGAGCTGTTGCTGTTTGGGAAGACTCTCTGGGGATGTGTCTACAGGCGAGAAGAAAAGACCCCAAAAAAGGTAGAGTTGTTGGTGGCTGGTAAAGCTGCTTCCTTTTGTGTCTCCTTTTTTCCGGGACTACTACCATGCCACTACTACCACTACCAAAGACTCCCAGTCATAGTACTAATCTTGGCAAGGTGCGACCGAATAAAAAGTGAATTGAGGGTAGGGAAGTTTTGAAAGAAGGACTTTTTATTAAAGGGGGCAGGGCAAATGGCTCAATTTACTCAATTTACCTGGACAACGACAAGACAGGAACCCCAAAGCTGCACAGCCTCGGCGTAAAAGCCTTGATCCTTCATATCCTGGTTCTCCGGTCGGTCCTGGTCCAGGCTCGGGTTCGGGAGTCCGGGCCTTGCAGACCTGGGAAGCCCAAATGAGGCCCCATGTATGCTCTCTGAGATCTCCGTGGAATGCGGCCTCGGCGACCTTATACTCTTTTACAGGTATCTGATCATCATTTTGTGAGACTAAATACCCGAGGAAGCAATATAGCGGAGAATATAAGAGGAGAGCGAAAGAGGAGAAAAAGATGGAGCCGTAGCCAGAGTATAGGGAGAAACCGAGCATACAAGAGAGGCTGGGAGATAAAGACGAGAGGGGGAGGGAATAAGAGCATAAGAACAATAGCCTGAAGCAGGTCATAAAACCATATTGGGAAAGTCTTTTCTGCCTCACGAAATTGAGTTAAAGCTTGAAACGTAGGAACGGAGCCCGTTGTGTATTGTAGTCATGGCCAAAAGTTTTGCATATTCTAGTAATTTTGCCCCTCTGCTCAGCAGAAGGACTCGACGAAAGGCCGAGGCATGCGGAGGGGGTAGGGGGCAAGTTTTTGACAATGATTTAGGGTGATATGGATATGAGCCTTTCTTTTTATGATACCTTTTAAAACTTAAGAATTGTCCCAGATGGATATTAATGACAGCTTTACCTAATTCAGTTCTTTCCCCTCCAATCTCGGTCCCCTCCCGCTTTTTCTAATCCGCTTTTATTCATCGTGTCTTTTTTCCGTGTGTTTTCGTACGTACTTTTTGCTTTCTCGCTTTTCATTGGGTATGTTTTTATTCTATAAAGGTCATCTGACACGACATATCCAAGCCTCCATGACGAAAACGCAGACCATGTTTGGGCAATTGTATAAGCGCGTCGCGGTATTGGCCCGGGAACCCATTCTCAATTTGTTTGCGGACTTGGAAAAGTTCGTGGCCGGCGCGGAGCAATCAACGACAGTGGCGAGCTTGGCGATAGCGTCGACGACGTCGTCGTCCTCGTTGGGTGAATTAGACGTGGAAGCTGCCGTTAGTCGCTTCTTTGACGACCTTTTTCCCCGTTTGTACGGCCAAGGTCCGACGAGTCTGGCTAGCGTTTTGCAAGCACCATCCACCACCTGGCGCGCACTCAGCCCAGACGATATAGAATGTCTGCGGAATGCCCAAGCTGATATCAAACCGTTTGGCGAAATCCCGCGCCGCTTAGCCCAGAATTTGGCACGGAGCCTCGACGCGGCCAAGGCCCTCATGGCAGCGTTGCACGTGGGCGTCCAAGCGCTCAACGCCACCCAAACGGGTGAATTCAGCACCGAGTGTCGCCACGCCCTCTTACGGACCACCTATTGCGCCCAGTGTCAAGGATACGCCCCCACAACCATCCGTCCCTGTCGAGGATTGTGCATGAACGTCGTCCGCGGTTGCTTAGCCGCGGTGGCGGACGTGGATCAGCCCTGGAATGATTGGATTGACTCTATGGAACGACTCACCCAAGCAGTCTTGGGCTCGCCACAACTGGGCGCCCATGATATCTTGGCCTCCATTGATTCCCGACTTTCGGAAGCCGTCATCTACGCCCTGGAAAACGGGCCCGTCTTGGAAAAGAAGGTAAGAGAGTAGTTAGCCGTGGCTTACTTTCGCCCCGACTTCATAAGAAATCTTTCGCTTTTTTATGGAAGATTTCGCCTCCAAGGGGACGACAATCAGGGATTCAAGGAAAAGGGGGGGTTTTAAGGGTCTTGTGCTTCCGACAAAGCGCAATTTTTGGTCCTTCTTCATCCAGAGGAAAATGGCCTATTGAAGCCAGTGGGGCTCTAACATGGACGCGTTCATTTAAGTCTTAAAAGAAGCTATCTGGAACCGAGAGCTTGGCTATCAGGTCAAATTGAAAAATGAGGAGGCGTGGAGCGTAAAACAAATTGGTGTTGACGGAGGAAGGAATTTCGGGGGATTGAAGGTGGTTATAGTGCAGAGTATATCAAGCGACCCTTTTTCTTGTGAGCTTAGCACGGTACCGATTGCTTAGCCTTTTCTGATGATGTCTGTTTTACTTTTTTTTTATTTGCTAGAGGTGACAACAAGGAGAGAGATAGAGGAAGAAATATTTTGGTGAGACTTTGTCCTTTTTGGGATGCGAGGACGGAATAGTGAGTGCTCGGAGGCTGTCTTGGAGATGTGCTCAGGACTACTGGCGCCAGCCAATCTTCTGGTACATAAGGGATTTGCCAATGTAGGCAGGCTAAAGATTCAGAGAAAAGACACGGGTCTCCCTCAAGAGACACAAAGAAACCTCGTGGGTTTTGGCTTGAAGTCTCCTTTTTGCTGTTTGTTGTCGGTTCCAACAATGGGGCAAACGACATGGGCAATGAGCTTCCGGGGATCCTCCTATTTTTACCTTCTTAAGCGACGAAAGAAACAGCCGAAAGGGTTCCTAAAACGGCTCTTAATACCTTACACATCGCAAAGATGACAATTTTTGGGAGGTGGAGAGGTTTCGCTTCTCGAGTTGAGCTTCGATAGTTTTCTTAGGACGATGAGATCAAACGTTCGGGAACAGCACGGTGGTGATAAACTATGCAAAGTTGGAGTGTTTTGAACCTGTCCAAATTTGACTAACGGAAGAATTTTGGTTTTAAAGCAAGGGTAAAGACCGAAAGGGAAGATGGAAATAAAAAATAAAGGGTCCAAAGGTACCGAAAAATAATCTTAAAAAGGGGTAGCGAAGCCGGAATGAATGGAATGCGTGTGCAGGTAGTAGGAACAAGATTTCTTGAAAGGAGACCTTGTATGCTATGCTGCGTAGCTGAAGGTAGGAGATTTTTCTAGCCCGGCTTGGTGTCTTTGCCTTATAAGGCACGCCAAGGTAAGAAAAGGGATCGGTTTACAGCTGTTGAAGGGACCTCCAGACACATTCATCAACGCCTTGGCCTGAATTGTTTCAGCAAAGAACCCAGATTGGAGAATAATCGAGGAGTTCTAGATGAGTTAAGGACCTTGCAGGCAGAGTTAGGCTCAAATTTCTCTTCAACCCTCGTCATTTCTCGCATTCTTGTGTTAAAAGATTCACCTGCTCAATTACTTTTTTCTTTAGTTTAGTTTTTCCTTTTTTTTAGAAATATTACCGGTTACTTATAGACATTCCCGACTGTTTCTTTTCTCCAAGAAGGAAACTAATCGCCTGATTTTTAATTTACTATTAAGACGTCGAGTAACCAGTAGAAGATAAGTAGGTTTCCCTGAGTCACTCTCAGTTTGCTCAGTATGGAAATGAGAATGTCAGTCTTTTAAATGTCCTTTGACCTCCCACCAAGGATGGGATATAGAACATGAAAGATCCCAGTTCCCCGAGGACCTTCACCGGAAACACTTGGGAGGCCTAATTAAAGGGGACAGAGTCAAAAATGTAGTGGTTGAAAACCGTACGCCAGACTTATGGAATTGGACTGTTTCCGGGCATCAGGCCCTTTTGTTGATATGGTTGGTTCTGGACTTTTTGCTTTACCTCTTTGTCTCGTTTTAATTCCCCAATTGGCGAAACTCCTGTGTGTCAAATCTCCCAGCAGCTGCCGTGTGAATCTGATAGGATTTTTTAAGGCTAGTAAAACTTGTCTGATTGTGGCGACAGAAAAGTTTTGTCAGTCTGCTTAGTGATGGATGAGGAATTTCCGTCTGAAACTATGAGAAGCTCGAAAGGAAATGGTGACAGGTTCTTAACATTCCTCCTTCGAAGGCGCGAATGAGAATTTGTCTCCTCTGATATGCTGAATGAGAAGGACAGGAAAAGTTGATTTGGGGAAGACAAAAACTTGCCTTTTAGGCGAAGGAGTCTCTGTGTCCGTAACTTTTTTGGGGTGA
This sequence comes from Triops longicaudatus, assembly GCA_022885665.1. Taxonomy (NCBI): domain Eukaryota; kingdom Metazoa; phylum Arthropoda; class Branchiopoda; order Notostraca; family Triopsidae; genus Triops; species Triops longicaudatus. Next base: position 104,593 of record JAGQDJ010000041.1, read on the forward strand.
TGGGGCTATCAACAGTACTTTATGCAAGTTCATTGCAGAATGAGAACGAAAAGTTGGTTTCTCGGAAGGAGGATCGTCTGGGCCGGAACTCGTCCCACTCAAAGGACCCTGGCATCGTGTATCTATGCCTGTCCAACACTGTGGAGCATGTGTGGAAGTCGTCCGTGAAAAGCTAGAAAGAAGAACTCGAGATGTGTAGTAAACTCCTCATGTTATGGCCCAAGAGTTTTGTTCGTTACAGCGTCTCCTTCCCCACATTCTGCATACGAGTCTTTATTTTTCTTCTTTTTTCTTTTCTTTGCTCGTATGTGGCTGTCGCTCGCTTAATGGACCAACATATTGATCCCAGGGCTACGGTTGGGGTAAAGGAAAGGGGATGAATGACAGAATTGGGACCTATAACGTGCTTCATTGCTTGTACTGCACGCAAGGAAACTGCGAAAAGCTTCTGGGCCCTCCAAGTTAGAAGGTGAAAGGGAAAATGAAGGGGAAGCTGAGAAACTTTGGGCTTAACCTGTTGATGTTCATGAAAGACTCGCTTGGGACCCTCTGTTTTGACTATGTGTCAGGCTTATTAAGGTTTCAAGATTTGGTTGTGGAAACTTTAAACAAGTGTTTCTCGAACTTTTCCCTTCGAGAACCTCACCCGCAAATAAGGGCTAGTACAGTGGCCATTGTAAGTAAATATCAGAAGGACGCTAATAATAACACTTATGTGGTTGAAGCCTTCTTATCCATCCTCAATGGAACTATGTCTAAGTTTGAAAGAAAAATAGGTTAATTCCAAAAGAGCATAAAATTAGCAATTATAATTCGTAAATACGAATAGTCTCGTGTATTAAGTATCATTGTTTGTTTTTCTGCAATTCCCAATTTTAATTTTAAACTGACGCTAATTAAATATAATAAAAAAGTTAGAATTAAAATCCGCAAAGCCTAGAGAGCATTGCTTAGAAACAGTTTGACAACTTTGAAAACTCTCACTACCCATACCATTATTTAATTTATTCTTAATTCAGATAAATTATTACATTTTTATTTTAAGTGCAATATCGTGATCCATAATAGTTTTAGACTGGGCAACAGAAGACTATTTCTCAATAGTCATTCCGAAATTATGCCCGATAAAAGCAACGCTACTTACGAGGGCTTTTATTGTGCACTTAAGCTTTACCTTGCCGCACAGCGACCGTACGGTAACTAGAGAATGATACATATTTTTTTTTTTAGAAAACCCACTGAACTGATGTGAACTATTAAGGCAAGGAAAGGTACTGTCCTTTACTACACGTAAATGCTCTAATAATAGAAACAGCGAAATGTAAGATTAACCTAATGTCAAAAAAGTGACCGTAAGTACGCGAGCCCTTCCGCGGCATAATTACTTGTTTAAACAGTATACATACAGTTGGCTCCTTAAAGATAAATTCCGTTTACTCAGTTCTCAAAATTTACCCGCGCTTTTAGAAAGCACTACTTTGCACCCTGCTGCTATTTTATGTTGCAGTTTCTATACTCTGACCTTACCAAGGGAATACGTGGTCAAGGCTATATCCAGGGGAGTACGGGGTTCACCCCCTACCCCCTTAAATATTTACTTTTTAAAGGCGAAGATAGGGGAAACCTCAAATGTACAAAAAAATTGATACCCCCCTCCCCCCACCCGAAACCTTTAGACCCCCTCCGAACCAAAAGCCTGGGTATGGCCCTGTAAATGGGTAACAACACAGACTGCTCCTTATATACGACGCTGGACGGCAATGCGGAACCTTGGTTTTGGATTATAATATGAATACAAGGCTTAGTTTAGAAAGGATACGACATGAACGCGGTTCAACTGGAGAAAAATTCAGAAAATTAGAGAAACACGATGCATCGATCAGTTTCAAGGCCATACATCGGAGCTCTAATGTAGCTTTCCGTGTTGAAGTAAAACGAGTAAATTAAGGGCCCTGTTAAACCTGGGCGATCTGTATGTGTGATATTTATTCCTTCGTTCTTTTCTCCAGATGGGATTGAATTATTATTTCAAAGTGGGAATTGTGGAGGATTAAACAAATGTGTATGTGACGCTAAAAAAAGTTGCAGCAGTTGAACAAACCTGTATGAAATCTTCGGGTGCAATTCGTGTTGCTGAGCCGACGTGGACCGTTGTGTTTTAGAGTCTTGGGACTTGTTTTATCAGTCCTTGGCCGGACGAGTGTCTAGCACTTGACGACTCCATGAATTTTTGTCAAACTTTATTCGACGTGAGCGTTTGTTGCTGCAGCAGCACATGAAGAAAAAGTGGACAAAATAGTAGCCGTGACGCTTGGCATAGAGTCCCTTCTAATGTCTCGTTTCTCAAACTCTCCCTCCAACGTCCTACTTGGCGGACGGCCGAGGGTTCCTTCTTGCGCTTTCAACATTTTCAACGTCATGTCTACATAATAGAAAACATGCCAGGAAGTAGCACGAGGAGCTTCTAAGGCGACAATAGCTCCAAGTGGTGCTCCTTCACCACGAAATCTTTTCTAATATGGATCCGGCTTTCCCATACGGCGTGAGCTATTCCCCCCCCCCCCCCCTTCCTCCCAATAGCAGTTTTTGTCACTTCACGCTCGTTTCACGTTATGGATTGTAAAAAGCTATTTGTGAGAGAGTTGCTCCATAAGAAGAGGTCAGAGGTTGACAGTCCTCGTCGCCGTATACGACGACGTCAGAACACAACTCCTTCCAATTTCAAGTGTGTACTTGGAGCGGGGGTATGGGGGGGGGGGGGGGCTAGGGTGAGGAGATGCCAGTTGGAAATGAGTTCGGCACATTTTATGCGAAAGCAGAGATGTACTGTACTTATGTAGAGTATTATAGGGAATGCGGGAGAACTCGATCAATACTACGCTGGGGAGTATTAACCCAACCAGCGCTGCGTTTATATACCCGGGCCAAAAGTTTTGAGTTTGCTCTCCTCAAACTTCGGTTCTTTCAAGCTTTTTTCACCCTCCTGCTCCTCGTTTGCTTATCCTGCCACTCTGCCTCACTTGGTCTATCAGTTACATTCCGTCTCGACCCCTCCAATCCCCCACCCTCCCCTTCTCTCGCTTTTTTTCGCTTTGTCTTGCCGAGGATACGAAAGGCGCAGACAAATTTTAATCACAGTAAATTACTGTGTGGGTCCCGCACCTCACCTTCGCGACTGTGCAAGTATATAAATTCGTGCTTCATTCATAAAACTCGCCCACATGCCACGCGTTGTATTTGTGTGCGTATGTAAATTAAGTATTCCTGCGAGGGAGAGAAAAGAGCAGGACAGTACCCCGAAAGAAACAGGTGGGCTTGCCGTTCTTTATTTTTTTTATTTTTTTTTTCGACTCGACTAGGACCTCCTCCGTTCCCTGAGCAAGGAACATGAGATAATGCAGCGGATTCTTTAATAGTACTCACACTATGTGTCCTGATCTTGTGCTACGACGAGACGGAAAAGAGGGAAGAGTTTTACGTGCCGGATGTGGGTTCATTTGCATAGAAATGAACCCGAACAATAAGATAGGGAAAATATCGATGTTCAAGTGCAAGAAAATGTTCAAGTTAAAAAGCAATATTCACCCTCTCCTCTCAAAAAACAAAGCGAATTGGTACATACATAAGAACAAGGGGAAGGCAAATAGGCCTGTACTAGGCAATTGTAACGGAAACGGCTTTGCAGGGGGGCATTCTTCTTTTTGTTTGGAAAGAAAGTAGAAATAGAAAAGCAAAACTATAATGCGCTGTGGAATGCAAGCACACGAGTACCAAGGAGCGATGAAGCCCGACATGCAAATGAAGGTGTCTTATCATCATCTTATAAGGTACTCTATAAGCACACGGCAGAATTGCTGGCTATGAAAAAGAGAGAGAAAAGGGCTTGGCTGTGGAGGAGTTGCAAGTGGTGGTCATAATTTGCTGTGCGAAAAGCTCCAGAAAGAGGAGCGGTAATGCGTAAGGTGCTTAGTGGGAAATGCACTTTTAAGATTTTTATATTTTTTATGAGGCAGAGGAAGATAGACTAACAAGTGCTAATTATGTGTGGTGTTTATTACGGCAGGTTAAACGGGCGTGTGGGCCGGTTAATGCTAGCGTGGTAGAAATGGCCGTCCCACCGGTCCCGACTGACAGCGAGATGATGGACGCGGCTGATGCTACAGGCGACGAAATTAAAGACATTAGTGGAGTGCAAGAATCCACCTCGGCCGCCTTACGGAGTCGGCTCCAAGCTCTGTTACCCGTCCTAGCATCGTCCCGTGGCTTTTATGCCAATGTGCTCGACGCGCTCTGCACTAGTGGCCATAACAATAACAGTCATGCAACGGAATGGCCCACCACGGGACTCGAAGCCAATTGTTGGAATGGACAACGGTTCGGAGAGTAAGTTTTTTCTTTTTCTTATTTTTTAACCGTTAGCTGCTCTGACTCACTTTTTTCATTTTTTGTTAATCTGAAAACTGCTACGGCGCAGTTTTCTATTTGCGGCTAGATTTCTTTTTGGTACTTTGAGAGCTGAGGAACTTTGGGGAATTATGAAAAGAAATAAAAAGTAGTTTGTAGGCTTTATTTTGAGACGTCTGAGGGACACTATCGAGCTGATATCACGCAAAGGGAGTTCGGGATTTTCGCGCTGAAGAAATTTTCAGCGTCACAAAATTGAGGGCACCATCTCGTTTTTGGACGAGGGTAATTGTGTCCCTTTTTTATCCCGGAGACGTAACGTGACGTCATGGTTACCAGAGTAGCCTCTGCGAATTGGGTTGCAATTTGCGTGGCTTTGTTGATCTTTTTTTTTTTTTTCTTGTGTCTCCTGGGAACGATCTTGTCATACATCATTGGGCGTGGAGTTTTTCAGTCGAGGGTTTTTCAAAGGACAACGAGAAAATTGATTCTTACAACGGTCGACAACCCATTTTTGTGCTTGGTATCCTCCAGGATTTCGCCTTTTTAAAATGGAAGAAAAATAGCTTGAGTTTCTTAAGCACGCTTTAAACAATTCTTTACATAGCTCCTTGATAGATGATGCGCGACAACTCCTGAAAATTCTCTAGCAAGTTTTTGGTGGGTTAAAATCTGCACGCCCCGTTTACAATAGTCACCCAACTTTGTGAGTCCCTGCTTTTGACCTTATTAGTAACACAAACGGTTCTAAAGAAGAGGAGTACCGAGTCAGCCATATGTGAAGAGTAAAGCGACGCTGTAATCAATAGCGGGGAGGGTAAAGCGATAAGAGATTTTGACACGTCGTTTCTCTTAAGACTTGTTTAGATACAGTTTAAAAGAGAAGGTGGAAAGGGTGGGGGGAGGACTACGCTCCAACTCCCGACTCCCATCAGAAAGAAAGAGATGGGGGTCCAAAAACTTAGACGTGTTATGAAAAGCTCAGCAAAAATGGTTTGGCGTCCGCGTTTCAGAAAAGTGATGGTCTAGGCGTGCATAATTTATAGCCTGCACCGGCGTTATAACGTTAGATCCTCTTATGTGTTATATGTGCTAAAATCCACTTGCATCTTTTTTTCTTCCTTTTCTGCAACATAGTTCACAAGACTTCCCATGTGGATATTTCTTTTAGCCCAAAAGGTCAATCTAGATAGTTAAATTTATGGTCCCCGTGTCCACCAGACCATCCACCGCACACTAGCTTTTTTATAAAGAAAAAAAAAGGAACCCTTGAAACATTTTATTCCTTCTTGACCCTTTTATCCCCCGTCTGGAAGTCCAAGTCAAAGCAAAAAGAGAAGGTTGTTTCAAGTTCGCTTCGCTCTTGTTTTCCCAAAGGTTGCTTACTTGGTGGAGTGCGTGTGAGTTGCCCGATTAGGACGTTACCAAGATTCCAAATGATCCGTCTTTCTTTTGAGATGTCTCCTCGGTGTTGCTTCTTTTTGGGATCCGATCATCTAGTGTGCTGTAACAGGATTACAAAGGCTTCAATTGAATCTTTGGGAAGTTTAAATTGTGCAAAGTTGGCTCTCTCTGGCCAGGCATCTAGTTCGTGGTCGCTCTTTGTTCCATTAGACGCCGCTTCTCATATTCTTTGGCAGTGTAGTGCGGTGCAGTGTCCCGCGAATCTGTCACGATTTTCCATAGCTGCAGTCCTAAAAAAAAACGAAATTCGATTTTGTCTTCGTTTCTGGCGGCCGAAATACCACTCAAGCTTACATAGAAACACAAGCTAAAAACGACGGAATAAAAAAAGACGTAAAATGAAAATAAAAATACCAAGGCTGTAGGCTACAGTTAGTACCTTGTTCACCCAAGACTCGTTGACCAACTTGAGGACTTCGCGATTTGCTTTTCTGGACTTATTTCCTTTTTTCTTATTTTCAAATGTATACACGTCAAAGGGCAGCTGCTGCATTTGACTTGTTGGGGAAAAAGAGAGCCCGAATCCTGGCTAGTATTCTTCTTGGTGATGCAGCACGCGTAGCAAAGGTTGTCAGGAAAAAGTAGATAAGGCCTATACATATTGAGCTGTAAAGGGAAAAAACTAGCCAGGAAATTTAATTAGGTGGTAATACTACAAGTTTGAGAGTAGGGCTATATATCCTGGAATGCCTTGTTGATAAATATTAAATTGTGGCGAAGGAAGAGTTACGGAAGAAGGAAATTTTGTATGGGGACCTGTTAACATATGAGAGGAATTGCATTTCATTTTTTGAACGTTAACTTTGTCGCCAAAGTTTCAGTTACGAAACGAGTATACTAGGAAGCGGCAAAAAGAATGTTGGAACGCAAGTTGTTGGAATGGGTTCTCAGTTTAATTAACAATTTCTCAGCCAAGAGGGTCATAGATACAAATAGCAGAGAGTTTGGACTTCGGAAGTGGGGGGTCGTCTGTTTTTTCTCCTGGCAGGTTGGGTTTGTATTTTTGGTTATATGGATTCCGAACGTTCAGTATCGTTTGGGCTTCGATCAGATATCCAGTTTTTCTCAATGCCGGATATTTGTTTTTCGACTCTGCGATATTTTTGTATTTCTTCTTTTTTTTTTGGTTAGAAAGGGCGTGGCCAAAGTTTCATGGTTGGCCACGCGAGTAATCGTGCGGGAAGGAAGCTTAACGCGCCGTCTAGGGATACGAAAGTTGATCACTCTGAAAGCTTTGAGGGGGAGAAAGGGGCATCGAGAAATTGCGAGCCTAAAAATCGAATTTTTCATAGTTAGCAAGTGAAGGTCCTAAATTAAAAGCATGCACTGGAACGTAAACTTTGGTAGAGCAAAACGATCGTAGTCTAGGAGTGTAGTTGTAATCGTATTCTTAATTCTTGTCGCCGGAAAAGAGCATGAAACTTTTGCATTGCTAAAGGAAGGGCCAATGCGGAAAAGCGCAAGTTTAGTTGTCTTTTCGTGTCCCCCATGTTCGTGTTTATTGACAAACTGGCTTGACGTTTGAAGTTATGATTTGCATATTTACCATTGCATTTCTCTGTGGATTTGCATAACCAACGATGTGGGAATACAGCCCAGCCTTTTTTGTATATAGGTAAAGAAAAGTACTGTGTCAGCCAGCGACAACACAACGTTAGACAGGTTGAACATGTCTGAAGGCGTGCACAGGAGAATTTTCTCCTTTTTTTATAAAAAAATGAGAAGGGGAGATGTATTTCTGCAGGAAGACTTGCCCTTTTAGCGTGGAGAGTTTTTTCTGTGTGCTTTTTTTTCCCTGGAGTACCAGAAAGGGTTGGAATTGATTTCGGTGGCTAGCAAAAAAGCGTCCAGCCAGTTTGGCGCCCTTGCTTCGCCAAAAGTTTTTTAATGCCCATTCAGATAATCCATTTTACGACCCTTTTGAAGGGTGTCAAGCTGTAGTTTGCATAGTAACCAATTTAAAGTTTAGCGTACAGTGAAAAGAAATTGTTAGCTTGTCATCGCTGCTGCATGGTGAAGTGCTTTCGCGCCAGAAGCGTCACAACAAACCCTAACTTGTCCCAGCACGACTTCTATTCTTGTAACCGCGAACCGTGAAAGTTAGCCGTGGCCGTGCAAATCTAGGCAACAGGATTCATCCGTCAGGTGTAGTTTGCATTCCTCAAGTGACATGTGCAGTTGTTCAACCTCTTTAAAAAACGAAACTTTAGAAAATGGCGTTGTAAATTTAGGTTGAGTTATTTCTTGTTAACAACAAAATAGTGAAACGTTTATTAATTTTTTTTTATTTTTTTTTTGCCACGGGTGGCAGCTTCCCCCGCATATCACTGCCACTGTGTGACACTATATTGGCCCCACCTAACGCTCTTTTCTTTTAAGTGGCAATCATCGACTTGTTACATTGAAATGCAAGTTAGTTAACCAGAGTTTGGCCAACCTAACACGACCCTTAGGGTTAGAGTGCAAACACAACTTAGGTTAGGTTAAGTTAGGGGGTGGGTTAAGCTACTGCACAGCTCATACGATTTATCGTTCACTGCATTGTGGCGTCTACTGCAGTGCAGTTATGGCCTCCAAGACTGAACTATGGTTTCTGTGCAACTTCTTACGGAGCGTTGAGTCGAGTTCGGATCTGTTAATACGCCCTCCGGAAACTGTCTAACGTTACGGAAACAAAAAACGGGGCTGGTGGGAAAGGGTACGACTCTTGTCGACACCCTACCCCTCCTACTGCCGTCGAACGGATGCAATTTACTTGTCTTAAAGGGAGCTGTTCTAGTAATTCCTTTTCTCTCATTTGCTCATATAGGTATAACAAAGCCATTGCTGGGATTGGGACTGGCGCCCAAAAGTACAATCCAGAAGTTAAAGTCACCCGGCCCGATGCTGACGTGCAGTTCGCTCATGTGACGGATGCTTTACGACATCTGAGACAGGTGAGAAAAAAAGCATTCCAACGCCTATTAAAGCTTGCGAAAGTACGAACGGAGTCAACCCCTTGCTTACTTATTCCACTCCACCTGTCTCTTTTCAAGAAAGAAATTTCCAAAAAAGATGAAGAAGAGGAGAGGGGTGGGGGAGGGGGTGACAAGAAGGCAGTTTTAAAAATGTACAAGGAGACCATGACTGTCGTTTGTCACCGAGCCAAAAGCACGTGTAGTTTTTGACGTTTCTATTTCAGAATTTTCCACAGTGTTCCTTTTCATTTAAGGGAAAAACAGACAGCAATGAAGATTTTTTGCTATCTTTTTTTTTGTGTTATTCTTTCTTTTTTTTTTTTTTGTTTGTAAGTGTAAAGGTGCTACGTGGAGAGAGGCTTTTCAATGGAGTCCCCCAAATACTGCTGGGTGGATGTTTCCGGGGAGGGATACTGCAGTAAAGAAAAGTGGGCGTCGTTGTTAGTTTGGTTGTCTGCTTGTAATTATAACCGTCATAAAAATAGTTATGCAAGGTGTGAAGGATGTTACTAAAGTTTACATGACAAGACAGCATTCATACGACACACACCATTGCCGTGAGCTTTTTTAGCGTTGTAATGTTAGTTTGGAGAAGCGTTTTGGAAAATAAAGGTGGGGAGAAGAAGCTTAGCTCCACTAAAATTAGACTTGGCAATCTCACCTTTTGGCCTCCTTGTGCGTTTTGGTTATGTGGCAGTCTCGCGCCAAGATGAAAAACGAGGACAGCAGCAAAACTCGCAAGTGAAATAGCTTGTCTCAGGTTCAGTTTTGCGCAATTTAAGCGGAGTGGAGCGAAGAGGTTTAAGCATAGTTGTTTCTCTGGTAGTCGCACTTTCTTTGGGATGATAAAAGGAATGCGCGGTACACGCAGTCTCTCAGACTATGAATTATTAATGAACCAGTCGGTAAAGCTAAACTCTTTGGGTTTACGATTTCTTTTACAGGGCTTGGTAAGCAAAACGATTCTGTCGCCTGAACCGGACTCCCTGGTTTACGAGGAATTGGGCTCGGGGTCCGGACACGGTTCGCGTGCTGGTGGAGGTACCCGAGGCATGTTGGATAACGACGACTCGGACGCGGACGACCGAGATGGCATAGGATCGGGATCGGGCGACGGTGAAGAAAACGAAGGCTATCCCAACACCGGCTCGACGAAAGATACGACGGACATTGGTTTTGTGGATAATACCACGCCAACTGTGGCTAGCCTTCCCGGTGGTTCCATGCCCATGTTGGCTGGTGCCTCGTCGGGTAATTTGATCGTCACAGCACTCCTGACGGGCTTGGCGACTTGGTACCTTAGTCTGCACCATCATTAATATGCAAAAGCGTTGGCTAAGAGAGCCGGAGCAACAAGCTGAAGCCAAAATCGTGGATGTTGTGTTGGGGTCCCTGGAAAAAAGACGCAGTGGAAAGCAACACGCCAGCGCCCAGAGAACAAGAGGCGTTGTAAAGCTTTTGGCGATTGTTTGCGCCCGGATCATAAAGAAAAACATAACTAATAAGGAAAGAAGAATGTTGTGATATCTTTACAGAAAGTATGACTGTGGTATAAATCCTTCAGATATGTTTTAGTAGAGCTATTTTTTCCTCTCTTTTGTTACCAAGTTCTTAAGCCGGGAGGGGTGCAGGATTTGTTTCTGCTTTTTAATTCTCAGCTACCAAAAAATAATAGATGTGTTGTGGGTGTATTTTTTACGAGTATGCCAATCAGATGTTGCATTCGTCTCTAAAATTAAGGGTAAATTCTGGAGCAATTCATATATACTTTATACTACGCATAGGAAAATACGAACATGTGAAGCCTCATCGAGGGCACATCCACTCTTTCGCTGCTTATGTTTTTCTCCCCGAAACAAAGATTTTTTTTCTCGTAGTGCCAAAAGAATTTCTTTTCGTACCCCGCCAGAACTGAATCCCCCGGTTTGTTTTAGAAGTTCCGTCCGTATTTAAATGTTATAGAGAAAGTTTTCTCGGGAACCCTGGAATAATGTAGAGAGCAAGAAAAGATGCACGTTTTTGGGTTGTAATGCAAATATGCAAAGCCAAAATGCGACGCAAAAAAAAGACGAGCGACATAAAATAAGTTTCTGCAATGTTGGTGTGTGGGTCGAAATACCCCTAGTCACGTGACACATTTGGACAAATCGAAACGACACACAAGATTCGGGCATAGGTGTAGCAAATCGCTTGTAGTACTTTTTAATATTTTCACGTGTGGCCATGCTTTTTTCTCTCCTGATGGAACGATTGTGACATAGCAATTTGCTGCTAGTTAAGTATGTTACACCAGCTCCATGACTTTTTTAATGGAAGAGCTAATTTCCAGCCCTTCGCCCTCCTCCCCCAAACCCCCCATCTTTCCAGACTTTCCTTTTTGGTGTATTTTTGTGTGTCTTTTCCCGGAGATAAGAAGGGATTTCCCTTTCATCCTAAATCCCAGGCCATGGCTTTTCTAGTTCTCTATATTTACCACCAAGGATGTTGTTGCCCCTGGCAACCGTGCGAGTCTGTTTGTGAGAGGTTATGAGAAACAATTGTATTCTAGAGAAGTGAAGTGGTTGCTTTGTGTGTGGAATGTGTGTGAAAGAGTTTTAAGAAAAGCAAAGGACAAAAGATATGTAATTTCTCTTTTCGTATCCATTTGGCGCCACTTTTGTTTTATATAAAAATTAGGCTATGTTAATCAAGTTTATTCAATTTTTATTCGTCTACAAAAACTTTCACCGCCTTGTTGTGAAATTATTATATTTTGGGGAACAAATAGCTAATCGATTATCCTCCTTCATGCGTTGTGGATGGGTTAGGTGAAGATACGATGGCGAAAGTGAAAGTGTGGTAAAGCTTGCTATGACGATCGTGAATCATCAGCCTTGTAATTAAGTGTTCGCACTCCATAGGTCTTTACGCCTTTTGTTTGCATCGGTAGGTAACATCCAATTCCTTTAACTTAGCAGCCGTTTGTTTTATCACGTGCCAAACATGTTCACCAATTTTTCTTCTGTTGTCCGTGATTTTCTTTCCGCCTTCGCAATCCCGTTAACAATCTCAGTAATGTCGCTTCTTGACTCCCGCCATTCTTCATTCGATCGCCAATTCGCGTCTTCGTTGTAATTTGGTACGAAGACAACACAGACATTGCTATGAACTGTAGACCGACAACCAGGTTGGCTATCGCATCAGATTATTCGATTTTGTAAGCAGTTTTCTTTCCTCGAGATAAAGCCAAGACTTTTTAATAGGTAGGATGTATACTTGCTTGTCTGTACATTTATTTTCCCGGGTCAGCGTGACACGTTAACTCATTAATCAATGTATATGATGTGTCTTCGGTGAAAAACCCAACGCCAAGTTGTAGGGGCGTAAAAACGCACGCAAGCTCCCAAGTGATTGTATAGCTTGGATGTGTCACTCGTGACAGAAACGCACGCAGACACCATTGTGATATGGCCGTTGCTGTTGGGATCTGATTATGGTCGTAGAAAAAATAAAGTTTTACAGTGACGTATACATTAATTTACTGGTTATCTCCAACCATGCTCGCTTTTTTTCCGTGACGCGTATTCTGGGAACTCGCTCACACGCAGTTCACGAGGGCAGTCAGTGCCTGCACAAATGAGTTTGCATAGATAAGACATTCAGCCACTCCGCTGGGGATATGCGTTTAGACTGGTAAGCTTATCGTGCGAATAATGTCTTTGTTTTTGAGAAAGGTTTCCGATGTTGCAAATTGAGGTCGTGGACATGGTCGAGATTTCAACACACTTTTTTGGGGGTTCCTCTTGCTTAGCATCAACTGTTATTCAACACCCATTATTAAGGAGCCCGGGAATTCTTAAATCCTTTTCCGCCAAAAGAACTCTCGAATTCTGCTGCGTCATTATCGGGGATCGAAGTTACTCTTGAGTAATACTCCCCGACAAGGTATAAAATAAATGCACGGCTCGAAGGAGGCGCCTAATGGTAGATAAGCTCGGCCTCCCTGAGGATCCATCGTGAGTAGAGACATTTAACGCATAGGAATAAGAACCTTTGGGCGGAACCCGTAACTACGTTTTATTTTGTCACGTTGTAGGAAGATGACGAAGCAGTAATCGCAGAACAGAATGGATTTTTACGTTTCAGCATGAAAAGTAAGAAAGAAATTCCTGTTGTAGCAGTGATGGGAAATGCTAGTACTGTGATCTTGTGCGTTTAATTTGAGTCGCCTCAGCAAAGTAAGCGTTTTAATCCACTCACTTTCGCTCATATAATAACTTATTCTGTCTCAAGAATGTCTTGTGTCACATGCGTTGGTCTGATAATAAACTATCCGTGTACGGTTGTAAAAGTGTTGGAGCTGCAGAACGTGCCCTTGGTCATGCGTTTTAAAGTGTCCAGATCTAAAATTTGTTGAATTATGTCACCTGGGTATTTAGCCTTTTTATATCAACTCCTTTCTTGCATTTCAGGTGTGTCAGAATGGAAGGGCACTCACATTCCTCCTGTACACGATGGCGAAGAGCAGAGGAGACGCAGTCTGAACCTAATAGAAGCGGCCCCACTTCTTCTGTGTCGCGCTGTTTTAAACAATATTCTTCCAATGTATATACCGTTCCTTCAACTAGCAGTAGCAAGCCGTATGACATTACTGTCGATACCTCGTATGTTTCTCCGTCCGGCTTGGGAGAAATGAAGTTTTGCATGTCTTCGTATAACAAGGATACCATGAATGTAAGTCGTCTGTTATTTTCCTGTCGTCTTTTTTACTTGGTATGTTTACTGTGGAATCTTTCTAATTCCCCATGTGTATGGTCTTAGATGATGCTAATCATGAAAAACAACCAAATGCTGACGGACGTTAATCTGGAAGTGGGACCCGAAGTTTTCCATGCGCACCGCTTGGTGTTGGCAGCTGCCAGTCCTTACTTCAAAGCAATGTTTACATCTGGCCTGCGCGAAAAAGATACCCCTACCATTAAAATGCAAGGAGTTTGTCCTACAGTCATGGGCAAATTGCTGGCCTTCATGTACTCCGGTGAACTGATTATCAACCAGCTCCTCGTCTGCCAACTCTTACCAGCAGCTACCATGTTCCAGGTAAAACTTTAGTGTCAAGTTTCGTTTCTTGAAGCTTCATGAAAAATCTTCCTTTCACGTTAGATTATGCCAGTGGTCCAAGCGTGCTGTACCTTTCTAGAATCCCAGTTAGACCCCAGCAATGCAATTGGTATAGCCACGTTTGCCCAGCAACACGTTTGCATGGATTTGTATAAAGCAGCCAATCGCTTTATAGAACAGCATTTCATTCAGGTAGAAATTCATTCGTACTTGCGACGAGATTTCCTTCACATGTTTTATTCGTGGTACGTTAGGTGTGCCAAGAAGAAGAGTTTGTGCAGCTCTCGGCCTGCCAGCTTGTAACGTTAATCAGACGCGACGAGCTAAACGTCCACGAGGAGCGGGATGTTTACAACGCCGTACTGAAATGGGTCCGTTACGACGAAGAGAACCGACGTCCGCAGATGGAGCGCATTTTGGGAGCAGTCCGATGTCAGTACTTGCCTCCGTCCTTTCTAAGGGACCAGATGAAGAACTGTGACTTGTTGAAAAAAGTGCCGGCCTGCCGAGAATATTTGGCCAAAATTTTTCAAGATCTCAGTCTTCACAAGCCGCCGTGTGTGAAAGAACGTACGCCGTCAGCTCCCTGCGTTATTTATACAGCAGGCGGCTACCTCCGCCACTCACTGGACGTCATGGAGTGTTTTAGTGTCGAAGATAAGTGCTGGACGCAGTTAGCCAAACTTCCTCAACCCCGATCTGGCTTGGGCGGAGCCTTTCTGGGTGGCCTCTTCTATGCTGTCGGGGGTCGCAAAAATTTTCCAGATTCTAATGCAGACTCCGGTGCAGTAGATGCGTACAATCCCCTTACAAACCGATGGACATCCAAATGTCCCATGTTATTAGCCCGAAACCGGTTAGGGGTAGCAGTTTTGGATGGATTCTTGTACGCTGTTGGTGGCTCGGCGGGAAAAACTCACCACTGTACAGCGGAAAGGTAGCATCACCCTTTAATTTAAAAATAGTTTGGCTACTCAAAGTTCGTCATTATTGCACAATATGTGCTTAATTCCTTGTTTCCGTATATTGATAGATACGATCCCGAAACTGATACCTGGACCATGATAGCGCCAATGGCAGTGCAAAGAATGGGTGTGTGTGTGGTAGTAGTGAACCGACTTTTGTACGCATTAGGTGGGTTTGATGGTCAACAACGATTAGATTCGGTGGAATGCTATCATCCCGAAAAAGACGAGTGGGATTTTGTTGCACCCATGAGATATAAACGCAGTGGAGCAGGTGGGAACGAAAAGTTTTAAGTATGGACGTATTGTAATGCTTTGCGTTTTATGTTAGGCGTTGCTGCCTTGGGACAGTTTATTTATGTCGCTGGTGGACATGACGGAGCAGCTCAGTTGGATGCTCTAGAGCGATACGATACCGAGACAAACACATGGACGTGTTTAACACCAATGCGAACGCCGAGGAGTGCGCTGACACTTGCAGTTCTGGAAAGCAAGCTCTATGCCATGGGTAAGGAATCAAATCCATGCTGGGTTTTTACAAAAGTATGTTGAGTATGAATTTTTCCCTTTTTTCTGTTAGGTGGCTACGACGGACGTAATTTTGTGGACATCGTAGAAGTATATGATCCAGCATCAAACCAGTGGAGTGAGGCCGTGTCTTTGACTTGCCAACGTTCAGGTCATGCCACGGCTGTCCTTTGTCCGCCCTGTTTAGCTCACACAGATTTGCGAATGGAAGAAATGACCAAGAGCTTAGGAACTTGCATGTGACGTGTGATCCCAGGATATGTGCAGTGATTTGAGACAAGTTATTTTTTCCGTGAAAAAAGTAGATTTCGGGAAAGGATAGTTTTTTTACTCATTATTGCTTTCGCTTTAAGAGTTTCTTGAATCAATGTAATCAAAACTAGAAACCAAATTACAAGAGTGATGCATGTTTTCTGAGATGCAAAAAGTGTAAAGAACTTTTGTTTGGAGTGCATGAATGTCGAGAGTTTGAAATCGAAGAATTTTTCCGAAATGAATGTTGATTCCCATCTAACCATTTTACGCAAAAATTAAGGGAAATAAAATGGGAAAGTGTATTATAACAATTTCGATTGCATGTTTTCCACAGGCAATCGAAACGGTCAGACATGAATAAAAGACAACGTTGCTGTACCCTGTACTACAGAATGGAGCAAAACTTCGAAACTCTCCTAATAAAACTTTCCAAAATGTACGCGTTAAACTCGGACAGACGATAAAAGTTCAAAGAGGACAGAAAGAAAAACGCCGTTCATTATACAATTGAGTTACGGTTTATATTTTCTCTTCACAACTAAGTGTGAATTTATGTCCAGTAACTTCCTGGGTATCATTTTCTTGGTCTAAGTTTCCGGATGTGAAATGGGGGTTTCCCCAGATTTTACGGCAGTGTGTTGTGACAGATAATATTACATATAAAGCCTCCAGGGGAGAAGGAGGTAAAATACTAGTTCCTTATGCCGGCGATTGCGGTGTTCTCTCCTTGTCTGCAAAAAGTTCGTAACTCAGCATTTTTACCGTCACGAAGCTTTTATATTTTAGGTTACCGTGTACGTCATGGCATACCATGGGAGAATCTCATCTTCGGTCGTATTTGCTTTCTACAGCGGTGTTAGAAATCTCGGTTGCCGCCAGTCACGGAAAAGTGGCCCTGTCCGCGTATTAGGTTGCGGATTCGCGGCTTCATGGTCGTGGATTAGTATGACCACAGCACAATGTGCTTCATCGCGTGATGTTTTGTTGTCAAGCAGGTTTGTGTTTGCATACAAAGAGGCGTGACTCAATACAAATTGCGTTTTTTGTTGCAGTGAATTTGCCAAAATGGCTGCCTTAAAACGATCTTCTTTATTAATATTATCCATAAATAAATCAAGATGTTCCTATCTGCGCCAAGGACAGATGATATCAGAAAAGAGGCTACTTTCGTTTTCTTCGACTAACCTCGTTCACGCATTAACTGCGCAGCTTATGCTTACGGAATACGGAGATCCTACCAAAGTAGTCAAGAAGGAAATGGTTCAAATTCCTGAGAATCCCGGACCAGGGGAAGTAAGTTTTTGGTCTGGTACGAGCACAAGCAAATGTAGTGAATTTTTATCGTGTAAGGTTGTCGTGAATATGCTATTGGCGCCTATCAATCCGGCCGATATTAATACAATACAAGGTACTTATGCAGTTAAACCAGAGTTGCCTACCGTTCTGGGCAATGAAGGACTAGGCCGCATTGAGAAAATTGGCGAAGGTGTTCCGTCGAATTTTAAAGTTGGTGACTGGGTTATTCCAGCTTTGAATGCATGGGGAACATGGAGGACTCGTGCACTTTGTAACGCTAACGAACTGATAAAGGTACTGTTGCTATGCTTTCCCTACATTACATTTAATCAAATTTTTTTCGTAGATTCGTAACGACATTCCTCCTGTGGCTGCAGCAACATTAGCTGTTAATCCTGCTACAGCCTATAGAATGCTTCACGATTTCGTTTCGTTGAAACCCGGTGAATTTGTTATTCAGAATGGTGCCAATAGCGCAGTAGGCCGGGCTGTTATTCAACTAGCTAAGCATTACCAGTGGAAAACTATCAACGTAGTTCGGGATCGGCCTGATATCGAGCAGCTGAAAAGCGAATTGCAAAATCAAGGTTTCTTTTTAATCCCGGTTACTTTGAAGCACCACACTTGTTACTTTTTCAGATTATTGACTGTGTTATATTGGTCTATTAATTTTGTCCACATCGTCAATTTTGCGATAGGAGCTGATTTCGTCTTTACCGAACAAGAAATAAGAAAATCGGATATTTTCAAGTCGATTCCAGCCCCTCGCTTGGCCTTGAATTGTGTTGGAGGCAAAAGCGGTCTGGAGCTTATTAAACACTTAGCTCCTCGTGGAGTCGTTGTCACATATGGAGCAATGTCAAGACAACCTTTGTTACTGCCAGCTGGGAGCCAAATTTTCAAAGACATAGTTGCTCGTGGTTTTTGGATGACGAGGTGGAACAGTGAACACGCAAACAGCCAAGAGAGGTAGACTTTGGAAAGTGTTTTTCTACCACAATAACCCCGATTGTTTTACGTAGGAATGACATGATAGAAGAACTATCAGGTTTGGTGAAAAGCGAGGTTTTACAACCACCAGATTGCAAATTAGTTCCGCTTTGCAACTATCAAGATGTATTGGAGTTAGTAGCCGACCCCAAAGGGTTTTTAGGAAGAAAGTACATTTTTCATTTGGGACAACAGTGATTAAAATCTCGATAAACCTTACATTGCTATTACCATTTACCTTCTTGGTTAGATTAGGAATCTTGCCTCAATAGAAGGCTATTTAGAGCGTTTATTCACTAATGTCTATTGGAATAATCAACATGGACTAACATTTTAGATTAAATGAATCTTACCCATTAACAAAAATACAGTAAAATTTGTAACGAAGCTAATAAACAATGTGCTCTATTTACTGCTTAGCTAGATAAAAAATCGAGGTCTATAATACACAATCACTGAAAAAGTGTAGAGGGAAGTTACGCCACTTACTAAAAACATGACGTATTTTCGACGTCTGAACGTTCAGTTTTTTACGTATTTTGGCAAATGTAAAATAGTCAGAAAATTCCCCCAGAAAAATACGTTTAATATACGAAAGAAAAAAAAAACGCTAAAAAAGCGTCTAATAGCTGTTCAATGTACGTAAAATAAACTTTAAAAAGGCGTTCGTTATTGATTATTATATAAGTCGTAAAGAGGTATATTCAAAGGTTACTAGCCCAGACGTTCGTTGTTCCATATTTCATTCTTGTTTGAAAACCGATGAGGTCCTCAGTTTTTCAGTCTTGGCAACGAGGTCTCGCAGTCTTTAGAAGCAAGATTTAAGTTTACTTGTTGAAGTGCATTGTTGCGCTGTGGACTTCCTGACAACGTCGGCTAGACTGAATTTTTTATCAGTGACAATTTTACTGTCAAGAGTAGCAAGAAGTTTCTACGAATCCCAGAGGGAATCATCCAAAATGGCCACTTATTAAAGTAGCCGCAGGAAGAGTGAAAGAATTTGAGAACTTTAAGCAGCGGATAGTCAAATCCGAGGTGTTCCTTCATCAGAGTGGAAATTATTTATTATTATTTTATTACTACTATTTTGTTGTCTTGCACATTGTGCTGTATAGTGACGAAATGCACTCGGAGAGATCACTAACACAGAAACAAATTTATCGAGTTCGAGTTTCTCGTGTTTGCACTTAATTTCCATCACAGTAATTAAAATCAAAAATAAAAATTATATGGATACAATTCGCATGAAGTACGTACATTATATGTTTTTTTAATGTGAAATTGGGCGTTCTTTGTGCGTATATTAAGCTTCTTGCATAGACGTATGTTAAACATCTTAACAGACGTATTTTAATCGTAAGTAAATAAACGTTTGCAGCACAGACAATTGACCGTCTAAAAGACGTTCAATAAGCGTAGGCAGGGTACGTCTTAGGTTTGCATTTAAACGTCTATGAACGCTTAAAAAGCATGTCCTACTTGGGTCGTAGCACAACAAGAGGAAATATTCCGTTATGGTCACAGCAAACACAGCGGTATAACAACGAATCTCGCTTAAATCCTTCCATTGACCTTTGTAAAGAACCCGGTGCCCACGGAATTTACCCCCCTAACTGGAAATTACAGTGACAATATGATCTGCTTAGGTTGCCTGAACTTTTTTTACATTTTACTTGCGGAGACAGTATTAGATTTATGGTGATCGATTTAAGCATAAATCGGTCTTGTACAAAAACATTTCACGCTCCATTCGGTAGCTTACAATAATCTGAAAGATAACTTGATATCGCAGAACTACGATTCAGTAACAGTCTCTTGTACAAGTTGTTGGCAAATTTTTACTATGTGCTTTTGAAATGTAATACAGTCAAACTCCAATAATTGTCAACCTTCATTCATGGAACTTCCGATTATGTCAGCCGCCTTCGCGAACGCCTTTGTCTTTTATCTCATTTGTTAGCGGAAAAAATGCAGATCCGAGGGTTAGTTTTGGAGTGACTGAACTATCGAGTTAATATACATATACCTTTGTGACCTTGCCATAACCAGACCCGCTTGGAGTTGGAGGTTCGAAGGATTTACGCTTTTGATTTTTTTTTTTAATTTCATGTTTCTCCTACCTTTTCTTTGTGAAACAAGAATTTCGGGAAGGAGGGGGTCACACCCCAAACCCCACCCCTGAGTACGGGGTGCTTGAACAGTTTTCGGAATTTCCTAAACTATTTTTAATATTAATAACCTAAACTATTTTTTTATTTGAGTACTACACGCGAAAAAAAGATTTTAAAGGAGTTTAGCGCACCTTGTCCCATTTTTAAATTTATTTTTCCAACAAAATGTTCAAATTAATTCCCGAGTTACAAATTAACGAATTATACTTTTTTTAGAAAAAATCGACGGCATGCACTATCATAACAATACAAAACTCTGCGGTCAAAGAAATCTTGGTCGAATGATATACAATTTCAGTCGAGGTTTTTAGAAACAGCTATTTGTTTCTAATAAATTTGAGCTTTTCTGATTTATCTGTCCGAGCCCATTCACTAAAGCGGATTCCGTTTAAGTTTGGAATCGAAATCGATACTAGAAAATAGTTAATCGATTTGGTTACTATGGCTTTGGTCTATGCTTAAAGAAAGTGTAGTGTAAGTCAGACATTGTACACAACAGGTTTCGCTGTACCAATGTCAAATGTAGCCCAGAGACTTAAAAGTAGCAAACAAGGGAAATAACTGTTTGGACAATGAATTCAAGCGTACCTTTGGATAAACTGCAAGCGCTGGATGGTATCGAAAAAGAAGTTGCGGCTAGTATTCAGAGCGCAAGTACTAACTAAAGAACTTATTGGTTGACTGTTAACTATGGTGTGACTTTCTGTAGGTCAAGCGTTAACAGAGCTGAGTAAGGATAAGCCTGTGATGAAACAAGTAGAAATCCACACCAACCAGTTCCTAAAGACACTCAGTCAGGTAGAAAATGAACTCTCCAAGCACATCAACTATTTGACCCAAGTGTCGACTGGCCAACCTCACGAGGGTTCAGCATACGCAGCTCAGAAAAACTGGAAAATGGCTTTACACCGGTTAGACCACGCGCGAACGCGCCTGCAGGAATTGGAGAATATGAAAAACCGGGCAATAGTGAATAGAGTTGTAACAGTTCCCAATTCCCAAGCACCTACTCCAGGACCCTAGTACGATGATAAGCTTGCAGTTTTTATCTCTTGTGTATATAAATGCCGAAAAAATCTCAATACAGCGTCTAATGCTTCTCTTCTTAAAAATGTACGAGTTCTTGTATAACAAACTTAACAATTTCAAACCTATTAAGGACAAGACTAGTTCAAATTACTAAAATCCAGATATATGGTCACATTTATAAAACTTCACGCAATCCCGCACTTTCACGGCTGAGTTTCGTTTATGAAACTTGGCTACCATAGGTCAGTTTTACGTTTTTTAGTCTTCGAATCGCTAGACTTCGGGTGTACAGATCGCTGCAATTCATTGCGAAAATACATAACGGTTTCTCCCAATCCTTCTTGTAAAGAGATCTAACCCGATAATAACCAGTCTTTAGTTTTCTCTTCCCAAATTCTATGGAATAATAGCCACAAAAGAAAGCACGTACCTTTGGCTCCCAGTTCAAATATTGTTTCGCCCTGCTTATATCAGGCTTTCGCCGCTGAGGGTCGTCTTCGACTGCAGGATGATGCACAATCGTACTATCTCCGCCTACCGTATTTTTAATAATGATGGCAAACTCTATAACGAGAAAATTGGTACGAACACGTCAGTCTACGCAATAACATATCAAAATTTTTATTACCTAATATGGAATGCTCTGTAGGATTGCCAAGATTTACAGGTAGCGAATAATTTGACTCCATAAGAGCAATCAGTCCATCCACCAAGTCTGATACATACTGGAAAGAGCGGGTTTGTTTACCCGTCCCGTAAATCTAAAATCGTCCGTTTGTTTATGGAAGGTTGATTTATTTTACGGTCGGCTTTTATACCGTGATATTCTCGTTCTGCAAAGCCTGTAATATGAAGTTGGATACAACTCGCCCATCATTTAGATGCATTCTAGGCCCATAGGTGTTAAATATTCGAGCCACTCGGACTTGAACATTTTCTTGTTTGGCGTATGCATAGCTTAAAGTTTCGGACACTCGCTTCCCTTCATCATAACACGCTCGCGGCCCTACGTAAATCACACATTAACTTACAGTGACTAATAAGGAATTATTAGAAAAAAAATGTCAGGATGAAGCTTTTGAGAAACTAATTTAACTAGGAAGTTTATTTTTTTTCTCACCTATGGGATTTACGTGACCCCAGTAAGTTTCTTTTTGGGGATGGACTTCAGGATCGCCATACACTTCCGACGTGCTTGCAATCAAGACTTTCGCTCCGACACGTCGAGCCAAGCCCAGCATATTAACTGTACCGATGGTGTTCGTCTTAATTGTCTTGACGGGATTGAACATGTAATGCGGTGGACTGGCTGGTGAAGCCAAATGGTAAATCTCATCGACCTCGATGTATAAGGGATTGACTATGTCATGATGAATGAGTTCGAAGTTCCCGTGTCCGATCCAGTGTTCAACGTTGCGCTTTCGACCCGTAAAAAAATTGTCAACAACAATAACTTCGTGGCCTTCGGACATCAAACTGTCCACTAAGTGAGACCCGACAAAGCCGGCTCCGCCAGTAATCAGTACGCGCTTCCGGTCTTTGTAATTGCGAAATTTAACTTCGGGAAACGTCTTAGCAATGTTCGTGTTCATCTTCGCAATTTGACTCTCTAAGTCGGCAAGTTGTTTTCGCAGCGCCGCAACTTCTTTCTGGAGGGTGTCGCTACTCTTTCGATCATATCCAATTCGGTTATTGTCGGGGAGATGGTTAGGCTTGCTACTGTCGTAATGGTTCACGGAGGCGACTACATTGGCGTCGACTTGAAAAGGTCTTTGGACTCGGGCTACAATGGGGGCTTCGGTCAATAAAGTACAAAATATCACTACAAACAAAAAATTAACATTTCAGTTAGCCATTTTACGGAGTTTACATTACCAATTCCTATTATGGTTAAAATTGCCAAGTACATGAGGCAGCACATTCCCTTACGGGTTAACAGCGCACTTAACCTTACCATCTTCCTGTAAAGTACACAAAAGACAAGTAGTAAACTTCCATGTATATAAAATTAAGTCAGCAACTTTTTTAAATAGCCTTGATATTTTCAGGCCAATATCAACTATGATTATAATTAAGAGATAATACAAAGCAGATACTTACTTACAGAGTGAATGAAACAGATAAGCGACCATTACTGGTGTTTTATTTTAAAAGGCGATCAAGCGCCGATATGTACGCTTTATACACGATTGCATTGTATTTGTCGACTGTGCCGGGTCGTAGTTTATGGCACATGTTGCGCAGGCTATGGGCGGGCAATACATATTTATCCTCCAAAAGCTGCCTTTTGCTTATTGGTGAGAATCCAGAAGGCGTTCCTCAGCCATGCCTTTTCTACAAAAAGGCGCCATGTATGAATTGGACTTGGCTTTAAACGGTCGGATTTAGATCACAACAGCTTGACATCTGTAAACAAGATGGTCTTGCGATATCGCTGGTACTGTATATTTAAACAGAATTTGATAAAAGTTATCTAATTTCTTAAAATTCGACACGTTTAACTGAACTTAGTTATCACATTAGCTCGAAAATATAGTAAATTATAGAGAGTTATAAGGATTGATTAAATTGTTAAAGTATTACGCCTGCACTGTGATAATAGGCGGGGAAAACTGATAAAACCCAGACAACTAGAACATTTTAATTGGCAAAAAATGCTTAGAACTATCGAAGACAAACATAGTTTCTATTATTGAAATTTTAAAAATTAACGTACTATTATTTTTGTGAACTACAGAATGTGAGATAAACCACTATAGCACTCCCATTGGTTACGGGAGGAGAGTGTTGTTGTTCTTAGATTGAAGATCAAAGACAGGCTTAGAAAAATCACAAACCTCGAAAACGGCATAATTCTTACCATCCGTCTGTTTACCTTTGTTGCGTAAGGGAGCAGGAGTCGTTGAAAACAACGTGTTTGGAGCATTTTTATTGCTCAGAAAGAGATTTTTATTACTCCGCTACGGCATTATACGCGTGCTGCAGCACCGCTCTGTGCTTCGGCATATCCCATAACAAAATACTTAAATTTAATTACAAGGCTTATAAAACTGAATAACACAGCGATTACAGGTACGAAACGTCGAGTAAGGTGCCTAATTGCCGTCTACTTAAGCTTGCATTGCGTATCACAAAGACGTGGCTCAAGATTTTTCAGCTTCAATGTTGAAACAGCCTTTTACATTCATAGCTTTATCATAACTCGTAAGTTAATACGATTTAGCTTTCGCAAATATTTTATGTTCAAATTTATTCGGCAAGAGGTCAAAACACTTATTCGAAAAACGCCTGCCCAATGCCGCCTACCCTGCAAACCATGTATCTGAAAGGGAAAAAAGGCTTGTAGGCTACAACTGAACAAATGTATGTTATTTATTTAATGTAGTAAATAGATACCAGCCTTCAAAACAGATGTCCTAGAATTTTAATTAAATTTACTACCTGTTCACTTATTCTCTACGCATGGTACAACACTAGCGACCTCTTAGGCTCTAAGTTAGAGCGTCTACCCCGAACTCTTGAGTTAGAGCCTCTAACTCACGTGTTAGGTATAGACGCCTTTTAGCCCATCCTTTGTAGACGCCATTAAGCCTGAAGTTTGTAAAAACTTGGAAATATCTAGTAATTCATAGAGGTAGTTTTGCTAGAACAATTTCAATGTAAGAGATTCTTTCGAAAAAGAAGAAACAAAGCTGCTAAAGTTATAGGTGAACTAAGTCATTACTTGTAAATTAGAAGCTTTCGAATCTAACCCTCTGGATCTAAGGCGTACCCCTAAACTTTGAACCCACATAACTAGTAAAAAAAATAATAAAAAAACATAAATGAATAAAAGACCTTGCTTTCTTGAACATCGCACTTTCACCCTAAAAAATGTTTCGCCGGAGATGACAATTTTTGTCCCAAGATCTGACAATTGACGGTATTAGGCTAGTAGACGGCATGTTAATTCTTACTCTATAAAGTTTACTTATGTTTTAGCTTTATTTCTTACTCTCTATAAAATATTGCGCTGTTTGTGATTACCGCGTTTCTAAGCTTTAGAAAAACTCATTTTCGCATGTGTCATCTCATTTGAAAGATTTGCTGCCAGTGTGTCTCAGGGAAAGACAGGTTGTCACTCCATTGACATATCCTACGAAAAAAAAAGCTAAGAGGCCAGGAAGGCAGAATACAGCTTGCTTACAGGCCTATTGCCCAAGTAGCACAAGTACGTAAAAAAGCTTTTTAGAAGTCTAGGTGCTGACTGACATTTATAAGACATATTAAATACGTTATTTAAAAGATGTTTGTGGATGTGTGTGCTACTAGGGTGGGAGTACGTCCAGCAAACTGGCGACATATTGGTAGCCAATTTTCCACAATTGTCTGAAATTTCGGCCGGTTAAAATTGAGTGAGGTGAATTCGCAGCCAATTGCTTATACGTCTAGAGCAGAGGCTACTGAACTGATTGCCACCGATGCCTTGTAGGCAAGATGCGGGGTAGCCTGGTATTTTGAATGAAATTAAATTTTGTAAAGTTGGCTTTGAAGGGCGCGCCGCTGCATAAATCTTGAAACACCGAGCTATGGAACAGTTCGAAAATCACTGGTTTACAAGGTATGTTAGGAATACTTCCATAATTGCGAGCTATTTGCTTTCAAATTACAGGATTTTAGAACAATATGAAGCGGTTAGTCTTCTTTGAATGCAATAATACACACACAGCTCTTTTGAAAAGTTGACTTCGTCGAAACTGACGTCAAAGTCAATACATTATTTGCGACATCAAGGCCTTTTTTTCATCAAACCTGCCTATAAGCTTTCAATATCATTTCTTATAATTTTGCTATCCATTTCAGGTCTATGTCTGAATAATCAAACAAAGTGTCTTATTTGAACAATGCACAATACAAGCTGAAGAAATTGCACCTAGCAGTGTCAAAGAAGCATTATATATGTAATTATCTAAATCCAACTAAGTAACTAAAAAGATCCTCACAGCAGTAAAAATTGAATTAAGCTAGAGTTTTTTTTTCAAGCCTAGCTCCAAAATGCTTTGGATAGTTTGCAAAACTGAGCTTAAAGCTTTAGAATTTTAGTCGAAAGTAAAATTGGACAACACGCTGTCAACGGCGCCACGAATATCACTGCAATACTTCTGCGATGGCAAGAATACCGGGGATCATTGTGGGGTAGTAAGCTAAATGCTCAAAAACAGTGGTTATGGTTGATTTAATGAGACAGAAGTGTTTTAATGGCGCAGAAAACATTTTAACTTTCTGTCCCCATCGAGGGCAATGGACAGTTATGGATGTTATCGATTTTCGGCATGTGGACGTGTTATCGAAGGCAATTGGCAGGCCCCCGGCTCTATGCAGATAGCAGTAAGAATAATGTAAGAACAGCTATTTTCATGCTAGGAAAGGGGGAGGCGACGGAAAGAGAGAAAAGAGGGGGTGCGCGGGTCCCGTTCTCCCCTTCGTCGCTGGCAAGCTTTGAACCTAAACAAGGAGTTCCTCATGTTCCATATGCTCCCCCACCAAGCATTAGGCAAAAGGCCTCACGTTATAGTTAGACGTGTTCGCATCTGGCGTCTGCGTCTGGCTGCTCACGTTCATACAATCCTTACAACGCCCCCCACACGGGAAACCAAAACCAAACACAAAAATCTACAGGAAGTTACTTCCACCCCTCGGTCCCTTTTTCCCTGACCCCTTCGTTGGTCTCGTTCCCCGAGTTTGCAGTTCAGATCCGGACGAGAGCAGGCAGCATCGACGTCCGCTCTACTCCGGCTGCTCTCAATTAAGTTCAATTGATCTCATCAACTCCAGCATTTAGCCTAGTGCCATACTCTTACATCGCTAACAGTTGACATCAGCGACTATCCGACTGTTCGTTGCAGTGAATCACCCACAATGGATCCTTTGGAATTAATCTGTCCCAAAAATCAGGTAAAAATAAGCTCTCAAGAAGTTAGCAAAGACTTCTTTGTCGGGGTCCTTTTTTCAGTAATTATATGTTGTAGGATTAGGTCAAGTAATTGCCTACTAAAGTCAACTAACAACTCGCAAATTTCGAATCTATGTGAAATTCAGAATTGCGGAACTCGGATATCAAGATAGAAAATAATAGTAAGAAGTTGTGGGATAAGAGACGTAGGGAAGGGAAACGGGTTGCTGTAAGCGACTTGGTCGGGTTGGAGAGCAAGCATCGGTCTATGATTAGGTTTCAGAGCGTGACCTGGAATGCTTTCGGTGTTAATTCCAATATACCTATGCCTGTGAACGGTGTAAGATTAATGTTGTTTTTCTTTCTGTGCAGGACCCAGTTGAAATGGCTGGCTATCGTGCTTGTTTGATTGAATCGTTGCGTTTTTTACGGGAAGAAGCCCACTGTGATGATAGACATCCGCTAGTCATGGCCCTGCAACAACACTTACAATTACAGCAAGCGGCTGTCGAGTATGAAAAGCTGTTGGGCTACTTGTTCCAGGACCAAGCTGAAGAAAAAACCAAGAAACAGAATGCAGCTCAGCCTGCTGAGTTAACTTTCTCTCTCCGATCCTGGACTGCTGACCAGCTGGAAGACAACGAAAACTGCCAATTAGACAGCGACGACGTAGCAGAGGAAAGTCTGGAACAGATACGACAAGCGCTTATCAACGCGGCCTATCGCGGTTGTGATTTGCACCCCTACAACCCTAATCTCGTACCAAACACATCATTAGCGTCACCCGAAGATATTTCGCGCTCGCTCAGTCGCTAATTAAATAATAACTTCAAAATTATGAACAGAAATTCCCAGTTGTAGTCATGTGCGCGTGCAAAAATCATGTCGGCTCGTCCATTACCAAAAAATGTTATCATGTAAAGCGAGAAGAACAGTGTTCGAAAGGTTTCCAACACCTGTATTTTTACTGCCAGTTCATGAGCAGACACCTGGATTATCATTTTCTAGTCTTACAAATATTCAATTGTGGTTGTCGTGCATTGCAATCTTCTTGCCAAAGAGCCAAGGGTGCAAGGCCACGACCTTGGAAGAAAATGACTAGGACGAGAAGGGCCGGGGCCAATGTTTCATACCTACTTAATACATTCATGATATAAACATTTTTAAACATAAACCTCGATCCTATTAGACTCGTTTCTCTTATTGTTTTAAGTTGTATCGTCATTATCAAGGTGGGTAGGGCAACTCCTGACGGGGCGGGACTTCCTCGGAAGTGGATAGTTTTGCGGAAGATGGAGAGAGATTAGCCACAGAAGAGGTCTGTACTGGCATGAGAGGGCTTGGTTGGTGGAGTAACATTTGTTTCTGGTGTTCCAAGTGCTGCTGGAGCTGTTGAACAATAGGGTGCGTGGGCCCGAGACACTCTTGCTCAATGAGGAAACGGATGGCTTCGCGCGCACAGGTTTCGAATCCCGCTAACACCACCGCATCCGACACGTTCGGGGATGCAGTGCATGAGGAACGAGACCGACATTCGGCTTGACTATTGGGTGAAGATGTTGCTGAATAGGAGATGGAGATTTCCGGTGAGGCTGGAGGTGAAGGAGGCGTGCGACATGAGTCAGGTTCGGTGGCTGTAAAAACCCGAGAAGTTTTCAAATGTTATGAATGCCGGTCTTACAAGACATGCACAAGCATAGATGGTGACCAAATGTTACCCAGTCGCTTATGGATGGTAGACAAATTGTCCGCCGACATAGCCCGCTTCCTCTTCTCCATGGCGAATCTGGGGGGGTGTAGAGACGGTATCCAGCGGCACACGCGCTTTTCAAGAAGACAGGCTAAGCAGATGGTTCACTAGAAAAGGAATGAAAGCGTTACACTATAAACCTGAGAGATCAAGTGCTTTTTCGTTTCCTATAGGGGAACACTTAGAAAAGGAGCAGCAGGCTTGGGTAAGTTAGACAAGACGTCGCAACCTCAGGGAGTATTGTCTCCAGATATGTCAGAATTTTTCTGTTGCACAAAATTGTATTTTGTTGAATGCGATGTTAGGCTATCATTGCCGTTTATGAATTAAAGTGACCTTAACGCCGCTTTCCCTACCTAGTAATGTATGTTCTCCCTCCTGATGAAATATCTGCTGAGCAATTCGCACTAATCTATACACGCAAAAGAAGGCTGATTTTCCGTCCGCAAGCAGCGAAAAGCGTGAAACCATTTTACAATATGTGCATAAACCGTAGATTGCACATTTGGACGTTGGAAAAATTCTTCGAAGAGACAAGCAGACTTAAAAAAAGTTCACCTTAACCACCTATGGCAAAATGATTTTGTTTTGAAACGAAATGCTCATCCGATTTCTCAAAGATTTCTCCAGAATTATTTCACCAGATGAACAACGGCGCAGTGCATGAAACCATTGCGGTCTCTGTATTTTGCCAGGGTTTGGAATTCAATTTTTTTTTTTTACAAATCTTTGTACCGAACTGCTCAACATTTCATCTCAATTTAACAAAGGCGTTCATCAACTCAAATACACTTGGTCGAGCTTTTCTGTCGTTACAAAAAAAAAAGAAAGAAATATTGTAAAGCGAGGCTGTAGCAATCGTGTAAAATGGTTGACTTTGTTGCAAAAATCTTTTTAAATACCAAATGAGGTCTTGACAATTGCTAAAACATCCTATAACTAAATTTCTCGGTAAAAACTATACCTAAATGTGAAAGTGTAGTAGTGGAGTAATCGCCTATATATTTCTGTAATTTCTTGTATTTTATTTTGATTTCATTTGACACGCAATCTCTCTTCATGAGGATTACGTGCACTGTAATCTTCCCCGTCAACGTCGCAATGTTTACGTTGAGAGAATTTCTTCGACTAGAATTTCCAGTAAAATGTGGTATGACTTTTAGGCAAAATGACAAAATGTATTGTCTCCTGTAAACTATTTAGCAATAATTATTATAAAAAGGCGGAAGTAATCGTAACTTACCGGTGTATGACTTCAGGGAAAACAGTCTCCTGCATGCAAAATCTACGTTTCTTAATCCTGGTTGATACACAGTGACACTAAATAGCGATTAGCACTTGTACAAATTCCGTATTTACGGCGAAGTTGACATGTGGTTAAGCAAGGTTTCTACGTCTCAGACCAATTTTACCAGAGAGTACCTCATGTTGAGAAGCAACTTGAAGACTGAGACCCTCATCTCCCATACGTTCTTACTCTTTGCTGTTGATACTCGCAAGGTGGTTAGCATTAAAGTTTGAAAAAGGGAGGGTGGCAGAGACGAACACGCTTCCTTTTTCCCCAACTGTGTGTCTTGGTAGAAGAAGAAGAAGAAAAGATTCTCTCCTTCATGGCCAAAGGGGAGCACACCGGGCAGGTGCAGATCGGTACCCGTGACGACAAACGAACCAGTCGGTTGATTTGGGGACGTGCAGCTGCAGCTGCTGCTCGCCTGGAAAACCAGAACCTCCCAACCACCCTCCACTTCAATGCCCGAACCCTCCATCCCCCACCTCAACGTAGCTATGTTTCCCTGCTTGGTTGCTCCCTGTATTTCGCGCGCGTGGCACAGCAACAATTAAAATCCCCATTTGAAATTATGGTCCGTAAGAAACGAGTCATACTGAAAGCAACGCTCTGCCTCTCTGCCATGGTCACACATACTCGCCTGAAGGCTGGAAAAGCCTTTATCAAAAAAGGAGAGCTTCTCCCAACCGAAAAGCGGCTCGACAAACCGTCAGGGATGTTCCTTTCGTACAACCCAGCTGCCCATCGTTCTCCACTTTGCTTCGAGGTTGAAAGCGAACAGGTCAACCAGTAAAGCAAGCGTGGCAGCAAGTCGCCAATGCTTCGGAAAGCAATTATACCCCCGCTGTCCAGACAGGTAAAAACCATATGGCGGGAACTTTTAACCTCAAATTCCTCTTTTGATTCGCAAGGGTCAAGCTACGATTTTCGCTCTAGTAAACCCTGTAAAGATTTATTTGAGACAAAAGGATAAAAAAGTAAACAATTGTGTTTTCAGATAACTGTGATTTATTATTTACTTTCCTCTTACAACTTGTACATTACAGAGTTTCTATTGCACCTGCAGCCTTGGATTGTCAGGTGCGCAAAATATATGGTAACACCTGCCTCCACTATATAGTTTAGATACAATGCTATCATACACAACGCTTTAGAGTGTTTTTTAATAACCTCTTATAGGGGCATAATTTTCAACACAGATTGACATAAACAGGGATAAGTATAAAATTCTTGTTCGTAGAAGGACCCAAAAAATGCATTTTTTCTTTAAGTATTGCATGCAAGTTTGCTTGCATTCCAGTTTGGCTTTCCGTAATTTTTATTATCAATTAATGACGGACTGTTCTCGATCGGGAAGCGAAATCGGAGTCTGAGTCGGTGTGGCCTAACAGTGAACCAGATGAACGCGCCCGTGATTTGTAAACTGCATAACTTCCTGGTGGAGGGCGTGATGCAGCACTGGTCCTTCCCATATTGACAGCGTTGGAGCTAAAACCGTGTGCAAAATCCCACCGATAGTTGTCCGAATACCGCGACGCCGAAGCCCCTGAACGGAAAGAAAACATACAAGAGATTAGAATACATTCCGAAATTACAACCAGGTGTACGCGACGGGTTTAACGAGACGCCTAACAGTAAACAAGTAACACGACTTTTTTGCATCAACTTTGGAAAGTTACTTCGCAAGACATGTTTCTCTACTTCGAAATTTACACTCGACTAAATCCCGTGACGTCTGGATCAAAAAGATCTTGCACGAAATTCTTCCTTAAAATAACTATGTTCGAAAAACATCTTTCGTGAAGGTAAAAAATTCTAGATTTTCGTCAAATCACTTATAACTATCGCAGATCTTGTGCGAAAATATTTTGATCATACGAAAGAGAATTTATGAAAATGTGACGGTGTCGGGTCGTTATTAAGGCGAAAGGTAATTATTAAAAGTAAGTGTAAACCGTGGCATTACTGTCGCATTTTTTTTCTTACTTCTTTTGATATTCTTTACATTGACGATAAATTCAACTACATTATTATTACGGACGAATAACTCTCCAAAAGCCTGTATTTGTGCTCAGCAATTCTTTTCAAGTTGCGAGGATATAAAAAATTAACTTGTCGACCTGTTGGAGCAAAACTTGTTCTTTGGTTACACGTAAGCTGATGAAAAGCTGAAAGGTTTTACTTGACAGGATTCTTGAAAACAAAACGCGTTAGGAGATAATTGGTACGGTATTGCTTTTTATGTAGAAAAGAAGCTTATTCAGCGTGTCAAACGAATAATGGAAGAGTTTACAAGCTAAGTGCAGCAATTCGTTGACTACAACATAAAATCTTTCTGATCGCTCTTCTCCATTTCACTGAAAAAGATTTTTGCTGTAGCTATGTAATGATTATACAGTAAAACACCGTTATAACGAATGCCAGTCATAACAGACAAAGGGCTATTGTAAGGTCCATTTGTTCCGGAAAAATAAAATAAATTTTTGCCGGTAAAGAATGTAAGAGGGTATTTGCTATTACGAACAGCTGACAAATGTTCCGTACACTTCGATATTCGTTCTAACGAGGTTTGACCATACTGGCGGAATGCATTATTTGCGTATAATATCCTAAATAGATTAGTTTTACGGATATGCAACAGTAATATGATTATTGTGTTGTTAATAATGTAGTTTGCATAGATCGTGAGTTCCACAATGATCCCACTGTTCCTCTTCGATACATTCATGAATACTAGAAGAAAAAGACTTAAACGGTTAGGCAGCTTCTAGTTACCTGATGGAGTGTTTGAGCGGTAGTTGAAGCTTGTGCGGTCATCTCGATTCAATGAGCTTTCGCCACCAGATTCGGAACCTCTGTAAAGCAAAATTTAGGTAAGTGACCCGGCTATTAGCTAAACTATAACTATTACCGTCTTTGTGTTCGGGATGTATGGTCCATATACTGGCGGGGACTTCGGTAGTCCCGATATTGGCGATGCTCTGTCCGATATTCGGACAATTCCTGGGTGACGAATGCGTTCCGTGATTGCACGTCGCGTTTGGACTTTTTATCTGGTTTGTTTAAACTGCTAGTGGAAGACTCCGATTTACGTGGTGTAGTATACCGATCGCTGAGCTCCACGGAAGACATACTCATGTGGCGACTAAATCGACCGTCTTCCTGACCCATTAGCGTAGGTCGGTGTTTGGCCGTCGTGGAATCGCTACTTCTGCTCAGATCGGCAGATGATGTACTATAGTTCAACTTTGCGTTTCTTCCATGGGCTTGGGATCGCATCGACTCTTCATCCGAGTACTTTGAGTACCGCACCGGTGTAACTCGGTCGGTTTTGGGTGGGTTGCTCTTTCCCTGCTTTCTGAATCGCTCTTCGGGTTCTTCACGGCGATACTGCGGTAATTTCTGCGCATATTCTGTGCTGCCATTACCGACACGTGAAGCGGGAATAGTCTCCCGTCGCATTTCTGTTTCTTTACGCGGAGCTGGTGCACCTTCGGGATCTAGCCGTGTGCGCGATAACGTGGAGTCCGAGCTTGAAAGTGCGCTTTTGGACCGACGCCATTTCAAGCCTAGAAACGAACGTTCTTTTACAACTGGCGAGGGCGATCCGCTAACTACGTTAGGCATGCGAGAATCATGTCCGTGATAACCATCCTTGCTGGAGTAGGGCAAATCAGTTTTTCCCCGAGCAGAATTGGACGGAAAGTACTTGGAGCCTCTGGAAGGGTTCCAGTCGTTCGGGTCTGTGGGAGACTGCGGAGCCGAAAATGAAGAATCCCACGGCTGCGACGGTGACGATTCTGCTGACTGGGCAGAATAATCCCAATCAGCCGAGTGTGAAGGCCAAGTCGGTGATTGCTCATCTTCGTCCTCGTCACTGCGCACCCTTACAGGATTTTCTCCTCGACTAGAACTTTCCAGATTCAGCAACCGCAATTGTTGCCGAATGGTCACCTTCTCTTTCGCCCGCTTTTTTTGAAACTGCTCTTCCACTTGCTGCATCGTTTGAATCTCACGCAAGCGTTGTTTCTCCTTTTCTTCGGCCTCTTTATTAAGTTTAGCTTCCATCAAACGCCGCTCTTCCTGCCGAATCGTGCTCTGAAACGTAAATTTCTTTCCCTTCTTGCGAGCTGCGCGTTGGGCAGGGCCCATTTGACGCACCACCTCACTAGCCCGGTCTAAGGATTTAGTTACCCTTGTATCTGGACTCGTTTCCAATAGAGGATCAGCAGAAGAAGAGCGTTGCATGTCATATGCAGTTACAACACGCCGGGAATCATACTCAGGCAAGTACATGATTCTTTGCTTGGACCGGTTGGAAGCTCCGCTTTTGGAAGACAATTGCAACAGCTGGGAATCGGGGCCATTGAGCACAGAATTTGGCGCACTTCGACTCAAGAGCCAATTATTGCTTTCTTTTTCTTCTCCGGATTCGGACAAATCAGGGGATTTACTTCTTGATCGAAGAGCAGACGTGATTCCCGATACTGATCGCTTCAATTTCCGCATGCTGTTATAAGTTTGGGGAGAGTTTTTGTATTTCTCAGAAGAAAGCGACTCTTCGGCGGGGAACATCTTTCGTGTAAATTTCGGGGGAGTGTTCCGACCGGACAAATGCTGCGCAACACTCCCCGTACGGTCCGTGGTGGAGTCTTCGATCGTGTCGTTCTGGTCCAGTGGGTTTGGACTTGAGTCACTGTTGAGATCGTGCTCAGGTACCCAGTGGTTCGGAACTGGCGACGACATGGCTAAGGGCTGCTCCGAACGACGCAAGGTAGAAGGTGCGTTCGGAGTCAGGTCAGGTAAAGGGGCGGGACTATTCGCATCCCCGGCCGAAATGCCCGAATCTGCTGACCTTTCAACGGGTCTTGCCGGGGCTGTTGCTCTCACTCGACGACCGATACGATCTTCAAAGACGTCGTTCATCTCAGCACTACTATCGGAGCGTGATTGCGTGGTCGTGGCCAAACTGGCCACTCGCTTTTCAGAATCGGTCAACGAGTACTGAAGCAAACTGGACTGCTTCGTTAAGTCGCTTTCGTCGTTACCGTCTCGGTGTGCTTTCAGAGCTGTGGCAGCACTCAGATCCCTCCACGCGGCTGATGGAGAAAACTTGGGTAGATCCAGCAACTTTTTGGGTAAAGTTGGCCGTAAAGACAAGGAAATCTCTTCATGGCTGCCTTCGTCTTCGGCAGCGATCGTTTCGTTGGCCTGAGGCTTCGGCCGGCTGTTCGCAACATGAGGACGTTTCGAATTTGATTGAGGTGACGGGGGTAATCGCACTGGAGGAGGTGAGTGTCGGGTGCTTTTGATTTTGGAGGACTTGAAAGTCGACATGTTGCCGGTGGCTACTTTGTCGAAATCCTGAAGAATTCGATCGATCTCTTCTTGGGTGACGTCTTCTTTGGCCTTTGCAGCGATATCGTTAGATCCAGTAACAGGGGATTTGTTAGGAGCCTCGACATCACCAGGCGTCATACCGAAATAAAATTGTTTGCGCGTTTCGGCGGGAAGAACGACCGAAGTTTCAGCGGTCATTTTCATACTTTCTTTGCGCTTAAGATCGGACGGACGAACGTTAGGCTCGTGATATACAAAAGAAGGTTGGCGACCAGGTACTGCGCGTTTTTCTGATGGCAAGGGAAGGCTTTCAATGGATTCAGCAGAGGGGCTTAGAAAGGCTTCCTTCCGTTGGACTGCATCCCTGATTTCTCGCTGAAACTTGGGATCTGGACTTACGATCAGCGTGGGTTTGCGCTGAAGATCGGTTTCGTGTAAATCATCAGCATCGTTCCATTCAGGGGTGGCTTTGACTTGCAGGGAACTAAAGACTGTTACGGGTCCCGGTAAGATAGCCATCCTTTCACCTGATTCGTGTCTGTGGCGCATTTCCCCGGAAGCTGCAGTAACGAGGTTGCTCGTACTGGAAGCTTTCTCTCGCAGAGCTTGCTGGTGCCATTGTTCACCTCGGGATTTGACATCGGACTTGGTTTTAAAGAGACGAATCTTGCGCGATTCTTTGCCCGATTCCGGCTCCGAGAAATGTAGACCTGCAGCGCTGGCAGGCCTGGTATCTGAATCGCGTCGTTGGTACATGCCTATCTTGGATTTTTCGTACCCAGGTTGTTTGGGGTCCTCTTGAGCGGGTGGGGGTGGAGCCTTCACGCGCTTCCGGGCTTTAATGCGTGATTTCGCAGGGCTTTCTTCTATAATTGTGTAAGGTGCCGGAGGGGGCGAAGGTGAGCGTGAAGATTCACGCAAGTCTTCCGATTCCGAGCTGAAATGATGAAGGCCATCGGTTAAGTCCCGACGGGGCTCGTAATTCTGGTCACGTCTGGCAAGGTGGGCTTGATCCGTGCTGGCATGTCGTGCTGGAGAGGAGAAACCTCCCAGCGCTTGAGCAACGCTTTCTCCATGGTTATTGGACAAACGAAGCCTTGATTGTGAGGAAGACCGGTTGAGCTGACTTTCGCGTCGCGGCAAATGACTTCCGACCGTTAATTCGTCGCTGTCATCCAGCATGTTGCGACGACCCGAAATGGTGCCACCATTATGGAGGAGGTTTCCATTGTTGGTTGGTCGTAACCGGGGACCAGCTGGCAAGTGCTCAGGTAAGACTTTAACTTTCGGCACCTCCAACGATGGCCCTCCTTTGTGGGACCTATGAAAGGAAAAGAAAGTAATGTCAGTGTAAAGAATATGATATGGTATGTGATATAACATAGACACCACGACATACATATAAAAAGGAAAACGTGTGAAATGTTAAAACCAAGGTGGAGGGAAGGCTCTTAAGACCAAAAACACGTGGAGCTTTCGAAGACGACTTCTTATCCGCCTGGATCATTTGCAAAACTATGATAGTAAACTTTTCATTAAGCTTTTGAACGTAGTGAATGCATACTTTTTTAATAATACAGTAAACTAATTTACTATAAATATTAAGCTTCACCATTTTAAATTTTCACCATTAGTAAACAAAGGATATGTTTCAGTACCGTACACACAGCACCGTAGGGGAATCTTTTGCTATAAGTCTCCGAAATTGAATGCGCAGTTTGGAAGTTATTGTCCTCAACGTTCAAGTCATGTCGCTGTATCGGACAACGATATAACCAAAAACAACTCAACAGACTTTAAGAATTTTATGTCAAAATTGTTGGGGAAAAAGGTACGTGAAATGAGCCGAACAGAATTACAATATTTCGCATTTTTTGAAAAAAATTAGAAAATGCTTCAGTGCAGCTGATTTACTTATCAATATTTAGAGGGGCTTGACGGCCATTATAGTAAAGTAAATTACAAACTTTACTATCTAGAGCTTTTTGAATTCATACAGTAGTCTATTCACGAAAACATACGCCAGTTCCCGTGTAATTTGGCCATAAGCGCCTCAGCTCAATCGTGGCCTTAATAACACGTTCTATGGCTGCCAATAGTTAACGTATTTTTTTTTTCAAGTTTGGAAACATCTAGTTTGTATTTGCTTTTAAAGTAAATGTTGAAAAAAAGACAAATACCGGTACAGTAGACTCCCTTTTATCCGTTGACAACTTAAAAGCTTACAGGTTTTAGCCGCACATGATTAAGTTACAAGAATATGCTATATTTGTGGGAAATATAAACAAATCTAGAAGATGCTTCACGAACTTATGTAATGTACCATCCAGATATATTTTTCACCCATACGTACTGTACTGCCATTCTATGTGGACTTTTCTGATTAACCAGTTTTTCGGATACCCAGTGAAAGGTCTATTCGGCACCTGACGGATAAGAGGGAGTCTTCTATATTTAGTTTAGTTTTGAAAAAAAAATGATAAGTAATTGTGTTATTTACAATCGCGTAATGAACACAAATATGCTTTTGATACTCTATTTTTGTTCATTCACTTTCTTTGATTATTCAGCCGATACCGATTGACTGACCTTGTAATAACACTTTTTTCGTGTATGATTTCTAAAAAGTTTCAGAAAAATAAACAATAACTTTACTTTTTACCACGGCTTTGCCCTGAAGTACGCTCATATTTGCTGTTCATGAGCTTTTCAAATCTCCAGTTGTAAATTTGACTTGAAGTCCAAATTGTGACCTTTGCCTGCTACGGCCCCATAATACAAACTACAGGCATTTCTGGATTAGCCGTGTGTTAATAAAATAAGTAAATAACAATAGATGAATAGAAGTCCTGTTGGCCTCTCTCGTTTGAGCCGCTTGCTTAGTTGAAAATCTCTTATATCCGATAACACCCCCACAAGCTCCCTTTAAATTGCTCTTCATGAAAAAAATATTACGTGTAAAATCCAAAGATACCGTTATGATTTATCTCGAGAATGCAATACATAACCAGTAAAGCTTCATCCTTAAATCACAGTATTAAATATTCCCTAGTTTCATTTCAGATATTGGGATTTTTTTTTACTCGAAACCCACAAAAGCAAGATTTGAACTTATCTGCTTTTCGTTTACTTGGTGTAAGGCTCGGCCCATTAGTGAATAAAAGAACTTCTACTGTAAGACAAAAAGAGCGTGCAAAAATCCTGGCGAAAGTAAAAATATTACGAACTGCGATTAGGATTATGATTTGACTCTGATATGTAAAAACCTGGCATAAGTCAAACTGCGGTCAATGTCTGCAATACGTTTCGGGAATGTTCTTAAGCGGTTTGTTGGCATACCACGTGAAAAAGGAACTCATTGTCGTGTTAACTGTACAGTGCACTCTTGTAGCTTGCGAACTGTATGACCCCCTGTAAGCTTCACCTATAAGCTATTGAGAATATCCAGAGTGTTATATGAATGTGATTCCTGACATCCTGCTGCGCAAACGTATGAAAACGTCGCGCAACGTAGCTAAAGGCATTCGCATTGGGCAATAGGTTCTCACATGGTTGCGGTATTTCCACAAACCACGACAATGAATGAAATAAGCCATTCAAGAGGTGAATTATACCCATAGGAATTAGAAGCTTGCCAAAGAGACTTGTGAGACATCGTTGCCCCACATCGAAATACTTCTGTCGGCTATTGCTGAAATTTTCCCGAAGCAATATCTGTTGCGGAAATATTTTATGTTGATTCGATGTTTCATTCTCAAGAATGAACACAAATGCTCCTGGATCACCAATATGAACTCATAATTTCGTTCTCACGTTGGACCTTTACGTCATCAATGGTTTATATTGTCCACATACGTAAACTTGCTTCGTTGAAATACTTGAAACAGATTATACTACTAAGTGTCGTTTCAGCTTGATTATTTCATATTTACTCTAGGACTTACCGGGGAGGTGGATAACGAATTATGTCACTCAAATCGTCCTCTTCTTCCCACGCGCGACTGTTGTAAGAACGTTGGGCAAGGTGACCTGTCAGCCCTGGGGCAATTCTGGGTTCAAAGGTGAGCGACGACGGTCCTTCAAAATATTCGCCTTTATAGGGTCGAGGGTACGTTTGATTCCACTCATTCTGCCCTGCATCGTGGGCACAATGACCCGAGGAATGAGCATGACCCATTATTTCGTCATTAATGTCATCGGATTGGGGACAAAACTCCCAACTATGACGAGGGGCTTTTTATTTTATTGAACCTGGAAAAGAAGCAAACAAAACCCCAATTAACAATTTACGAAAGAGACCTTGTCCACGAATAGTAAAACACAAGACCACACCAAATAGCGGAAGTCGGGTTTGTATGAATGAATCAGCTGGTTATTTTCCTGTTTCTCACGAAAAATTCGCCGCGGCTGTGAATGCATTTTTTTTTTTACTGGGCAACGTGCAAGTTTCTCCCGAGAAAGTGCTTAGACTTCTTGTAGCTCGTTCCGGTTCTCACCATGATTATGTTCTTTGTAAGCTGACTTTCAGGTCAGAAAAGCGATAATACTAGATCAGCTGTTGTATAGCTTCACAATTCAATCACTTGAATTCAAACAACGGAAGAATCGTAGGCTGCACGCAAAGAAGCCTTGCGTGTGGCTCTATCTATCTGGGCCTCAGGAACTCATTTTTCTATGGAGTATTACGTGTCTTGTTACAAGAGATAGAGCGAAGACAAATACAAGAAAAGGAACAGGAAATAACGTAGAACTGAGCAAAGAGGTTACGCAAATTAAAGACCATATTTATTTTTGTAACACAAAAAGGAGGTTACCCCAAGTCCAGAAAAAAATATGAGCTTTTAAGGTCTCGCACCTTTGACATTGACACAATGTTGGTTGCGCAAGGTCAATAAAAATGACAAAACTTGTTCTGCCTTCCTTCAAAAAAACTAAAAAAAAAAAAATCTTTGCATCCACCTTACGCAACCAACTTCGTCAACAAGGATAGAACCCCTCATTTTTCAAGCTGGCTCAAGATTTTGGGTGTTAATATCAGAAAGAGAGGCTCGGTCGCATGGTTGGTAGAAGTTTCCCTATTTCATAATAGGTTTCATTTGCATAACAATCAGTAGCGGAAAATTCCCTTCGCATCCTGCAGATCACGTGACTTAGCACGTCAATTGTCATCTATTTGCGTTTTCCTAACGGGAAATGAAGTCCTGCTTCTTCAGCTTTAGCTCCCGTTCGTACCAAGCTTGTCGAACCAAAAGTATTGTTTAAGCATAAAACGCAGCTACACTAATTAGCGCGCAACTTCCTTAAACAGACAGAATGAGGTAACTCGTAACAGGTTTGACACAAATGCTAAGGAGAAAACTCAGCCCCAAGCATCCATTTTTCTCACTGAGAGTGAAAGAGAAAAGAGAAACAGCGCTATTAGCTTTCTATTTTCTACGGGGGTAAAAACATGTTTAAATATATACAACGACCTAGATTTTTATGCAAACCAGGGAAGACATGATGTACAAATAGTTCTGAGGAAAGTTAATCTCCCTCTAAAAAGGAAAGTGAAGTTTCTCCTATATCGTCTTCGAAATTCTATTTTGTTTCATGGACATCTTTGGCTGTATTGTTTCAGAAATGTATTTAAAAAAGTTTGCTATCGAAAATTACTTTTGTTTCAGATTTTTTTTACGCTTTCCGTAATAGGTGAGACGTAAATTAATACATATCGGCTTTCTTAATAAATAAAATAAATAATACGATATACATGTATCTTGTCAAAAAATCCTAAACTACGTAACAGCGTACATGTTTGTTAAAATGCAGCTCTAATTCGTTACCTACCTAGTCATTATGCAATTGCTACTGGGCACCGTTAAAAATGCTCACGGCATGCTCAAAAAATTGCGCACGTATTGAATCGTGACATTCATAAAAACCTGCTTGTCTTCCAAAAATGACTACAGCACGCTTTACAAAAACAGATTTAATAACGATTGAAATGTTAAAGTTAGTTATGAACTTGAACTTAGGCCACCGTCTTGTTTTTATTTATTTTCTTTTTCCTTTCAACTTTGGTTTACTGTGTGCCGAAAGTTGGGGTGGTTCAATGAACTTGGAGAATTCCATACTATTGTTATTCAAACCTTGCCCCCTCAACCCCCGAACTTCTATCTATCTCTCCTTGAGTGGTCAAAGTAGGCCGTTTAAGGGATTAAAAGCTTTTGAAGCATTTCGGGGGAGTTCAGATCCTCCAAAAACCGCACCTTCGAAGGACTCAGGTGTATCAAGGGCCGAGAAAATATGTCTATCCTGCCGCACCTGTGAGAAGGGCAAAAGAAGCAGCGAAAAAATTACCCAAGCATGGACGCCGACAGGTAAAGCCCAAGGGCCGAAGTTCTTTGCCAAGTTGCGAGCCAGCCGGTTTTGCCATTTTGCACCGTTTGCTGCCTTCACAAACATACAGCAAGGGCAAAGAATTACCGTCAAACATTTCCGACGCATACGGTAATAGGTGGGAAAAGTTACACGATTCGACGTTCTCTAAACCTCAATTTACCCAGCGTGCAGATTAGCAAATAACTTAAAAAATCTACAGGTTAGAAGGCTGTCTGCCTACGAATTCCTGAGTGACTTTTTCTTTGGAAAGAGAACATTGTTAAGATTTGTTTTTACGTCCGAAAAATAAGACATGCATGGTTGGATATATCGTTTTTGCAAGAGCAGGTTTCATATCGAAAGCCAGTGTACCAAAGAGGAAATGCGACCCATAAGAAAAAGACTTTCGTTGCCTTTCTTGTAGTTAACTCTCTTTAAGTAACGCGTTACCTTTTTTGGCGTTCTCTTTTCCAGATTAAAAGCTTGGTCCGTGATGTGTATCCGTTATAAAAATATTCACTGAATATGAACAGTACACACAACAATCAATAAAATTTCCAAGAAAACAACGTTATATTTGGTTGTTGAAGTATGTGGAAACCAATGCACGCTAACACTTGCTTCCCTTTTCCGGGATGCGTGTCACTCGAACCACCTTTAGAAGGCTTCTAGTACGAAAACCGGCCTGGCCTTACGTTGAACGAGAAAAGCGAAGGGGAGACGAGCTCGAGGCGGAAAGTGTCCCTGTCGTGGGCTTCGGTATACACACCAACGGCGTAGAATACCTGCAAGGACTTGTAAACCCGCCTTCTTGGGTAAAAGAAAAGGCCCTCGGATGAGCGTAACGCTAGAACGCTTGTACCTGACAACGAGCGTTGAACGAATGTGGAGAGTCTGCCAACTTGTGGACCTGCATACACCGTCCGTAATAGATAAGTTGGTTAAATGGGACTTTCCGGTGGGCCAAAGGTATTCAACCTGTGGCTTGTTTCCCTAACGTGGTTGAATGGCCGTAGTAAGTCTAGTAGTAGCAGTAGTAGTGGTTTGTTTATAGACGGGTTTGAGTAAAAATACCGGCCTAAAGGGTGCAAAAAAGCTG
Organism: Triops longicaudatus; assembly: GCA_022885665.1. NCBI lineage: Eukaryota > Metazoa > Arthropoda > Branchiopoda > Notostraca > Triopsidae > Triops > Triops longicaudatus. Next base: position 147,524 of record JAGQDJ010000041.1, read on the forward strand.
GTCTTCCTTTTGTTGGGGGGAGGGGGGCTAACAGGTTAAGGCGTCCGCACACACGACGATTTTATTGGCAAGTTTTTCTCTCAGCTTTCGTCATGATACTAGGTACAAAAGAAAATGCAGTTTGTGAGCGCTTACTGCAGGGGCATAAAACGCTCTGTCTGGAGCGTGTTCTAAGTTAAAAAGATTTTAACTTTTTGACCGCAGGTTCTAGGAAGGATTATCAACGACTTGCGATGTCTGAGTAATTTGTGCAAGTTTACTTTACTTTATTAGCCAGCCAATCGGAGCTGATCACCGCTTTTACCGCGGTGATCTGCATACTGCATACCGCTTACGGTTTGCATTGGAAGCATCTCAATGAACGGATCGTTGTTTAATACGTTCTACTAATTTTTTTTCCTGTTCGATTTTCTCCCACTTCCTTCGACGGGCCAATTTTTGCTTTTAATAGAACGTGTCGTTTTGTGCCTAGATATAATTTCCTGATTTATCGAACAATGTCTTTCCTGCCTTTACCATTCCTGCACTTTCTCGTATCGAAATGTTGAGTGGAACAGTAGGAGACATGTGTTGTATTTTTTGCTAAATACGTCTAATATTATACCATCCTATCCAATTCCGTACGTGCAAGACACAAGTAGGCCTACCAGACAAACTCTGCATTGATTACTTGTAAGACGCACTGGCACAGTAAAATGCGAACAGTTTGCGAGTTTGTGGTTAATTTTCGAAAAACAGCTCTTTTTATGAATATTTTTAGTCAGTAGTAATACACTAACTTTTGTGAATACAAGTGCTACCTTCACTAAAAGATTAGTGGTATTAATGGTCTCTAAGGCATAAAATGCCTACCCTCTCACACACGGCAAGTGCAGGTCCAGAGAAAGCTGCTGGAAAACTTGCGCATAAAATCGTGATGTGTGCGGACAGTCGCAGTGTCCATTAAAGAAGGCATAGATGACCCCACCCTGTGATTGATAAATGTTCAAAACGTTTCCGATTGGACCCTTAATACTTAATAACTGTACTTCCGCTAAGGCTTTGTGAATTATTTCGCAAGACATGTGCGGACACTGATAGCTCCTTGTTTGCTTGGTCCCTAATTTTTCCTTAACGGTCTTTAATACGGCTTCAAAACTGGTGGTTAGAGATAACGATTTCGGGGCATTTTGACGGGAACTAAAGCGCTACAATTTGGTTGTCGTTCAGAAAAAAAATGTTTAAACTTCATTATGTCCAAGCAATTCTCAGTGAAGAAATTCTAATACCTAGCATTCCAAAGAGAACATGGCTGGAACTTTGTGTGTACAAGACACAAAGTTCCTTACTAATTTTTCTTGACATTCTCACACAAAAAAAGTAAACATCCGTAATTTCTTATCCATTTTCTTTTAACCCTCCCGTCCCAAGAAAAGCTGTAAAATGTCCTTCAAAAATAACTGTGCAATAAAATAAGTTTCAATTATGCTTTTAAGAACAAAAGTCCTTCATTATAGGTTTCTTAACCAGGATAATTGTACAGTACTCGAACTAACAATAGTCGATATAATAGTGAAGACTTGTACGTGAGATGGTGCACATGGTCTCACGTCAGCATACACTTGTATTACACGCTCTATTCAGAATATGTGCCATAAAACCGCTCACCTGGAAAAAGGCAACTCGTTGAGTGAAGTTGGATTCTTGAGATATTAGCGTTTTTGGAATGTCATAGCCTAGTTTAACTCTACCGTCGGCTTCAACTGTGATTACTGACATGTTCTATCATGAAAAAAGACAATGTCCTCAGCCGTGTCCTCACGTCCACAGACGTCTTCTTTAGAAAAACGGGGCTAGGTCGCCTTCATCAATCGGTAAAAGGAGTCAATTAAATGAGCATGAATGTTTTTGACAGGCTCGCAAATTTCAAGGCTCTTCTGTTGGGAAACAATCAAACTTGAGATTTACACAAATCTGCAAAACCCGTTGGGCTATTGGGTAAGAGCTTCACCGGCTAACGAAGGTATTCTCCGTCAGGTGGAAAAGTCTCGGTTTGCCCTTATTTTTTTACAACAATGACACAGTACATTTTCTCACGTGACGATGCAATACACTATCTGCACACAATTAAATAATTTTTGTGCAGTGTATGCCACTTATTATCCGTCCGTAGGGACTAAGTTTGGACATGGGACGAAAGTGTTGAATATTAAAACAGCCGGCACGACAAACCTCGGGATTAGATTTCACTGAGTGATTGTAGCAACGCATTAAAAGACATCGTGAGTGTGCAAAAAAGTCACGACTAACTTTGCAGTTAATTAACGGTCATGTGGTTCTTCCTATTGAAAGGGTAAAACGTGAGGTAGTTTTTCTTAATGTCGTTTCTTGTGGTATAGAATGAAATGCACTGATTTCGGTCGAAGATTACAGTAGCTATCTCAAAATATACTTGTTAAAACACAACTACTACGAACTTGTCGGGTACGCTGTAATGCAACTAATAAGGTACGTTTACGGTTAGTGAGTAGTAACTTCTTCTCGACGGTCGGTATTCGGGGTTCTGTAGACTGTTCTGTAGACGGTAAACTGTAGAGCAGCAGGATTCTATAACTTGTCCTGGAATACCGGACAAAAGGGTTTGGTGCCCTAGAACAGGCATCATGCATAGGAAGCACTAACTTTGGTGGGTGAATGTACTACATTGTACATTGCTGTATTGATCAGGAAATTTTTGGTTGGATTGGTTTCCCTCTCAGAATATCTAGAGCTTGATCAGCAACGCGGGAAGTGAAAAGCCCATAATGGTTGATATTTATGACCAGGAACGGCCAGAATGGTCGGAACGTGCTACCGGCTTCAGGTTTAAAAAAATGTCCATTCCGAAGCCAAGGACGAATTGCTTAGCATAGGAGTTACCAATCTTCCAAGTATGACAGCCAACGCCCACGCTCATAACCCGAAGCGTTGCAGTTATATGGTGTCCACTGAAACATTCACTTGCCCATGCAGAGGTAAGAAAGTAAACTGCCTAACGGTCCGCAAGAAGCGACACACTGGGGTTGCTTACCCTTACGGTTGCTCCTAAAAGCATGACTAAAATAAAAAGCAAGAGTAAATTTGCTGTAATAACCAAGCCACGCGCTTCTGTTTCTCTAAGCGATTCGTTAGAGATATAATACACCGAAAAGGATCAGCGTCAAACGAGAGTGCAAAAATCTGCATTGAAAAGGTTCAGATAAAGAAACTTCTCAAACTGAACCCCAACGAGAAAAACCGCCCCGGAAACGTTAGTTTCAAATATCAAGCTATTTACGAGGTAAAAAAGAGAAAACGACCTATTTCCGTAAGCAAAGAAAGGGAACGTAAGCGTCTCCTCCGCTTTTCATTTATTTTGCAAAACAAAATGTCACAAGAATGAGGTGAAATGTTTATGGAAAATATGTGTTTATTCAATACGATCTCCTACACTTTATTATTCATGTACAATTTGACGTAAGTGTACCGAAGCGAAGCGATGATGGAGCATAATTGCATGGCCAATTGCGGCGAAAGTGTTAAGAAGTCCAAAACTGTAGGTAATGTGAGCAGTAAAAAGGCTTTCCCATCTACTTCCTAAATGCCAAATGTTGCCAAATCATTCTGAAAGTGAACACACCATTTGAAGAATTTTACCTCTCTTAAGAGCTTATGAGCTAATAAAGGTCCACATTCCGTTTGCTGAACAAAATCATACACCTGCTGCGGATTCCACAACATCGGATTGGTCGAGACGTTGAACACAGAAAGAGGTGGCAATTCCGGGTGGCCCATACCCGGCATGACTTTAGGGGGACGACCCTTTTTCTTCTTGTACAAAACTTTTTTGTTTAACACCTCTTCTATACCATTTTCAAGAAGAGGGATTTTAGGATCCATTAGGTATTCACTGTATCTAGAGCGCTTGTTTTCTAATTCTTCCTCGCCCATTTCTTTCCGTTTTAAATCCCGATGGATTTGTGCGTTCTTACCGTGTTTCTTCGGCGGACACGTCACTACATGGCAAAAAGTGTCGTTTTGAAAAATACAGAAGTCAAAGTCCAATACCTTTAGTTTGTTTTCGACATTGTTCGGGACAACTGTCACCCACTAACTGGAACGAAATGAGCCTGGGACAGATTTGCAATCTGGAAGCCACTAACCGACAAAAATCGGGAACTTTTCCCACATGGCTAGCTAACGGTACTAGGCCTCGATAAGTGGAGTTTTTATACCTGTGCTTCAAGGAATGGGATAGAGATTATTGAAATGTTAACCGAGAAAAAAATATCACCTGGCTTTTATCATATCCATATACATTCCAGGAGGAGCGGGACAATCTAAATCTCCATGTAACTGTTTGAGAACCCAGCCAGGTTTATAAGCTACACCCAGTAGAAGCGTGAGGACTTCTTTGAGGACGAGATTAACCGGACCTGGTCCTACACTTTTGGGCAAAGCAGACAGCTTGAGTCTACTTAGCCAAGGTCCCACATAACAACGGAAGTTGAAATAAATAGCAGGGCACCACATTAAGGGATGTGGGTTAAGGTCCGGTGCCGGGGACGCCTTTTCTGACCTAAAATGACGGAATAGATAAACACATCGATGTCAACATGAGTTGATAATAGCTCTGATTCACACTTTTACTTCAATTCATGATATGCGTCAAGCGTTTGAAGAGCGGATGGTCTATCCGGGGAGTGCAAGGTGAAACCGTTCATTTTATGCCAATCCACGGGGAAAATATCACAGCTACTACAATCTGAATAGCACTCCAGTCTGTTGAAAAAAATGTATTTATATAAGTGACTCCAACTTTAAATAAAAATAAACTGGTACTCGTCTGTTTCATATTTTAGTTTAATCAGATGACCATAAATGCCTACGATTGTCGCAACATGAATTTGCTCAGGAAAACGAGGATGCACTGCTTCAAGCTTGGCATTTACAGCCATTCCTAGCTCTTCCGCTTGTATCAAATGCCGGTCGTTTAAACTGCTATTATCTTCAACGTTACTTTCGTTCTTTTCCAAACTGTATCGCTTGGCAAAACCTGCAAACATCATGATCAAATAAAAGTTAACATAAACAATAAAATACAAACCGATAGGCAAAACGTATGGATCAGAGTAGTGCGACCATCGTTTCTCGCCGTCACTAAACTCAAGCTGAAAATAATACTCATCCAATACGTGCACAACAGCTGTCTGTATAAAAGACGGCTGTATTCGACTAATAGCTTCCAATTTCGAGCCATCTTTTAATCCATGTAGCTTAGGAACAAAATTCTAGAAGGTTTAATCATGAAAAATATGAAGAAATACATTTTCTCTTTTCCTTGACACAAATCCATTATTTTATTAATTTTACGAATATGTAATTAAAAGGTCACTAAGAAAAGAAACATGCTCACTGATGTCAAACGAGCAGGACTTGGCAAGCTTTCTTTGTCGAAGCTAGTCGGAAAACCAGCATCTACACAACTTTGGCAGGGAGGTTTATAATGGAACAATACTTCTAGAAATTGCGTACAGTCGAAAATCAGACAAAAATAAAACCCCAAAACACGAATGTTTTACCAGTTTGGGGACTATTCACGGGTCGAATTCGATGCGAAGTATAAAAAAGCCAGAAGCTAGACAAATGTGTGCAGTTCAAATAGGTTAATTTGAGGCGCCCGCCTTCGTTAGCCTCGATAGTAGCCGGCCATAGCGAATACGGTTCTACTTCGTTTTGAATTTCAACACACATACCTTTCCAGATTTCAGCCCAATCTGGTTTCTTCCCCTTCGAACAAAAGTTAAAAGAAACTCTCCAGCCAAACAGTAAATAAATAAATTTAAAGATAACGAATATTAAGAAAAAATAGATATCGAAAGAAAAGAGTCAAATCGAAAATTATAAAAGAAATAGTGAAAAAATATAAGAATTAAACACGGAATTAGAAAATTTTTCGTACTTCGAAGAAATCACTTGGTAAAGTAGGTGGGATGCTGGCTAAAAATTCGCGTAATACCGAAGGCCAGCTGACGATTTTTTTCGCCAATTCGGGAGTAGGTTGGACCACGAGTCCGTTCGAAGCTGCGAAACCAATAGGTTTTATGTCTAATTCTCGAAGATTGCCCCAGTGTTCATGTGCAGGGTCTGTATCGCCTAACCATCTTAATCTGACAAGCGGGCCACACTGTAAGGTGATTTCAGCCGGCCAATAATTCTTGCAGGCAGGATTGCGAAATTCGACAGCTAGGCCTTCATAATTACCCAGTAACTTATCACTATTCACCTAAATGACAATTTACTTAACTTATAACCAATGCAGACCGTAACTATTTTACGTGTTGGAAGGCGAAGGGGGGAACTGATTCAGCTCCCGTGGCTTCTAAATAAGCATCCCAGTTAAAGCTTTCGTCACTCTTACCTGTTTCGCTCATCTTCTAACGTACAGATAATAGATCCAAGACAGTCTGTGAACGGTAGCTGATTAATGTAATGATAATTTACCAATGTCGTATTACTTCTTCAACGTGAAAATTTCCGCACACAAAAGCACTTCTTGTTTTCTTTTGTAGGGTTCAGTTTATTCCATAGATGGCGAATATCGTCGAAAAAGGCAAAAATACGAAGATTTTTTTGGAAGAAACTAGATTTGTTTGTCTCCGTTTTTTAAGAACAGATAATTTAAAAAATAACGTTCCGTGTATGTCAAAGGAAGTCGGTAAGTACGGTTTCAGAATTTTTTGGTCTAGTTAATCATGCAGCGCTATTTTATGCGCATTTGAAAAATAAACCAACAACAAACCTCACCTAAATAAAACTATTATTTTTACTAGTTTTCTTTGAACTGCTGGCCCATACACATCTTCTTCCAAGATTTTACTACCGTCTCGTTGCTTCGTGTGTACGAGTAGCTCCTTTTATCGCGTGATACACTTCTTATCGCAAAAGGTGGTTTCCTTCAGGGATAACGAGCAAGACACGATGCCCTACACTAGGAATTTTGATCAGTGTTGATCATGCCGTGACTCACTACGAACCTGAACACAAATGGCAGTATAACTTTCTTACCAATAGCATGGAGCTAAGCAAATGGACCATTTTCAGTTTGTTGGATCCCAAATTTTTAGCGAATTTACGGTTGGTGTGCGTGTTTGGTACGTAAGATAATTAAATCTTTGTGTAAAAGATTTTTACATTGTAAAAAATTCCAGGAAATCTAGGTAGTGAGGTGCTAGTAATCACAAAAGACGATGACGTTTTTGCAATGGGTTGTAATTCTTCAGGGTGCCTAGGCTTGGGCGACACGTACAGCACCTTGGGGCCGCGAAAAGTTGAAGCACTTTGTAAAAAAAATATTAAAGGTATCTTACGTCAATTCTTACGCATAAGGAAATTTAATACCTCAGAGTGGGTGACACAATTAGAACAGTATGCATAGCAGGTGACTCATTGTAATGTTGTCTTCCAGGCTTCGCATATGGCAGTGGGCTTCATGTCCTTGCATTTACTAATGAAGGGGTACTGTTCTCTTGGGGTTACAATGCCTATTCTCAGCTGGGCAACGGGACAATCAACCAAAGCTGCGTACCGACACCTATTGCCGGCATCATTGCTAGTAAAAAAGTTGTGTCTATCGCCTGCGGCAACCACCATTCAGTGGCCCTTACTGATGATGGCGAAGTACGTATTTGTCTAACTCTCGTATCAATCTCATCCTTGTAATCTTTATTATCATTGAAATTCTGTTTTAGATCAACATTTGAAATTTGTTCTTACTGTAGGTGTATGCATGGGGTCAAAATAACAGCGGGCAAGTTGGCATCGGTTCAACCTCGAATCAAGGAGTGCCCCGTAAAGTCACAGGGCATTTAAATAATCAAAGAGTGGTTCGTATTGCTTGTGGCCAATTATCAACCATGGCTTTGCTCGACAACGGAGAAGTAGAATATTTTATTGCCTTACATATTTTATTCAAAAGTTGGATAACTTCAATGGCTATTACGTGTAGCTGTACGGCTGGGGTTACAATGGAAATGGGGAATTAGGAATTGGCAATAACAGTAACCAGTGCAATCCGACGCGTGTTAGCGGCTTAAACAAAGTATTTGTGACGCAAGTAAGGACCTTGAAAGGATTATGTGCACATTAAAAGAAAAAGAAGAAATCACCAAGATTATTTAAACACAGGTGGTTTGCGGTTTCGCGCATTGTTTAGCTTTAACTGACCAAGGTGAAGTTTATGCGTGGGGTGCTAATAGCTATGGACAGCTGGGAACTGGTAACAAAGCTCATCATGTTTCTCCTGTTCGGTTAGACCCCAGCATTGGCAGGTAGAACAATTTTTATTTAAATTTTTCTTTAAACTGACATCAATTGCCAACATTTTTGGTCCTAGAATTGTAGAGATTGCTGCGTCGCATTTTAGTCACGTGTCAGCTGCCATGAATCAAAGTGGCCGAGTATATATGTGGGGTCACTGCCGAGGTAATAGCTACTACTCGACGTAAGTTAGACAATCTCACCAACAAGTTTGTATACTAGGTCACAGCATTCAAAAGCCATATCTAACAATGCTGGGATCCTTAGATGACGTTTTTGCCACGTTCTCCAACCCTTCTTCGACATGGCGTTGTCTGACGATAGAAGACAAGAATTTTTGCAACGTACAAGAAAGTTTCAGGTTGGCGTTTAATGATCAGGTGAGATTATAGCAAGCAAGCATAGAAATTATTCATCGGAAGATTAGTACACCTTATCTACGCAGTCCTAAAGTTTAGTCTACAAGAGCACAGTAAAACTCCGACGTTGTCCACCACAGTTGTGTCTACAGCCGTGGCACGGCTTTTTTCTTGGGCGATGTTGTTTCGAGGCTTTCAGTTTCAAGACTCGAATCTCTTTCGCTTTTTCCTTAAGAATTCAATCTTTACTCATGGGTGTTACAAGCTAGTTTAATAGCCCGTCCATAAACAAAATGGAAGTGTATCTGTAGCAGCCAGTAATGCAGATTGTCCATTCTTTCTTACTTTTAAGTATAACCTGTGTGTTTCCTAATGCGTTTTTAACGTCAGAATTGGCTTTTCGATTTTGCTAGATCATCCGACTCACTACACCTGGTCATGTCTAGCTGGTAAAAATTAGTTCTACTTTAGATTCATACGAATGGCACGAAGTAACTTAAATAACTAGATACAAATCTTTAATTCTTTATGCGTGTTATTGGAATATGCGTGATCTCTTTGTGATCTGCTATCTGCTAGTTGTCAGGAGCCTTTTATTCTTATGGTTAAGCAATTTGAATCACAATTGTAAGCAAATTTTATATTGAATCTTTTAGGGAAATAGAGTTAATGGCGTAATCGATGATTTTTTATCTTTTTTAATTTTCTATGAATTTATGTTTCTAGGCTACCAGTGATTTGAGAATTCTAATTGATGGACAAACGATTTGGGTGCATAAAGCTGTATTGAAAATACGTTGTCAACACTATCGATCAATGTTTCAAGACCACTGGGCGGAATCCGATAAAAAGTGAGATCGAGTCGTCAATTGTCTTAACCTCCTCTTTGTTACCTTCGAAACTACCCTGTTTCAGTGAACTGGAAGAGACACAGTACTCGTATTCAGTTTGCTACGCGTTTTTAAAGTACTTGTATACTGATGAACTCGATGTGCCGCCTGAGGAAGCCATAGGTAAAAAGCAGAAGAAAAATTTTCGAGTTTCCTTGTTTCTATCTGACCAAACGAGAATTGAATCTATAATGATTACTTTTCTTTCAGGCTTATTGGATCTAGCCAATGCGTATTGCGAAACCGAGCTTAAAGCGCGCTGCCAGCGCCTGTTGAAGCAAAACTTGTCGGTTGATAATGCCGCCTTACTGTACGCTACTGCTCTTCGTTACGAAGCTCAAGTAAATATCCTGCTTTTTTGTTACTCAACAACCGGACTAGTGTCAAGGCATCTTTTCTGGGTAACTGTTTTCACCACATCTCTTTGTGCCATTCCTGTAAAGGCTTTTCTGTGTGAGTGTGATTCCCTCAACGACCGCGAGATGCGTTTTCCTACTCGCAACTTCGCTAGTAGCTGAATGTTACGACCACATCAGTGTTAGCAAAGACAGACACTTCTTTGTTTTTCAGTATATCTTAGTTAACTTTATACTTAACGAAAACTTCGAATTTTAATTTTAGAATTTATGGTAAAATATATTGTTTATGTGTGTATAGGCCTGTATAGAACATTGTGTATTTCTCCGAGTGGTAATGTTGTCACGTATTTTTAGAGTGTTCTTTGCGCCTAATTTAGATAAGCTTGTGCGAGGAAAGGTTGCCTAAATTTTGCTGTATGTTTGTAAGTCTTGTTCTACATCATAGGATTTGGAGGAATTTTGCCTTAAGTTTACCATTCACCACATGACAGCGGTAGTCCAGAGCGAGTCATTTGCTGCGTTAGACGAAAACTCTGTGAAACATATGATCGCTGCTGCAGCCAACTTAGGTGCCTTTCGTTACTAATATTCTCATCCTGATGGAAACGTGATTAATAGTGCAATTCCAAAGTTCTGGGAGATCGCAGATCTCTGTCGTGCAAGTTCATAAGAAATGAGTGGTTAAATATTTCATATCCATGAATTGTGAAAACTCCTTCGTTCCCCACTCTTCCATACGTTGCCTAACGTAGTGAGTTTCCCTTCCTTCAACTTCCTGGATAAATTTTGTGGACAGCGTACGTGAAATAGTCGTGGAATTAACTAATTGGGTTTCGACGGATAATCCATGACATAATTCAACGTTGCAGGGTATTCCGTGAAAGGTCTCAAAAGTAAAAGAAAATGTTACGGGTAAGGACAATGGTCTGGAGTTTTATGTCTTTAATAGTTGCTGGTGAAGAACGGTTTCAAGGATCGAAGATTGTAATCCAGAGCCCAGTTTTAGTACTTTTTATATTGAATTGTACTGCTGCATAATGTCAGAATATTTGCAAACTGTATCCAAGGATCTTATACAGCGTCTTTTGGTTTGGTGAGCATTACATAATTATATCCATTCACTGGAAAATTTTACAATCTTTTGTTGCCAGGGAAAATGAGCACATTTAATGTATGGATTTCGTGGCCTACAAAAATGTCCGAACTAGTTAATCTTGTCAAAGACGTGAAAACATCCGTAACTTGTACGAGTAACATTTTCAAGGAATTATTTTTAGAAAACGAAGCTCAACAGGTAAAGAAATGGTTACAAGCATTAGCTCACGCGAGTTCGTATTAATAAAAAAAGTGTCCGATGTTAGCAGCAAGTGTCCTGTTTCGTTTTTTTTCTGCTCTATGTGTAATCCATGTGTAATTTAGGCCATGCTACTCTGTATTGAAAGCTGCTAGTGTGGTAGTTTTAGGTAAATCGAATAGCAGAGTGAATGGTCAAGGTAGCACCAATCTTTCTGGGATAGATAACTGGCTAATGCAATTCAAACCAGCTATGTCCCTAGCTCAGGCCAGTTTCAATTTAACAAAAAGTAAATAGTTAAAGAATGTTGTAGAGTTGCTGTTGGTGGTTGTAACAGAAGTTTGTCCATTATAGTGTGAATATTCTTCGATGCTGTATAATGTTAGACTTCATTTTATCGTTATCCCTGTTTTTCTTAGAAAAATTTCCAAAAAGTTGATTCTACATAGGAAGATATGTCGATTACAGTTTTAGACTCATGTCGTCCATCCAATTGTTTATTTTCTTTCAGTACTTTTTTATTAAATTTACAGCTTGTCTAGATTTTTTAGTGAAAAATTCTTGTACTAGAAACAGAAATGGATAACTTCTCAGAATGTGCATAAGTAGATGAGAGAAAAGCAGGGGCGTCGCGAGGTTGTTTTCATTGGGGGGAGGGTGGAGCCTTAATTATACCGACTGTACTTGACAATTTTACCGATTCGCGTATGATATTTCTTTACCAAATCGGCTTTCGTCCAGTTTTGATGAGTGCAACCCCCCCCCCCTCGCTACGCCCCTGGAGAAAGATCAATTCGAACGCGAATTACAGTACAACCTGTTTATATGAATAGGCTCGGGATCGGACGAGCGGTGTTTAAATAGGCAGATTAGTAAAAATACGGAGTTGAATTTAATGAAAAGGGCTTAAACGTCACCGGCAACTTTTCATTCAATTGTGCGGAGTATTCAAATAACCGCTATTCAGTTAAGTGGATACTATAGTAATTGAAGTAAAAACATTATATGTCTGAACAGGAAAAAGTCACTCAACATTTGGTCAATATATCCATATGAACGGGCATCTGTACTTTTGAGTCCAATGCAGTGTACCCAAACTGTTTAGCCATCCTATCTTGCTCTCATCTTCAAGCGTTTCGGTGCATTACTTAAGCGGGCTGGCTTTTCGTGAACGTCGAACTTTTAATTCTCAGCATATTTTGCAATTGTGATTTTTGCCCAAAAAATAATAAAAGAATGTCGGAGATTTTTTTATGGAGCCACACCCACAACTTTTCATTTTCCCTTTCTTTGGCATCATTATTAATCGTCAATATGCAGGATTGTTAATCAAATGTTACGTAATGAACTAGTGTTTTGTGACGGAAAATAACATAAAAAACTGTGTTGGGAGATGTATGGTTAAAACCAAATTGGAAATCATTTTTGAAATTGTTTCAGAAGGTTCACCAACATATTTGAATCACAAGCGTGTTATAGGTTCATTCGTTCAAGGTTATTGAATGCTGCTCCATCTCCATAACGTAATGATGACTCACTGCCACGCCCGTTCAAACGAAGGTAGGCTCTTTAAGTTCTGCTTTCCTTTACGGTAGCTTTTTGCGGTGAAGCTAAGAAATTGCAAGTAATGGCTTTCTTTCTGTGGGAATAAGTTTCTTGAGACTTTTTTTTTTGTGCCACACCTCTTTCTTGCTCTTTACGCAGAGACTTTTCCCTGAGTGTCTCCTTCGCTGCACAACCACTAGCCACGTCCGGTCGTGACTTTGCAATAAGTTTGCAGTAGAAAAGGGTACAGAAAAGGCAAGTAGTAAACCCTTACCTTTATCTTTTGACATATCTAAATCTGCTCATTTGAAAAAGTGGCGAAGCTTCCGTGGAGGACTTTTCCCGTCATTTCTGTACGAGTTAAAGTGCATAGCCAGGTTAATCACGCTACAAAATCTGCAGATTCCCCTTTGGGGTTGGCATCAAATAGCCGCTGAAGGGCGTAACCCACATAAAGTTACTCCTTTCTCTCATAAGAGCTTTCTGTTTTCATAGATATGGTAAGATTTCGTGCTGATGTTCTGACCGAATGCGAGTTGAAGCCAATGTAGATCATTGAGTTCAATGAATTTCAAGTTAGCAGAATGAATAGGAGCGCAATTCGACTCACAGTCAGACAGTACTCCTTATTTCGGTTTCTTTGTTTTTGTGGTACTTGATGCTGTGCAAAGAAGAGATCTTATTTTGCTTGCATTCTCTAGGATTAATATTGTAGTGAAGTTGAATGCAACATGCTGGAAACATGAGTAGATGCAATGAGTGGCACCAGTTTACCTCATGTATAAGAGAATGTAAGAGAAAAAAATATAACTTGTGGGGGAAAAAGGCTGTTAGGCTCTTTAGAATTGTGCTTCTGTAAGCCAATGCCGTTTCACACTTCGCCTCAATAAGTAAAGAAACACAAAGAACACAGAACCGTTAGCTTGGATGACAAGGTAGGCAAACAAATAAAAAAGGCTAAGCGCTCGCATGTAGGCAGGCAAGTTAGCCTGCTTGTTATGTAATGTACATTATTCCAAATGCTACTGTGACAGAGTGCCCCTTTCGTGGAAAATAATTTAGATCAAGGGCAATCAATAGCTAAGCTGAAGCAGAGAAAATGGGTGTACTAGGTAATGTGTACAATTATACTACAAAAACCGTAAAAAAGAGTAAAGGGAAAAAATATTGAAGCCGCAAATATTACGGTGAGGCAGAAAAGGATCTTTCACATTAGAAACAGCTTTGAAACGACACAACGTGTTGTCTTAATGAAGGAGAAATATGAAGAATAAGATGCAATTATAGCTTTATGCGATTCAACTTTGTATGGTACGAAACAAAAGCTGTTTAACTTATACCTTCGTCAAAAAGAATTTTGCCGTAGCCTTACACGTTTTCATAAAGTTCTTCCTCGATCTGCAACTTAAAGTATCTTAAATGGCAGTTTTAGGACAGCTCCATTGGTGACTTCCTACTCGCCTTTATCTTCGTTTTGAGCTGTCTTTTTCAAATACTCCCCGGACACGCTTCGTTGTCATGAAAACTAACTAATCCCCATTTGTAATTCTATTGATGTAGGTCATTCGGGAAGAAAACAGCTTCTTTACTAGCTCCTTTGTTTGTTTGCATTTTTTATATAAAATAATCAGAGCTTTACTGTTCTAACTGTTCCATTTCGTAATGTATCCTGCCTAAATTCTGTAGTGGAAGCTGGCGACCTTCTAACGTCAGCAATTTATATTTAACGATATGGTAATTCCTAAATTATTACTTTCGTGTGTTTTGATGTCCTTCAGCCGAATGAGGCACTGAACGGGGCTTCGAAGCTAAGCTGTATTACCTATAAATAAATGAGTATAAAATCTATCAGTAATGCTGCAACGAGATATATGTTTAATATTTAGAATTAGTTCATAGCCCCTAGTACGTTTCAGATTCCTGGTAAGGGCACTGGATTGATAGGTACTGACAAAAAGCTTTTCTTGTATCTTAGCAAGAGTATCACATGAAGGAACACATAAACAAGGTTATAATATGGAGAGAGAATTCACTTAAGGTCGTCGGGTTATTTTTCAATACTGACGTTGGCGAGCACTTCTGCCATGTATAACGCGAGTCCTTACCAGTATTTTACACCTGTGTAGTTTGAGTGCTTAAAGGTACCATTAGCTAAGACAAATTCTAATATAGTACATACTTCTTGCCAGAATCATAGCCTAATTTTTACAAAACTGTTATATCATTGCAAAAGTTATCGCGCAATTTTTCTTAGCATTAGTCTTTGGTTGACCGTTTCAAGACTTTAACCGTGACCTGTCAAGATTAAATAATTTCTTTTGTTATGTGGTTTAAATGGAAAAGTATGGCCCTCGCATCACACGGTATCAGAAAACTGTGTTAAGAAACTTAGTGTAAATAAAAGCTGGCATTTATAATGTCAGGTATAGCGTGAGCGATTTTCTCCATTATTCTTGTTTTTTTATTTATGTCTTTAATGTGGGGAGCAATTTGAGGTCCCTGTCTTGGTTTTCGTGATGTCTCCATCACTATCCCCTCAACTTATGTCTTTTTACGACAGGGAAGCACCGGGAACCACGTTATAGAACGTATCTTTTGCACGTCAATTTTTGTCGTAATGCTCTTTGAAAACGACAGTGACACTCGGAGATGTCAATTGAAATTGACCCTAACGTTGGACGTGAGACACAAGCCGGTAGTTTCTAAACATAAAAGCTTCCTTGAGTTGGACGCCGAGGGAAAATACAACCTATCCTCACTATTATCTTTAATCCGCGCAGCCGTGGATTTTGCTCAGCAGATACTAATCTATCATTCGGTTGGGGAAGGGAAACTAGTGTAAAAGTGAAGGGGTGAGGAAATGACGCAGAAATGGAAGAGCATGTACCTTAAGAACATGGAATATTTAATCGTCCATCTATATGTAATTCTATAAAATCTCTTCTTGACTTCCCTCTCATGCATTATGTGTTACAAAATGGAAGCAACTGAGACGTCGGCCGTTTCTAAGACTTTTTCTATGAAGTATTCTGAGGTTTACTTTTACGCAGTCGTAATTCACTCTTTGATCCCTTGGTGTGTTATTTAATGACCCAAATGGTTGAAATGGTTGTAACAGACTGCATGGTACATTTTCTGTTGTCAGTGGTAGCCCGGTAGATTACAAACCATGCCCGTGTATGCAGCTTATTAAGTTAGTTAGTTCGTTTAAAAGCGAACAGTGTCACTATTGAGATACATTAGCTGAAATGAAAGCTGAAGGCGATAAGCCTTCAGGTCTCATTTGGAATTGTGGTCGTCTCTGTGGGTTTACGGTTCTCCTGAATAAGATCTACAATCTTTGTTTGTTTGCTAAATTTAACAAAAGCGTCTTGTATATACCACTGCTTGCCTTGATCTGTTTCCAAACCCCAAAATTTCATTTAACTCCATTGGTATGTTTTTACGTTGGAGCTTGCCAGCCAAAATTATTCTTTCAGCGTTGTACGCTGGGCATTCCATAATCAAGTGCTCAACACGTTTTGCTTACTCTTCACAGTTTTTGCACTTGGGGCTATCTTTTAATTTGAATCTATGTAACCACGATCCTGTTCAGCCGTGTCCACATCTGAAGCGTAACACGGGTATCGATACTTCTCTCTTTCTAATATTTCTTTTAAGTTAATAATTGCAAAGTTTGCACAAAGGAAAGGAATATTATTTAAGGTTTCCAATATTCTAAGAGAAATATAAGCATCAGATTTTCATTATCGTACTATAGTTTGTAACTTATTCTTGTAACCAGGGCCGTACCCAAGATTTTGGTTTGGGGGAAGGGGGGTTGGAGGTTTCGTAGAGTTGGGGGGGGGGGGTTGCTTGCAATTATTTTGGACATTTGAGGGTTCTCCTACCTTCCCCATTGCAAAATAAAAATTTTCGGGGAGGAGGGGACCTTTACTCCACCCTGGGTACGACCTTGCTTGTAATATAATACTTTCCAGTAAAACAGCTCATCAATTGTCTTTATAAGCTATTCTTGGTGGTAAGTAGTAGAGGGAATGTTAAAAAATTAAGTAGTTGTAGCATGTGTTGCAAGATTTTCTCCCTTGTGTTTTATATATTCCATCAAGATTTTCTGATATGGCCTTCTTTGGTTTGGTAGCTTATCTAAAATCAGAGGTAGCTTCTCATTTATGCGGAGATAATTATCCTTTTCTGATTTTTTGTTATTACTGAACATGTCATTTATGGACTTCTACCCCTCCGAGCCTTTGTTAGTAAACCTTTGTACTCATCGTGATTCGAAATCCTTATGCAGTCGCCACATGTAAAATTTCCCTTTAATGGTAATAGAGACAGTCTGTAGCAACAGTCTTAAAGACTGATGTGTCAAGAAAGAGTCTTAGTATTTTTCATCCAACGTAAAGGCATCCAAGCAGTAATTTTGGGTCTTGCTTAGAATAGACAACAAGTTGCTAGTTTCCCAGTTAGGAGGCCTAATACCATTCGGATAATTCTAATTACAACTGGAAATTAGGTCAAAAGTTACCAAACTGCAAGTTTTGTATTCCTTTTGTCATTAAATTCGCCTTAATTGCATATTCGAATGAAAAGACGAAACAAGAAAGTTAAGTCAAAAGTGAGAAATATTTCTCGGAATTCAACCATTTTCGTAACGTTCAGAATTTTAGTTTGAGTTAATATTAAGAATTTTTAAATAAAATTCTGGAGATGTTTTGTAGTTACCATACACTGTGGTTATTTTTTTAAGCGTTTTTTCCTTTCAATTTTTCTTGTGCATTTTGGCCAGTTTTTGAGTAAAAAAATAAGTTTCCGTCGAAATATCGTGTAGAATCGAATAAGCAACTGAATTTTTACTTCAGTGATCGCACGTGGGAGAATATGTTTTTTAAAGTACGCGTTCAAAGCTACCCCGCGGAGATACATCATTGAACGCAAGCGAGAAATTGCGCGACGAGAAAAATCAGGTAACACATTTTTGCAGAAAATGTCTTTTTGTCATTGTTAACGTGGATCAGCTATGCTTGGTATTTTTTTAGCAAGTGACTTCAGTCAATTTTAGGAAAAAATATAAACGAAAAGGCAGAAAAAGAGGATTTTTTTGTATAAATTTTTGAAAAAAAAGAAAAATAAAATTTTGACTATCTTAGTTACCTTGTGGGAGTAAAAAATTGAAGCCGTTACAAATACACCAAAAAGTGTCTCATTTTTAACCTCCTAGTGCCCCCAAAAAATAAAAATAAAATAAAAAAATTAAAAAATAAAAACAAATAAAAACAGGACTTTATTTTGCTACCGTGTACAAGCCAGTTCATTGCTGAATTTAAAGACACCCAGGTGGTTGTATTGTGTTCGGTAGTCGAGGAACAGTGAATGGCCTACTGTTTCCCACTGAAATCTTCAAAGTTACCCCAGTTTGCGGTTCATTTTCATTACAGCACAGCTATTTATCATGAATCACAAAAACCAACAATGATGTAAGCTTTCGCTTTTTATTTTTATATGATATGCTTTTTTATTTTTAACTTTATTTTTCTTCAGTATCGCGATAGAGTTGCGTCTCGTACAGTAGACGAAAGTTTGATTTGAGTTACTTAACAATAGTTACATATAGATAAGATGCCCCGTTTCACGATCATGGTGCTTTGTGGTTCTGGAAGAGGCAAACATGTTAACTGCCATCAATCTGATATCGCGGATTTGTGGTAAGCCAATTATTTTGCTCTGCAGATTGCCTCGTCTTTAGTTCTTTTCTCTCACCCATTAAATAACTTATCTGCTACTTCAGAAACAGAGTTTGAAGGCTAGACAGGTTACAAGGCAAAACTTCAGCCCGCATATGTGGGCCTTGAGCCCTCCGAATTTGATTAGGGTGACACTACCTATCACAGCCAAAGAATCGCATCGTATAAAACTGCTTTGGACGCAGAATAGTTTCAAAATCCAATAGCAAACGGTTCGCATACTGTGAAAAAAACTAGAAATAATAAAAAGTTTTACTACTGGCTGCTACCTATTCCGACAGCCACTTCTGTTGAGCTGCTGCTGCTGCAGCACGGCAAGACCGGATTGATTTTTCGTGCCAGGGAAGTTAGAGACCGTGGGGTAGAACTCACCTGTAAATTGTTGTTTCATTTTGTCTCTTGAGTCTGTAGTCGTTTTTTCCTTCTCTCCCTTCCTCTCTATCGTCTTTTTTTATTTAGAGTCCCCACACCCTGTCTTACATCTCCCTCCTGTTTGGTTGCTCACTAAGGTGCGGCGTTTGTGATGCTGTGGGGAAGATTATTGATTAGATTGAAGTTTTTCCTCATCTCTCCCATCTTTATGGTTCATCTTTAATTCTTTATCTTGCTTCAGTTGAGAAACATGCAAGGGCATTTGTTTTGGACTAGTGCTTTCGTTTGATTAAGGTAAAGAGAATTCAAGAGGGGGTGGGCGTAGCAGCGAACTCAGAAATGCTAAGAAAGGAAGGGACGGGAGGTGGTTGTGGGACGTGGAAGGCCAACCCGGAAGTGCGCTTACACCTTGGAAGGAGGAGCAAATGAGGTTCAGGTGCTCAGCTCCCACTAGGGGTTTTGCTAATGCTGCTTCTGGGAAACAAGGTAGACGCGCTTTGTGCTGCAGCAGCACAACAGGTAACAGCCATTAGCTTCACTTGGCGAAGTTTGGGAGAGTAAGAGAAACATCAAACACATAAGACTGTATTTAGGTTAAAGGAAAAAAGGGGGAAAGGGTGTAGGAGAAAAAAAAGTAACGTTACAAAAGAAGCGAGCGGTGAAGGAGAGACGCAAACAACAGTTCCGAACCCCGTTGCCAGCACTTAGCGCTAATTGTCTTCATTATTGCAGCGTTAAGGATGCTTGGAAGGAGATGCAAAAGTTCGGTTGTCGACACATTGCATCTTTTGTTTCCTTGTTTTGATAATGGAAACCCGGAACCTCCGCCTGTACGGAATTTTTTCTGTTGAATGTTTCACATGTGATATATTTGCAAGAGATAAAATGTGGAACAGGTGTATTTTTGTTTATTCAGTTTGTTATTATTGATTAGTTTATTTGCTTTGCAAGAACGGATTAGGACTTATCTTTTACAAGCCTAGAATGCACTTTTCTCTCCGAGACTTCGCGAAATTGAAATGTACGCCTACTACGTGGTTACAGCGATTGTGGCCATTTTTGGGCACAATGGTAAAACATATCTTTTATGTTTCCACGCTAACTACCACAGCGTTTGACTAAATAAACATAATCCATGATAACAGAGCTTCTTTCTGTAGTTTGCCGGATCTTTTTGACCGCCTTTTATCATATCTTTTGCTTATTTTCAAGAAAATTAACTCCGTAGAGTGCTCCTTTTAACTTAAGGAAACGGAAAGGGGAGTTTTCAATGTTTTTGGAAAGTACCAGTGGCATTAAACTAGTTTTGGTGTTTCTTGTTCACTTGGAAGTCAGCTTCTAAAAGTAAGCAAGGATGCGCTGTGGAAATTAACTGGCGGCATTAGCCAGCTTCCTCTCTTAGCTCGAGCTTTTTCCTCGAATGTTGGTCATAAAACCAAGTTTCGTCGGAAGATTTCCGCTATGGGGCTGGAGCGTGAATGTGTCGTTCAACATGCCCCTTTAGTCAAAGTTACCTTTCTACATTCAAATGCATGCCATGAATACTGTAAGAAATCTTTAAAAAGACGGCTTGAGAGAGAAGAGTCAGTTGACTTGGGTCGAGGAAAGCGCACCAGGTCAACATTTTCGCAGGCGCGTGCTAACTTCGACGAGCCCTGAAACAGTTCAAACAAGGGTGGTACCGAAAGAAAGGCCAAGGTACTGGCCGGTACCACATTGCGGTGCAGAGCTAACGCTCAGCCTCCTTGTAAAAGGAATGGTCCACGTGAGTCCTTTCTGGTTTGCGTATTGCGGAACTGTCTGTCACTTCCTGGTACAGGGAAATTGTTAACTTTTTCAACTCGAAACTCCATTTCTCTCCACGAAGGCTTGGCTGACCTTAAGGGCTGTTAAATAGCGTGCCGGTAAATGTCGCCAACCAGTGGAGGTGAAGGTGGCCCGGGCGGGAGATGGAAGGCACACCTCATATCGACCTACACATGTAAAGCATTTCATCTCAAGAGCTAGGGAAAAAAGCCCAAGCCTTACTTGGGTTGTGCATCGAATTGCCCCATATGCAAAAAAAAAAAAAAAAAAAAAAAAGTCATAGAGACGATTTCTTCAAGGAAATAGCCCCCAAATAAGCTCAGTTTTGTTTCAGTAAAGATTCGGTGGATTATTTCCTGACATTGAATTGTATGTCCACCCTATCTCACCATTGATCACTCACTGTGATAAAGGGTATACTTTATGTTGAACACAGTGATTCGTCCTAAGAAATTTAGAGGTCTGTATTTAATAGCTTATATCTACATATTGGAATACGGTGTGTTAATTTTTGTAAGGACTACAATAAAGTACAACTTCCAAAGATCACCCCCTCTTTCAAAAGCCCCTTCCACCCCAAAAGAAAATAGCATCTCCATTGTTGCCAAACCTCTTGCGTGTGTATGCCGACAACTCGCTTTTGCGATGTTGTATGTATATGTATAATACACGAAATGGTAACTGCAATGTAATCTTTTTATCTCGGAAACCGTTCCCTTGTGTATCTTTTCTCGCACTCTACTTAATGCCCACCGTGTTCAAGTTGCACCCGCGGTTGCTATTATGGATTGTAATGAGATCCTAGCACCCCTGTTTTGCCTCCCTAATAATGTGCCGCGGAAACAGAAAAAAAGTTACGCTGAAAGTATCCCCATCACGTACCTTGTCGTACCTTCGCCGTGTTAAGCACAGGACCGTTTTCTGACAAGCCTTCACATTTTTTAGCACTTTTACTACTTATACCCCCGACTATGCAAATGAAGGCAGTATGTTGAGGTTATATCACCCCACCTCCTCTTTTTGTGTTTGACTCCAAGGGAGTCCTATTCCTCCCAGTGGGAGATATTTTAACCTTTGCACCAAGTACGGTACCAGTGCTTTTCGCTAGCTTCTTTTTTTTGTGATTTACTTATTGGCCTTTTATGGTAACAGAGAAAAACTTACCGTGCCGTCTTATTATTTAAAGAACTAACTCAATAGAGATACTCTTTCATACGGTAAAGATAAGGAATCGAGAGAAAAAAGTACACGAAGGCAACTGAGGAAGGTACTGTGCCGGGCTTGCAGGGGACTGGAGCTCCGCAGCGTACAGCAGAATCCCTAACCATCGATCCAACCTGACTGAGTTCTCTCGTCGCTGTTCGCCGAAACGATGCTTGTGCGTACTGTAAAGTACGTGTGCTAGTCGTACAACACGGATCCCAAACGGTAATTAGCAAGCTGCTCCTTTTAGATTCGTTATATACTTAGTCGGGTGTACTGTATGTTTCCCAGTTATTCAGTCCATCGTGATGCGCACATACTTGGCTTAATCCGTCGCGTAGTCTAATGGAGGCTTTCATGTGTTGAGGGCACGTTTTCTAGCACCCGGAATCCATAAGTCCGTGGCGGAGACCCCCGTGTCATTCTTCCGTGCTTCGAAGCTAATTAAGAATGCATGAGAATGATGGCAAGGACGGACGAGCTTCTGAGCATTGGGACTACAAGTAGCGTGTATTTGTCAGATCAGGTCAAAGAAACGCTAGAACAAAGGACACATAAGAAATGAAGAAACAGAAGTTGTTGCAGGATAGTGCTGTTGAAGCTCAACGTTGCAGTAAGGTAAACGGGGGGTCGGGAGGGATTCGAAGTGTGGTCACTTTCCCCCTTGCATTGCCGCAGCGCGTAACCTTGATAGATCTGCCCAGCTACTCTAGTACACCTGGCCTCCTCTATTTGTCTTACCTGCGACAGGATGACAGGTCGCCCAAGAAGATTTACGGAAAGCGCTCAAAGATCTATCTACGGCGATCACGACGCAGGCGCGAGGCGCTTGGGAGCACCTCATATGCTGCTGGCTATACTACTGCTAGGGCCACCTGACCCGTTCCAGGCCTAAACGCTAAACCGTGTCGGCAGGGGCGCTTGCCCTGTTTGCTTAATGCGCTGTCGCGCCCATGTGTTGAGTGTCTGTACCATCGAAACGTCAGTCGGAGTCAGTATCCTCACAGCACCAGTGATCCTAGTCCGTTATTTCAGTATCCCCCGTCGGCTAGTTTTGGGTTTCTTCCGAGTTTCTACTTCCCTGACCATTCCAGAGTACGCAAGCCGATAACAATGGCTTTGTGGGCAGGTGCCCTTTGACATTTCACCCCGGTCCACTGTTTTACAATTGATCCTTGATTATATACCTATTAAGAGAAATCCAGTAAAGCGGCGACACCATTGCACTGGCTCTGATAGCGGATGTCTTCACGCCCGATTTTAGCACGGCATTCTTTATTATTTTCATCGTAGTATTTCTGACCAGTGTCAGCTGTTTTTCCCCAACGTGCTACTGGCCTTTCAACCGCTTATTCTTTAGTGGAATTGGGTGAGAAACGCATGGCTTGGTTGGTGTTCAAGTCGTCAATTTTATTTCCGTGCTCAACTCTCAACAGCACAACGTGACTGGTGTGAAATCTCAAGCAAAAATCATTCGCTAAAAACAGGGTTCCAGTTTCCTACTGCATATCTACACACGTTAGGTGATTGAGAAGCTCCCTAAGATAAACATTTTGGACAGTGGATGTCGCGTGACGTCAAGGGTAAGTTGATAAATTCCGTGTGGCGTCGGCATGCCAGAATGCCGCAAACCGCAAATGACCTTTCTTGCTCGATGAATGTTTGCCATAACCTGCGTCAACACAAATGAGAGTCAGCATTGAAGGGTTAAAAAAACGAAGCTTTAAGTTAGGGGAAGTGAGAAAAGGAGTAACATCAGGGTTATACCCCCGTGTTTCCCTAGGGTATCAACATCCTCCAGTGACCTCCGGGGCTCCTAAGATTGTCTGATTACCTGGGGGTTAGCTAAGGACGGATGAAAGGGAGGGTTCGACTGATAAGGTATCCTATCTTAGGGGTGCACAGATTCTGGAGTGCTAGTGACGACGCCAATACGAGAAAAGAAGATGAACTCATCTGTTTTTTGTTGCATAAAACGTTAGTTTCTTTCGCTTCCGCGTCCTGTGGTAGTAACTCTAAAGTAGGGAGTTTTTTTTGGTTAGGTACATACATAGACAAGGACCTTCTTGCGCTCTTCTCGTTCTCAGGGAGCACCAAAATCGATGAGACCAAGACCTCCAGTATATAGAGTCTGGGGCCCTGAAAAGGTGCGTAAACCTGTCACGCGTGTAGTCTACTTATTTTTCTTAGTTACCATTGGAGCTCGGTTGCCTACTACCCCGCTCACACCCTCCGTTGTCGACTGTCGTTTTCTTAGCCCAAACGGAAATAAACGACTTGCCTTCTTCCTTTTTTCTCTCCCCTCATCCTTCACATAAAGTTAGCTTCTTAGCATTAGCCTTTTCAAACGCCGTCCGTTATTGCTAACTGACTAGATAGGGTGGGTGCAGAAGATCAACTAATCTTTGATCCCTTCAAATAATGGAAGGATTATTGTGGAATCAGCAAAAGTCAACTCGAAGTGCTTTCTTTTAGTATGCTTGCTTCGTAGTTGACCTTTGCATGGGGCTGAAGTTGAAGTTGATGAAAGACGCCAATAGAGTGGAAATCTGGCATCAGACAGACTCATGCTTTTCCTTGAGGGTTGTTTGAGGTCAGCATTTTCCCTCCAGTTTAACCTACATCCAGCCCTACTTTGTGTGGCAACAGAAATTTATGGAAGCAGGATAAACCCTATACGATCGCAGAACTGGGAAGATTTCCCAGCTAGCGAGAATCTGAGCAACGGAGGGCAACAAAAGAGGAAAGGACCGAGATGGGGGTGAAACAGAACGAAAGAAAACTCCGCAGTAGCGAAAGCGTGCATGGCATGCCGGCACCTTGCGTGGGTATCGAACCATGAGGCTCGACCTAATCAAGTCCCTTACAGCGTGAAGATCCCTTTAGGGATCTTGGATTGCACCCTGGCATTCCTGATAGGGACTTGGTTAGCGATGTCGCTGGATGCAGTTGGAAGGTACTTGGAGTGCAATGGCGTGCAGCATTGTATTCCAAAAGGACTCCTTCCTGTCTTATATTCTTGCCCATCACCCAAAGGAAAGTTAGGTCTTTAATACGTTTAGACTAGTTAAGCTGATAAATAGAGTGCCATATTCAGTCCGCTTCAACGATTGGCTCGTACAAAGCGAAACAAATAGGATGAAACGACATGCTTGTTTTTCCCTTTATGTTTTTTGACCAGCGAAGAAAAGTAATAAAAACATTTCCCTTCATTGTTAGCTTGTTATCATTGAGGCCTTAATTGTCCTAAAAGGGCGGTACTTTACGCGTGACCCATTCACAGTGACAGGAGCTTGACACTCGATAAGAAAAGTACGAGTAGATAGTACACGTCATTGGTCATTTGGCCTCTTGTTTGCTAAATCCTGACTTCCTCTAGCGGTTAGTATGAGCCGTGGCTGGTTATAGAAAAAAAAATTTGCTAACAAACCGACATGCAAATGCTTTTTTCGCATTTTTCCATTAAAGAGAAAAAATAAATACGTAGCTTTTTATTTTCTTATTTGACCTTTTTATAGCAAATGTCTTTTGTTACTTCTATTGTTTTAAGCATTGTCGTTAGTCACAGTAGTTCCTGCCAACATTTATCGCACATAGTCTGTAACATTTCCCAGCTTTAGCATAGACAGACGAGCCCAGAATGTTAAGCCGCAATGTGTTTTTTCTCTCCCGACGGTCAACGGCCTTTTCAAAGCCAAAGTTTAGCAACAAAGTAGGTAAAAGTTGACGTAAAAATGATCTCTTGTCTTGAAAAGGTTTTAGATCCCCTCAGTTAATGTGGACTGTCAGTGCGTAAGACCCGTAACAGTAAGAAGGCAGCTATGTGTACGCTAATACCAAATACGACATCTCTAGAAAAACCTCTTTGGAGTGGGGAAGGAACGATATTCTGGAAAAGAGCAAAAGCCTTCCACCGTGTTCAGCGTCAGCTGTGGGAGTTGGGATTTCGTTTGTCACTTTTACCCACACTTAATTTACACCCTAAGACCATTTCCTACTCATGCGCACTTTGGCCCTGTCTTCTCAGTCTTCCTCAGTAGTCACGGATCAACCAGAAATGAAAGCTCCTCTCTTTTCAGTGGAGTAATAGCTTCCATTCTTCCTTGAAGTGAATTAGGGACAGCATGTCCAGAACGACAATGTTGGAATTTGAGAGTTCTCGCTGGCATATGGCCAACTAAGGTCACAACTTTTTTATTCGAGGCCACTTCTTTCCTTTTCTTCTTCTCTTCATATAGAGCACATTAAGTTCATGACGCTCACGTTTCCTCTCACCGTCGTAAGTCTGTGCTGGACTTACTTTTTCCTCCGTAGGCGAAACAAAAAGAAGTCTACGTATGGTAATTCATGATATCACTATTGCCTTCCGTACCATTGTGTCTCTTCGCGCACAGGTTGTTCAACACAGAAGCCTACCTCGCAATTTCCTTTCTTACAGCAGCGCACTTGACAAATACTGTGTACTTACTGATTACGTTTGACCGTAGATTTCATTAGCTAAACATAGACAGTCTTCGGCGCCATATCTCGGCCATTATACTAAAGGAAAAAAGCCAGAGTTGTTCTGCAGACTGTAGAGAATAAAGGGAAGCGCTGTTTCCGTACAGTAATCAAATATGGAAAGATAGTAAAGTGAGATTTTTTTTTTCAAAAAAACTCCACACATTGAAAAAGGAAGTAATGCATTCAAATAAAAGATCACGAACAGATACAAACATTTAAAGAAACGATGTAAAGACTTATCTAAAACGAAAGAAAACGTGGCATATAGTGCAGTATTGCCATCCGAAAATCGCGTTGGCAATGCCGCAGCAATTAGTTTATTATTGGCGTGAAAGGAGCGAAAACGTCTAGGGGCGCGATAATCATGTAAAATATAAGGGGCAGTAGATTAGTGTACTCAATTTAAATGCTGTGACCGTTGTAGTTTGCTTACTTATGTAACAGCAAATTAGTTACACTGACAAAGAGTTAAATACTTTTTCGTATATAGTAAATACAAAATTTTATACCTTATAGTTTTAAAAAAATATAGACATCACAGCAAGCCACAGGTTTATTGGTTTACTCCCTCCCCCTCGAAATGTGTATTTTATATTAGTGAACATACGCGAAACCAGATATTGGAATAAAATGCATCTTGGCTCCCTTTCCCGAAACTTCCTAATAAAGAACTCCGAACCGACACCGGCTATGGGACTGAAATTAGACAACGCATTTTTTATACCTGCGTGTAGCTCACTTTGAAATAGAGCCAAAAGTTTACTATCGCCAAAACTTAGCTCTGTTGGAGAAATCGCTCATGCTAGCTAGCCATGTTACTACTCATAAGCTTCTCCTCTCCACCTATGTATGTACTTCGTTTAAAGTGTAGTATGTAAATAGCTAGACTTGTAAGTTAAATCGACTTTATAGTTTGTCACTTCATTAGCCATCGTCGCCTTAGCTCCACCGAGGCCGTAGTCACAAATCCATTTGAACTCATACCCAGGCCTCGCAATACTAGGGTTTTACAGCGCTGCTGTGCATTCTCTTATGGGAATTTCAGCTTCCTCCTTTTCGCCCAAGAGTGGTTGAAGCAGTCGTCAAACTAGACCTTTTCCCTTTGTTTACGCAAAAGGCAATATTTTATTTATATAAGAGACACTAGAGTTTTTTGGCTGTAATTCTTACGGCTGAAGAGTTGTGCACATAAGCGTCTTATGTTCCAAATCTAGATTTTTCGCTAAATTTCGCTAGTTTCTTGTATGTGTCTCTTACGTCTAAAGTCATAAAAAAGCATCTTGTGTTGTAAACCTAAATTTTTCGCTGGATTTTTCCATACTAAACACATCCCAGTCCGTTCAATAGTCATGCCTACATAGTGTCTAAACTGAATTTGGCTTCTTACACACATTATTGCAACATATCTCCTAGGTGTCAAAACTTATCAAGCTGAACTTGTTTCCCAAAGCTTTAGATTTTTCACTTGATTTTCCAATATATAATTCACCGCAATCTGTGTTGCGAAACGAGCTGCAGAGCGGTGCACACGATTTTAGTCATGAAAGCTTTACATGGAGTACTATCATACTCTATAGATAGGGAGTCTTTAACAATTAGCCGTGTACAGTCGTCATTCCATGTACGATGCCAATTGTTCCAGGAGGCATTGCCTAAATTGGAAATCGCGCAAGTCGAACCATTATGCATATGCAAGGTCGAAATGTACTCCGTGTTCTCTAAGTATTTTACTTTTGTTGACGTGAAAACGGAAGTAAAGAAACTTTTTATGTGTATACTTAGAAAAAACCTTACAAATAATAGTCGCAGTATTTATGGAAATGTAAATCATTTATTTTCCCCTGGTCTCGTGGTTTTGAACACACTTGTACTTTGAAAGTGATCATTGTATTAACATTTGCAACCGACAACAGGCGCGAGCCTACATTGGATATCAATAAAAAATCCCAGTTATATTACACACCTTACAACTTTAATTCTACCAAACTGATATTAAGTACTGCCTAATTCTTTGTATCTCACGCTAATGCGTAATATTGCGTGATTTATATTATTATTAAACTGTATTACTTAAAAATAGCTATTTCTAAGCGCGTAGCTCAGGGACTCCCAAACTTCAGCTCGTTGCCGCTTCGAGATCTGTTTTGCAGCGCCCCTTTTCAAAATCGCTTGCGTGTTAGTTAATTTCAGTCAAAGTTCTGGACCATTTCGCGGCGCCCGTACAAGGCAACCAAGATGCACAGTCGGGGAAC
Source organism: Triops longicaudatus (assembly GCA_022885665.1). Taxonomy (NCBI): domain Eukaryota; kingdom Metazoa; phylum Arthropoda; class Branchiopoda; order Notostraca; family Triopsidae; genus Triops; species Triops longicaudatus. The sequence goes on from JAGQDJ010000041.1 coordinate 176,167, forward strand.
CGCGGGCACAGGAGATTCCGCGTAACGAAGACCGCGCAAATGGACGCATTACTGTAGACAATCCCTATGTTGTCATTAATTTCCTTGTTAGTAATACACTGAGCAAAGACTAGAGTGCGATGTCGCTTCAGAGTCTCGGGGCAGAATAAACTGTATGTTCCAGTTTATTTTTGTAATTTTTCGTTTAGGGTATCTAGAATATTTGTATTTTCTCCACGTCAAATTATACCCATTTATGTAAAACGGGTTTGATTATTCGTATTGTGGCTGTGCAATATTCACAGCACAGCAGACCTGCAAAAATTCGATTTAGTTTGAGGAGGTTTTACGAAACGCAATTCATTTACGCGAAAAGCCATGAAAGGTCATCTTTAAGCTAAATGCATTGCAATACATTCGCTACTTGGCATAAATCATGTTCACACGTTTATGTGTGCTATCCAGCAGTGCCGATGAAACGAGCAAAGCTTGCTTGCTTCGCACGATGGTCACATCTGTGTTATTTATTTTGACTATACTCCTACTGTATTGTACGTAAATGAACTTGTTCCAGATAGAACTGAGTATAGACGAAGTGCTAAAGAAAGGTAGAATATAGTCCGATAATGTTTTTTCCCTTAAGAAAAGGTCATTGCGTTTAAGCCCACAAGTGGACCTTAGCTGTCAATTCACGGAAGGATCTTACGGATGATTGCAACGCAGCATTGTGTAGATCTGCTGGAGCTCAAATCGCTCTTTTACAATGCGTCTCTGCGAAAAAGGACTAACCACGATTACTTCTTTTGATCTAATTCGCTTCACTTCACGGTTATTGTGTCTAAGGCCTATTTCTAAGTAGAGGGCCAATTAGATCGCTTGGCTTAGGGTCTTAAGTGGCTCAGCCGGTGGTAATGGGACAAGGATATATAGGCAATGGTACCAACATCTCGTATCCCACACTTCCTTCAAGTAATGGGAGTAGACAAGCTCCAGGACTGAACCGAATATGACCATTTCTGACAACAACAGTTTTGACGCGGCTTATTTGCCTTTTGGCCATCTCAGAATGTAACAGTGTACGGCGAGTTATAAGGAAATTGAATGGACCACGTTTTTGCTCACGAATAATTTTACAAAGTTTTCAAAATAGCTGTCGCCGTAGTTTCGTGTTTTTTTTTTTATCTCATTCAGCTCCCATGTGGAGTATCTCGGTTTCTCGGATATTGGACTTGCAGAAAGAAATTACACGAAGGAATCCAACTGGGTTTCTGGGTAGTAGTGAAGTTTTCTTGCGTGGTGGAAGTGTTATTTCGTCTCGTTAGCTGAGACGTATACAGGCAGAAATGGCAAATAAAAACAGGACGGATAAGCATGAAGCATATTTCGATGTTAATGTAATGCACCCAAGTGCCGCACAAATTCGTGCAATGAAACAAGCTTTTTAAAGAATTTTATGTGATTCTAGCCTGGCTCATCGTAGTAATTGTATTTTTTCCCCAATGTGATTTTTTTAGGCAGAAAGGGAAAAAAGGAGCAAACAAAGTAATGGTTGCGGGAGTTGTTTCTTGTGCGTCTATCAATGTCACGTACCTTTTTTGCTTTGTTTCCTTTTATCAGAAATCGATGGCCCAAGGAAACGAAAACGAAGGGTGGGGTTACAATGCTGGTTGTCCGGTTGTCGTTTCTCTCCATTCAAAATAAGTTTTCCTCCCGATTTGTTTCTACTCCTGAGCCTTTGCCTTTCACCCTTCAAATACTCCCCATCTTCCCCCACTCCCAACCGCCACGCGGTAAGGAAAGCAATTGTTATTGTTCCAAGACATGAAAGCTTATTTCTTTCTGTAACAGAACTCATATCTTTCCAGCTCAGTGTTGCCCTTGACAAGGTCACGTTCGTTGTCGTCACCTTTTTGGCAATGCATTTTCTTCTTTTGTTGACCGTTAATGTCGTCTATAACTGCGTTAAAAGCACATTGGCTTCGTTAAAGAAGGAAGAAAAAGCGAAATATAAGCTTTGTGTTCCCAACTGCGGACTATGTTGTTATGGTAGAGAACAAATCTATGTACTGAATTTATCTCTATTTGCGAAACATGTCTAAAATGCAGAATATTACGATTACTTTCGTAAGTTTTATTATTAAAAAGGTATGATGCCTTCCGCAGTATGGCCAACGCTAAGTAGTAGGCAGATACGCTGTGTAATTACAGTAATGTATTTTGTCAAACGAGCAAGTTAGTAAAGAAGAGAGAGGATTCAAATTAACAAGGAATACAGTAAAGTGTTTCTGTCGGTGTTCCAATATTGATACGGTATACTCTAATACAGAATGACAGTGAAAGGCACAGTGTATACGTCTTGAACTTCTGTTAAATGTGCAATGTGAGTACTAACTAGAGATTGTAGTACACATGTATGTTAGATTGACATTTTAAAATTATGCTCGTAGAAAAAGTCTTGGAGCTTGGAACCTTGCCGTGTGGAGTTTTGAACATTTAAGCCGCTCTCATTAAATGTGCAAAGCACACCGGGGGATACTGGTATTTCTTTCATATTGTTTTCCTTGAACGCATCAGAACGTTTTTACGATGCAAGGTTGCTATCGTTTGAGAAATCATTCTTAGTTATCACAGTTGGCTGTAATTTCCTTTAGCTGTGTTTCTTTAAAAGCAACAGGCTTTGATCCTTGCGCAGAGTAATGGCAGACAAAGCTCCAGGGCAAGGTATATTCGTATTAAAAAAATCAGCAAAAAGGTGCAGCCACACTTGAGATTCTAAAGGCCTTCTGTGGTATCCACCTGATGTCAAGCTTTTCGCAGAGACTTTCGTGAAAATTTGGACTATTCTATTCTATTTTGCGACCGGTTTTTTACATGAAGAAAATTAGCTTTTTTTTGCATGGAAAGGGGCCGTATCAGTCCTCCGTGGATGCCCGGAGTTTTTTTTATAGGAGAAATTGACGCACTCGCGTATTTCTTTCTTAGACGTTGAATCACACATTAGTTGTTCTTCCTCAAGTTAAAATCCCTTGAAAATAATTAATACTCAAAATAGAATGCTAAGAGTTGTTGAAAACTCTTTGAAACCATCGAAAAATAAGTTGATCCTGATGACCCTTTCGGGCGTTTCCCACAGTAGGTAATACGTTCTAGGTGAGCACGGTAGTAACTCCGCGAATAAATACTACCAAGAAATCGGTGTAAAATTGCAGTACTTGGAAATTTAAGGGGAAAAAAATGAATTCAACAATGAGATGTTCTGAGCTCATTCTTGGCAATTAGCCTCAGATAAAACAGAAAGACTGATACTGTGTTGATCTACTACGGGTTATTTGTGTTCGAATATTGGTTTTCTGGATATTCCGTGCTCCATTATATTGTTTCAGTATACTTTAATTGACAGATGTATTTAAATTGAAAGTTGTATTTAAATTTAAATGGATGTTTCACAGATGGCGTACCCTGTGACAGCCGTGGAAAGTCTCCTCATCGCGGGCAGCAGTAGACAGCAGCTAATAACAAGGAAAAACTCGACGTGTTCGAGGGCTGCTCAAGTAGGCTCGGTTTCAAGTAGTGGTTTCTCGCCTTATTCCTTCACTGGTCATCCTGTTCCAAGGAGTGGATTTAACATGTTGGGTTCGCTCTGGTGGTGGGTGTGCTGTCTGTGCTTGATCTTGCTCGCGGAAGCAGGCAACAAACATCACAAAGAAGAATCTTTGGTTATTCACACCAAAACTGGTCCCGTGCGGGGTTTCTCGACGACGTCGCCGGCGGGCAAACCCGTCGATATGTGGTTAAACATCCCATATGCAGTCCCGCCTGTAGGCTCACTACGGTTTAAACCTCCGATACCTGTGGAACCGTGGGAAGAGGTGTTGGATACCCAAGAGAGGCCCAACTCATGTTTCCAAATCATTGATACCGTGTTTGGGAATTTTTCCGGAAGCAACATGTGGAATCCCAATACCGAAATGAGCGAAGATTGCCTTTACATTAATGTTGCCGTTCCCAAGCCCCGTCCTCAGAAAGCGGCCGTGCTTGTGTGGATTTACGGCGGAGGCTTTTATTCCGGTACATCCACATTAGACGTGTATGATCATCGCACCTTGGCCAGCGAAGAAGACGTGTTAGTGGTTTCCATGCAATACCGCGTTGCATCGCTAGGTTTCCTCTATTTTGATTCCCCCGAAGCACCCGGTAACATGGGCATGTTGGACCAAGCCCTGGCACTCAAATGGATCCATGAGAACATCGCTCACTTTGGTGGAAATCCGCACAATATCACCATTTTCGGCGAATCCGCCGGGGCAGTGTCGGTTTCCTTGCACCTGCTCTCCACCTTATCCCGTGGTTACTTCAACCAGGCCTGCATGCAAAGCGGGTCTGCTACAGCCCCGTGGGCTATTATCCCGAAAGAAGAATCCATCTTGCGGGGTCTCCGTTTGGCGGAAGCTGTGGGGTGTCCGTACAGTCGAGCTAACTTGAATGCCACGATCGATTGTTTGCGCACCATCGATGCCAACGTCCTCGTCAATAACGAGTCGGGAGCGACGGGCATCTGTGAATTCGCTTTCGTGCCTGTGGTCGATGGTTATTTTCTCGAAGAAACTCCAGCTCGCATTTTAGCCAGCAAGAAATATAAGAAAACTAATATTATGTTAGGTAGCAACACAGATGAAGGCAATTTCTTCATCGCCTACTATCTCATGGACCTGTTCCGGAAAGAAGAGAATGTGTATGTTAACCGCGAAGAGTTCTTACAGTCGGTCCGCGAACTGAATCCTTACGTAAACAACATCGCCAGACAAGCCATCATTTTTGAGTACACGGATTGGCTAAATCCTGATGATCCTATTCGCAATCGAGACGCTTTGGATAAGATGGTCGGGGATTATCACTTCACATGTAGTGTGAACGAGTTCGCCTACCGCTACGCCGAAACGGGCAACGATGTTTACATGTATCGGTTTACGCACCGATCTTCCGTAAGCCCTTGGCCGACTTGGATGGGGGTACTTCATGCAGATGAAATTAATTTCATCTTCGGAGAGCCGTTGGATAGTACGAAAGGCTACCTCCCTGCCGAAGTCGATCTTGCGCGACGAATGATGCGTTATTGGGCCAACTTCGCGCGCACAGGGTAGAGAAAAAATATTTGTTTTCCAATAAATAAATTATTCATTTTTTTTATTTACTTAAACATTGACGAAATAGTAAATAAAAGAAAAACAACATAAGCGATTGGACTGTAACTCTTTTTCTTCAAAAGGAATCCGAGCAAAAACTCTGATGGATCTTGGACAAAGGACTACTGGCCAGTTCATACAGCATATAACAAGGAGTATTTGACATTGGCTGCCAATGAGAGTACGACCGGCCGAGGCCCACGCGTTAAGCAGTGTGCCTTTTGGAAGAAATACTTACCCCAGCTTATGGCTGCTACAAGTAAGTACTAAGAAACAGAGCCTCAGAACCCCCGTTTGCTTTAGCCACTTATTCGTGACAATTGTAATACATTGTTTCATGAGAAAAGTAAGCAAGGGTACCGACACTGATGAACTATTGAAAGCCGAGGCAATCTTTTGTATTCTAACACGGTCTGGTGGGTTTCATTTATGAAGCGAGGTACGGGTCGTTGCCCGTACATTCAGGGAATAGTTAATTGTAGTATTGCGGCAATTCTTTTTATTTTACAGTTGAAATGTCCTTTTCAAGGGCAAAATTCTATACTACTTGGACGGGGTTGTTCTGTTTAGAGAGCCTTACTTTTGTCCCAATTTCTACTAGCTGTTGTATCTCAAACTTACTGACAGTAAAGTTCTGCCCGGCATTATATTAGCGTGGACGGCTTCCAGCTGTAGCATTGTTTTATTAACCAGAGAGGGATATATCCAGACCTTGCTGAGTTTGTTAACTATTCATGTGTCTAGTTCCACGACTCCTTGGGGTGAGGTTTTCAATAACCCTATCATTGTGGGGCTCCCAAGTACAGCAACTAAATTATAAGACGTTGTAGGTAAAATACAGCTCGGGAACGAGGAATACTTAGAGTAGGGATAAGCCCATGATTGTGCGCCTCATGCACCGGTTTTCGCTACACAAGCTCTGAGTGGACAAACGAAAGATAAATGTTATTTTTTTTTTCAAGAAAGAACGAAAATAACTAGCATTTAAAGAAAAAAAAAGGAAAGGCTAAAATTGTATGCAATGCACACTATTCATTTGGTATTGCACTGTGGGGAAATATTAAGCTTAACAGGGAAGTTACATCTAGAATCCACTGGACAGTTGAGAATCAGCGAGAGTGAGGTGTAAAGACAATCACAAATATTGACAATACAAGTGAAGTTATGCGTGCGGTTCGTCATCAAGACACTCGAGACAGGAGTGCGGTGGATACGCTCGGAATAAATTTGGACACGAAATACTGCCAAAATACAGAGAAGAGTTTTGTTACGCAGCTACACACTTAATGAGTATTTTCCCCTCAACCCGTCTTTAGACGTCGTGAGTTTTGGGGTTATACATACTAGGCTCGTGGCTCATAGTGAAAACCCTACCCATCGTATTTGCTCTCGTATGGGATTTCTGCCCTCTTGTTTCCACTTTTCCCCTGGCTATGGATGGCTCTAGACTTTATAGCGAGAGAGAGTATAGTACATTCCCAAAGGATGCTGCAACTTTTGTTGCTACCCTTACCCTTCTTCCCTCAGCTCTTTGTGAGAATCCCAGAGGAGTTTCTGGAGAGCCGAAGAAAATCTATCTCCTACTGGGAATAGGATAAGAACGGGTATTTTTGTATTGTTGACGGAAACATTTTTTGTTTGTCTCGTTTTTTCATCTATTTCTGGGACGTTTTTTTATTTGCTTTTCAGGTAGCATGCAAAACAATAACCCGGAACCGTGTCCTAGCACAAGTTCTGCCGCAGAAGGGTGGAGTCTATCAACATGGGTTCGAATCGGAATGACTGCTGCAGGATCAGCGCTCATGTTTAGGGGAATGGTACAGTAACGACATCTGGAAAGCTTTTTATACCGAAAGCCATGAAAGCGGCCAATTGGATGTAGTCCTGGAACTAAGGATACTAAACCTGGTTCGCAGGAAAACCAACTGTTATGTTAAATGGATATTAATGTTTATATACAACGGGTTTTGGCGTGAGATAAAAATAGCTCGTGTGCGACAAACAAATCGTTGAAACTGAGCAACAAATTTTGCAAAGAAATTTGAAGGGAGTGTTTCTCCTTTTTCCTACCAGTAGCCAAGAATCTGAAAACTGCAAAGTGGACTTGTGACCATGGTGATAATGTTAAATCATATCTTTGGAGCGTTCGTTCTCTACAATTGTTTTATTTATTTAATTTATAAAATCCTCTTTCTTACAAGTAACTTCGTTGTGGCTGATTGTACGTTCGGATTTTTACCTTTATCGTCGATGTTCTTTGAAAAGCCACCTCTTGACCTCCGGGATGAATGATCCCCGTATTTAAGTTGAAACTTTAAAAAAAAACGTATCATATCCCCCGACGTGTGAATGTCCGCAACCGGGCGCTTCATTGACTCCCGTAATGTGGCAGTCATGGTTGTTTGCGTTTCGTTTCGAATCTCGCATTTGAAAATAAGAGTTTTGTATACTTAGATGCTGTTTTATTCTGAGTTTCGTGTGACCCAACTATTGTGTTCCACGTAGTGTAGTAGGGCAATAATTGTAATGGTGAACACCAAGACTCGGCGGAATCTCTGTAGGATTCAAGGTCCGAGCGTTGAGTGTGACAACACAAACAGGTTTTTAAAAAGAGTAAACAAAACCTAACTAACTCGTAAAAGCTTTAGGTATGCAAACGTTCACACATCTTATGCCCGTTCAAATCGTTTTCTTGCTATTTTTTCATAGAAAGAGGTAACGTGGTGCAGAGTTGCCAAGGGACAATTCGTGCAAACTTTTTAAAAGGTTGTTTTTGTACAGATTAAAACTCTTTAGAACCTAGAACTTCGTCGATGTTTTTTCACTCGTCATTGTAAGTTTTGCAGAGCTCGCACACTATGCATTATATGTATGGTATCAGCATTTTTTTAAAATTCGATTTGTCTGTTTCTTTTGGTTATCTCATTAAGTTCGAACATGTTTTGATGGAGGCTTAATCATGCCTGCTAGAAAAGGTTGTATTGTAAAGAAAATGGTCACGCCGGTTATAGTTTTGTTTCCTCCCATTAAAGAACCCGTGAATTCCTGTGTTATGCCCCCGAAGTCCCCCATGAAAATGTCCCTAATGTAAAATGCGAATTGTTAGCACCGCTCCTTATCAAAGCCTGCGTTAATTGGCGTAGCAAGCCGCGTGCCTGCTATTCCTCGACGTCACTGCCGACATCATTTTGTGCACTTCTTGCTGGAGGAAAACACGATAAAAACAATCTTGACAGAACATGTCGTTCTCTACTTACTTATGGGCCTTCATTTACTAGTAAATAATCAGCATATTTTAATCCTTCAGTTTTTGCTTGAGCAAAGGTTCGCTCAATTTTTTTCCACCGGAATTTCGACATCTTTAGAAAGTTTGTTTTAAGTTCCGATTCGTAACAAATCTGGTCGAAAAACTTCAGAAGCCATTTTTTTTTTAAGCCTTCGCGAAAGCGTACGTAGCGAAGGCGTACAGCCGACTCCCTCTTATCCATTAGACACGGGAGTGGACCATGCACCGATAGAACGAAAACCGGCTAATCCGAAAAAGTAGGCAAATTAGTGGTTACATTGTATAAGTAAAATCTTAATATTAAAGTATATGCCAAATAGAAAGATTTATTACGTATGTATTCACGTCGATAACGAATCAGTAATCCTCGTCATATTTTATTTAACAACTGACACTTAACTTTAATTCACGTCGATTTCTTACAAATATAACAAACTTTTATACGTTCATATGTGCGGCTAACTATGTACGGATAAGAGAAAATCAACTGTATGCAATTTCGGATTCTGAGGTGGACGTAAAATCTACCTAACGACTAGGATTATTTAAGATCGGGAAAAGCATACTCGTAATGGACAAGGGCATGTTCGACGTTGCATTAGTGGTTCGCAACTATTATGTTCGCGGTTCTGTTTCGTGGAATTTCAGCAGATGTTTACATCAGATCGTAGCAGAAATGTGACGAAGCTCAGGAAGAAATATTGCAGGAAGAAAAGTCTAAGGATTGCAGTTATTCCTTTATAATAATCCAAGGCGAAATAATCTGTGATCTTCTTCAGAGCTTTTCGTATTCGACTATGCCAAGGGAAAAGAAGATTTTTGAGTGGGATGTACTTCAGTTCTTAAAGGATTTGTTTTGGAGGGACGATCCCTTAGGTAGCCCCTTCATTACCGTTTTTCTCATTTTGCTGCAAGTATGTTAATTTTTAATTGAAAATATATTTCCTGGAACATGGTGTCTGTTCTATGACTTTTTAATTGTTTGTTACGTCGGAGACAATACAACACGCTTGTAGTGTCATTTATTGATACATTCTCACGCAATATTCGTTGAAGAATGTGAAAATGGCAGATGTGTCCTTCTTAATGAACTTGAAAAGTCATATTTATGAGTTTAAAACCTAACTATGTAATGCTAAATTAAAGTAGTGTAATTATTGTTTGAATTAAAGTAATTTATACATTTTAAACAATAGGTGATTTTGTACCTTGGCTGGGTACCTGTCCTGTGGAACCAAGAGGAAGTTTGCCTTAGTCCTCACTTTATTGTAAGGAAAAAGGAGTATTGGAGGCTGTGGATAGCACCGTTGGAACATGCTGATGACATGCACCTTCTGTATAACATGGTCGCCTTATTGAGGCTGGGCAGTTCTGCGGAGAAAAAGTTGGGACATCTGAAATTCTTATACGTAATAGTCCTTTTGACCAGCCTCACCAGTGGAGCTTACGTGTATCTCTCGTTGCAAGCATACAAGGAATTGCGAGTTAAGCATTTTTACAATGACTGCGCGATTGGATTTTCAAGTAAATCTGATTATTATTTACTTAACTTTGTTTTAAACTTAACCGTATTGTACTTTATAGGCACAATGTTTGCTCTGAAAACGCTCGAAAATTCTGAAAATGAACGCAAACCTTATAGGAAGTTTGGCGATATCCGTATACGGTCGGAATACGTGGTGTGGGTTGAGCTACTCTTGATCGAATTAATTGTTCCTGACACTTCATTTCTGGCTCATTTGGCCGGGATCATAATTGGCTACCTCTACCGCATTCATGCTCTGCGAAACGTGCTCGAATGGCCTTATAGTGCAACAGCAGATTTGTTAAGGATAGGAGAACGCTAATTGGACCCTTTCCATAACAGTCAAATCTGAAAATCGTGGCGCTAGTCTATTTTTTTAAGCCTCGTAAAGCAATACTTAAAGTGGGGTAAAAAGTCGTAAATATGCTTGTAAAACTTAAAACTCCCGTTGCTCTAAATATAGTGTATTTACAACCAACGCGAAAACAAGAGATTTTTAGAAAGGAAAATCATGATTTTACGTCCCATTTTTCTATTTATGCAGTTCTGCTCTTCCCCTCAAGTACTGGGATGATGTTGAATAGCATAGAACTTACCGTTTACTAAAGTGGTGTTGGTTTAAAAGGATGATCGCGCACGAACAGGGCTTCGCAACAGAATTTCATGAGATCTTAGTTTTACAACATATAACCGATATGTGTCCTCACAGCAAGTGCTCAAACAACCAAGCTAGTATTTTAATATATAGCATAAAACACCCTTATTCGGTCAGTACAAGTTCGGAACTTGGGCTTTCCTTCGGCTTCAAAGTTTCCCCAGCGCGGGGTAACGATAATCGCGGGACATGTTAGTGACATTAAAAATGGAACTCTCGTCTCATTGGTTAAAGTACATTACAGAGCCAAAAATCTTCTTGTTTCGTTTTTATACAAAAATAAACCGGAATACACGGCGGAAAAGGGGAAAAAACGCGTTTTTTGTTAAAGTTATCCTGGAGAGTGGTAATTGACGTTTCGTAGCGCTTCCTTTTTAAGAATGTCGTTTTTTGTATTTTTTAGTTTCAAGAACCAGAAGTAATTATGTTTCGAATTTTTTGTTGCCGAATTCAAGACCACGCATACTAGGATTTTGCAGCGCACTTTGAAAAGCGCGGTATCTTGCTCACACTCCTCCCTTAGCCCTAGCTGCCATCTGGTTGAGTGTTTATGCGTGTGCGACTTGGTGTGTTTGGGGTTGGAACGTCTTTTGGCTTTTATGCGTGATGAATGTGGAATGATTACTGAAGCTTATTTGAATAGACTTATGTACAGTCATCTTGGAAGTGGTGTGATCTTAAGGAAAATTGTGCCGTGTGAAAGGGTGTACATACAACTTCTACAAAGCAAAGTCTTGGAGCGTCTGGCAGCCACCCATATCTGACTTCACCTCCATTTTCTCCCGTACCCCGGAAAAAAACAACTGAACTTCCCCCTAGTTCTGTAGTGTATCCGTAAGAGCCGATTGATAACCCCAAACATGAGCTGTTATATTCAAGTTGCTGAAGAAGAAAACGAAGAGCCGATTGAGCTCCCTACCGAAGATGACGGCTCCCTCCTCCTCTCAACCCTAGCTGCTCAGTTTCCAGGGGTTTGTGGCCTCAAATACCGGTCCCCGGAATCCCGAGCGTTCCGTGGGGTCAAAGTTGTCGATGGACATCTTTTACCCCCTGAAGAAGGCTGGGGTATTTATGTGTACATTTGCGTATTTCCCAAAGGTAAGGCTTTTTCGAATATCTCCTTATCGACAATTGCAAAAAATAATGTCCGTTAAAGTTAACGTTATGACTTTAAACAGAGAACAAAAGAAAATCCGATGATCATGCAGAGAATTCGACGGCCAAAACGAAACGTATTGAAACGCGGTCAAAGTGCTCCGATCTCATTGTACTGGGTTTGCCCTGGAAAACAACGGAACAAGATCTAAGAGCGTATTTTGAGTCGTTCGGGGAGGTCTTAATGGCCCAGGTAAAAATTCCTTTGTAGGAAAAGGGGGTGTGGTTACTAATGTTTCGTAACCTTATTAGGTTAAAAAAGATCCGAAAACGGGTCAGAGTAAAGGCTTCGGGTTTATTCGTTTCGGCAATTACGAGTCCCAAGTAAGAGCTTTGTCGCAGAGACATATGATTGATGGCAGATGGTGTGACGTCAAAGTGCCCAATTCAAAAGTGGTGAGTTCATTAAGAACGAGCATTCGGAACCTTTTATCTCGTGTGCGTGTTTCTAATTGACGCTTTCTTTTTGTCTCTAGGGAGGCACTCCTCAAGTTCCATGCAAAGTCTTCGTGGGACGGTGTACCGAGGACATGAACCCTGAGGATCTGCGGGAGTATTTCTCCAAATTTGGGGAAGTTACGGATGTATTCATCCCAAAGCCCTTTCGGGCCTTTGCATTCGTCACTTTTCTCGACCCTGAAGTGGCCCAGTCGCTTTGTGGAGAAGACCATATCGTCAAGGGCGTTTCGGTTCATGTCAGTTTTGCTGCGCCTAAATCCGATCCTTTGTCTCGTATTTATGGGCAGCCGCATTCGCCAGGTAGCGACCTGTCATTCAGTGCTCTAATTTTCCGCTTAGGTCTTCACTGATATCTAGTTCCTCTTTATGAAAAGGAAGGGTAGTGATCCACCTGGAAACGAGCAATTATTATACGTGATGCAATTATTTTTTAACTAAAAAAAATTTTTCGATTTCCGTCGTTTATTTCATTAAAAAAGGAAAGTCCTAATTATAAAATAAGTTTGTGGATCACTCGTCACAAAAAAGCTATTATTTCAAAGAATCAATGCTTTTCTGTAGTACTACGAACGTAAAAAGTTTCGCGAATGTTCCGGCAGTTTTTTTTTTTTTTTTTTTTGCGTCGTAAGTTTAACAGCATCTGTAACCGTGAGAAATCCTGCGACCTTTAAAATGCGGGCGTCTTGTTTTTTGCGCTGATATCAGATTACATTTAATAGTGGAAATTGAATGAGATTGAATAGTGTATCCATTTTTAAATACCACAAAACCATTAATGTTTTAACCATTAAACCTTTTGGTTTTTGCACTAGGTAATCCTTCACGACCAGGCTACGGAAATGCCATTCGCCCAGGGTCAGAAGTCATGGCTCAGCGTCCGGGACCTGCTGGACCTTGGGGTGGTGGTGGTGGCGGAGCCTCTGGAACTGGATCATCTTCATACGGTACATACCAAGGGAGTGGTGGTCATTACCAATCCAACACGACGGGATGGGGTCAGCCTCCGCCTCCAGGCTCCCGGCCGACGGAAATGCCAAATTTAGCGGCATTAGGATCTTCGCTGGGCATTACTGGTAGCCCAGGTACAACCACTGCCCAGTTGGCGAACATGGGAGCTCTGAACCTCGGCGCGTTACCGGTAGGCTCAGCGTTAGTGGCCGCAGCTTTAAACCAAGCCGGGTGGGGCGGATTGTTCGGTGGCATGGGTGGTCCTCAAGGTCCTCCGCAAGATGGGTCTGGGTACCCGCCTACAGCCCAGCAAAGTGTCAATCAGCCTCCTCCGCCACCACCTAACTCGCTACCACCAGGAAATACTGCGCAGGGTCAAGCTGGCTTGTTAGGGTGGATGAACCAGGGACCGGGAGGCGAACCTGTGCCTCCGGGCACTCCAGGCAATCCTGGTTCTCAGCCACCGCCGGTTTGGCCTCAACGAGATCCAAACCCGAAAGGTGGTGGCTTTAACATGAAGTACGATAACTAGAGCTGCGTTACAAAAATGAAACTAACCAACCAAGCGACCCCGGACAATATCGACTCTTCGGACCGTGCGGCTAATTGAACGGGGAAAAGGACTTTTTTTCTTTGTTTAAGGGGGAAAGCGGTATAAATGAGGTGAAGGGTCAAAGCTTTTGTGGAAAAAATAGGGTCTGGAAAGGAGAGAACTGTGCATGAAGTTTTTTGTGTGGGATTGCACCTGTAATTTAAAGGAATGATTGTAACTCCTTTTTCTTTTCTTTAACCTAGCGTTTCTTTGACGTCTTCTTCTCACTTTAAACCATGAAAACTCGAGAGCTCCGAAGCTGCAGTGATGGATAAAAGAGAGCCTGAAGGATAGAAGACGGCCGAGCAGAATTTTTATTTTCGACCTTTCTTCAAAGCTAGTTTTGAAGCTATGCCTAGGGTTGAGTTTCATGAAACCCTTTTTCTAGTTTTATTTTTTCCCAGAGACTAACTAACCAAACACAGCAAAGCGTGTCTTTAAAATAGCAGGTTCTTTTTTTTGTGGTTCAGCCTCAGTTAAGACCCTAGTTGACAAGCAACTTGAAATTCACAGTCTGATCGTCTGTTGTTTAGTTGAATGTTGTGGTTTGCAATTAGGGTGACTTTTCATTCTTTGTGGTTTTGGTTGATTGATCGTTTGGCAGTATATATATTATACATAGATTAAAAAAAGCTATGGAGGTTTTCTGTCCACCAGAAGTAACCTTAACATATTCTTAAATGATTTGAATGGATTTGATTGGTGTGTTTCAATGTGCCGTTTTGTTTGCAAAGACTTAATCCTTCAGACGTAAATTGACAAGCAAAAAATAACTCCCTCCTATTGCCCCTCCTGCGTCGTTGTTGGTGTGTCCATTGATCGTTTGTCAAGATGTAACGCTGTACAGCACCAGTGAAAGCTTACTACATCCTGAGTGAGGCAAGGATGGACAGGGAAGCTAAGTAGCAAAAGCTTGCCACCGTTCGTTCGCCAGTTGCAGGGAAATTTGGGGGTTACAGGAATTTCTTTATGGATTTCTTCTCTTTAGCTAAGGAGTGTAGACAAGACATGCCATGTGTGTCCGTTTTTTGTGACGCTGAAAGGAAAAGCTGGCGGGGGCTCTTACTGCCCGGGCTTGGAATTTTCTGCGTCCGCAGTCCAAAAGAAACAAAAAAGTAGTTTAAGGAAAAAAGATTTTGCAATCTTTTAAAAGGCGTGTATCAAACGATTTGTGTTTGTTGCGATGTGCTGGCATTATACATATTGGGTGGATGGCAATACAATCGACTGCGTGCACAGAGATGTCTTCACTTGGATTCCGCGCCCGCCTACGGGAATAAATATATTACTTGTACGGTTTTGCTAGTGTTCCTGCAAGGACCCCATCAAGACTATGCCGTTGCTACCAACTCATCGACCTCTCGGGCGGCCTTCGCACCTGACCTCTGAGCCTTTTGCCGTGTAATTGATGCGAGGGAAAGTAGTAGTCAACGCCACCTCATACTTTGTGGGTAACTAAAGCAAACGGGTCTTGTGTCACCTTCAGCGGAATACACGAGTCACAGTTTCCTGGGTAGTGGAGTTGCGTGATTATGATGCAGACTAATCGTAAAAGTGCAGCTTCAGCTGCTTCTCTTAGGGAGGACAAAGTGAATACCATGATCAGAGATCGAGACCTGGCTGGTCTAGAGAAATTAGTTCTAGAAGGTCACGGTGATGATCTTTACGGAAAAGTGGCCCGGGACCCGCAAACTTCAGCGTTTCTGAAGAGCATCCCTGCTTTGCAAAATCATGTAGAGGAAATATGGGAAGCGGCCGAGAAAGGACAGTTGAAAACTGTACAGAACATGCTGAAAGAAGACAAAAGGTTAATTCACAGCAAAAATGGGAAAGGGGAGGGGCTTCTGCACGCCGCTGTACGCGCTGACGGGCATGATTTGGCAGCGTGGCTAGCAACGAAGTACCCCGAAACACTGGAATTAAAAGATAAGGTATTGTAACTTATTCTCGTACAGCTTTCAGTAATTACATTTGATGTGTATTTAGCTAGTTTTTAATTAATTTTATCACCAGTTCCCCATTACATGTTTAACTGCGGCAAATCTTCGCTAGTCGCTCCTCCATAGTCCGGAAGTAGATTACTGTATAGTTGAAGCGAAACAATAATGCCAGCTGCGATAGACAGAATTCATCGAATAGATTTTTTTTAAGTGTAGAAAGGTGGACATGTAAACAAGGTTGTGCACAGTTTCTCGTGTTGTGCAAAGTCTGTTGTGCAAAGCAGCCCGACAGGTTAACCTTTATATATTTCAGTCTGAACGCTCACACTGATCGATGACTGGGATTATATTTACACTTTCACTCACAAGTCACTGTGTCGCCATCTAAAAAAGTGATAAAAATTACTAGGTTATAATTTTTCGATTAGGATGGGAGAACAGCGTTACATTACGCAGGATCGGTTCGCGATCCACATGCAATGTTTGCAATTTTGGAAAAAGCTGGAGCAGACTCGCATATTACGGATAAACATGGTCACTTGCCATCCTATTATATCCGCCACCCAGAAGAACTACGGTCGTCGAAGAGTAGCAAAAATAAAGTTGCCTCAAATGACGACGCCAAGAGGCCGTCCCCTAAAGGCTTTCGCTCAGAACCAAATACGCCTCGGCGCAGCGTTACTCAATTGGCATCAGCGCGGTCAGCTTCGCTAGCCGATTTGGGTAGGCAACAACAAGGTAAGTGTTGCTAGTGCAGTCACCTTATTTGACAGGTGTTCTCTAGACTAATGCGGAAAACCTTACCTAGTGACCGTAATAAGCTTATATTTATTTTTGCGCATACAACCTGTTTGTGAATTTAACATTCGAGAGAACTTAATTGATATTTTGGTTTATGTGTCCGCAAACAGGGCCACAAGATTCTGCCGGTCGAGGATCACTGAATGGTAGCGCAAGTGGAGTACTGACAGGAGGTGTAGCAGTAAACCGAGCTAACATCCGCAAATGGATACACGAGAAAGACCTGGCTAGATTACAACAATTAGTAATTGAAGGTTATGGAAACCGATTGCTATATGAAACTGCGTCCTCTAGCACAATAAGGAAATTTTTGGAAACCGTTCCCGTATCTATGGTAAGCTCGATTTTTAACGGTTCACGTGAATCTGTTGTGTGGAGTTGTTGTGTTTCCTTCGTTATCTTTCAATACACCTGTGCCTCGGCAATATGTACCCAATGTCTGTTCGCTAACAGCAAGCTTGAAGTACAGACAAGGAAACAAATCATGTATTGATGGTTGAAGTTCTACACGTACATCATGTGTACCTTACGCGACATTTTGTTATTTGTTGACTGGTTATTAAACATTCAACTTAAAACTTCGTTTCTCGCAGCGATCCATAAAAGACGTACATCGAGCCGTAGTCGAAGGTAAGGCTCGCGACGTAGAAGAATATGCCAATCGTGAAGACATCCTGCTAAGTCGGGACCAGTACGGACAAACACCACTACACAAGGTAATTATTGCTATTTTTCGCTACGGGACTGAAGGGGCTTGATTATTAATGTATTGGAACGTGACACTTGGCGCCTGTTTTTATACCGATCAATATCCTGAAAACACCTTTATTCACACCCAAGGACAAATCAATATGGGTCGCAAGCAATTGCTTGTATACATCATTGAACAGAACTGGCACTTATTTCGTATCGCGTGGGAAGATCTGCGCCGCGCTTTTAACACACAAAAACATATTAGTGAATGTTTCAACGTTTATAGGCAGCAGCATTGGGCAATCACAATATCGCTGAGTTTCTCATTCGCCACTGTCGTGACTCGCTAGAAGCAAGGGATCACGACCACCGAATTCCGTTACATATGGCAGCTGCTCCTTCCAACAACAAAGCTCGAGCTGCCATGTACGAACTGCTTAAAAGAGGTTCGGACGTCAACGCCGTAGACGTGGTACGTTACCTTAAATTGTTTCCTAATACTTTGGTAGAGGCTTTCACGTGCCTTAATTTAGAAAGGCAAAACGGCTAGTTATTATCAAAACCATTCCAACGAACTAAATGTCCAACATATCCGCGAAATACCTGAAGCGCCTAGAGCTAGTTCCCAAACGCAAAACTCAGATACTCGCAGCGTAGAAGCTGCTACGCTTCCTAAGAAGAAACAAGATTCTGGTGGCAAGGAAAAGGACAAAGCTCGCGTAAGTACATTTACTATTAACCGTTACTTATTAACGTTGGATAACGGAGCCCATCTGAATAAAACTTGAAATTAAAATCTCTTATCATTTGTTTTTGAGAAGATTTTTTTCCGAAAAAATTGAAATGCTGAAATAACGATTATCTTAACCACCAATTTAATTGTGTTTGCATTTGCTGTCGTTTGAAGGCTACGTTTTTTATGATGATTATAGCTTATCAAAATATATCGCACAGATTGACCTTATTAAAAAGCGAGTAAAATTTAAACGTTTTAAGGGAGTGCTATGTCGAAAATGGTGTGCATGATAATACGCGTTGACTAATGACTGACCAAAACACGTCATTCGCCACTTATTTTTTTTTAATAATCACCTGAGAAGCTGAGACCATTTTCACACGCTATAGCTTATTTACTAACTTAAAAATTAGAGTTTTGTAGTCGTTAAAAAGTATCCTAATGCGAAGCTCAAATGAATCTTCCAGACAATTTTTTTTAATGATTCATTTCTCCTAAATACCTAAAATGTGAGGTTTTTCTAACAAATTATTAAAGGATTTTTTCAAAATTTCTCAAGTATCTGTATTCGATGTTACAAAAAAAAAAATTAACGGCCAAAAACTTACGAGAAAATGTTGCATGTTTCCCAAAAAAATCGCCTGTACCATTTAGCGTGTGATTCTGTTATCGTTCTCTTAAACTTGATTTTCACTTCATTATTTTTATTTGGAAAAGACATTTATGTCGCGTAATGACGACTTTCTGATATATGATTTTGGGTAATGGCGAAAATTATTGAGAAGCACTGGTGTAGTCTGTCCTATCGGCTGGGCAAAAGAGGCTAACCGAATTTACCCTGTAGGCTACCGAACATGGCACATCACGACCAGTTTTTGCTTTAAACTGACTTGCAGTTGTTCGAATTTCTATTACTTGCTCAAAATCACTTACGGAATTTGTCACAAAGGCTTAGAGGAATTGTTAGCTTTTGATTTGTGTGGAACTATTTGGCTACTTCTAACAAAACGTGGGGAAATAACATTTTTATTACTATCATACGTAGCCTTCACTGTGTTGCATTTTTTCCACTACGTGTATTTTCTCATGTACAATACACTAAGGCTTCTGTTTTTTTTTTTCAACGCCAAGGTGACTGTAGTTTATCGTTTTTTTATAAATTATACCATAATTTTTCTACCAAACTAATTACTTATTTACACGAATTTTAGACGACCAAGTCACCTCCTTTAGACCCCATAAAGGAGCGGGAAAAAGAAAAGCTTCGCTCCCCGAAAACGCCCCCTTTGGATCCCGTCTCGGTTCGGAGCGTATCAGAAGATCAAATCGAGAAATGGGTGCGTGCGGGAGATTTGGAGCGATTGGAACAGCTAGTGTTAGAAGGCAAAGGTCGGAGATTGCATGGAAGAACATCCTGGGATGACGAAGTACGCCAGTTCCTAAAAACTGTGCCGAAAACAATGGTATTGCAAGAACCAAGGTTACTTTCATTTCTTCTTACAATTAATACTTAACATTTCCAGGACAAGATTTCTGCACTACATTCCGCAGCAGGTAGAGGTGATTTGACACAGGTGAAGTCGATCTGTCGTGGAGCTGACGCTCGGTTAGCCGTGGCCAAAAATGAAGCTGGTGCGACTCCGCTTCACCAAGCTGCGTTGCAAGGACACGCAGATGTTGCCGCTTACTTGGCTGACGTGGCTCCCGATACTTTACGGATGGGTGATATGGTAGTTACGTTGTTTTGAATTATATAGGCGTTACTGACTGTTTCCTGTTGCTAGGACAAGCGAACACCATTGCATTACGCGGCATTGGGTAAAGACCGTAGACGCGCTACAGAACTTTTTGATCTCTTAGTAAAAGAAGGAGCTGATAAAAAAGCCAAAGATGCTGTAAGCTCACTACTGTTCACCCTTCTATAAAAATGTGACAAGACCACTCACAAATGATATTCTTGTCTTTGTACATCATTACGACTACCCACAGAAAGGCAATCCAGCTGAGACGTATTTACACGGGGCCACTCTGCGAAATCTAAACGACTCGGGTGAACAGAAGTTGTCGGAATATCCCTCTCAGCGTAAACCTCTTTCTCGACAGAACACTTTTGATGGAGGTACTAAACATCCGAAAGAACAACGAAAATCAGCCCACATCAAGGAAGAGTTACCGTCTTTCCGAACGGAACAAGGTCACTACTTGGCTTCAGGCAAGATATTTCTCAGTTTGGATAGTAATGTCCCAGAAAAACTATTAACTATTGCTATGTATTTTCACATCAGCCCTGGGTGACGCTTTAAAGAAAGGATTAGCAGAAGTAGCTAGCAAACGTCCGAAGGATCCTGTTTCCTATTTGGGAACATTCTTGTACTCTTATTCAACTGCTACGGACAGACACAGTAGCGCAAAAAGCTTGGTAAGCTGTCGTGCTAAACTTTATTTTTTCACGTAGTTTGGCTGTTTGAGTACGGTGAATAGTTTGTTGATTTAACTACAACTAGGATGGAGGTCAGCGAAATCGTTCTCGGAGCATGTCACGCCTTGAGGAACACAGGGACAATCATTTCGATGAAGTCAGTATATTTACATTATATTGGATTATTTTCGCTCTTAAAAGTTTTAATTACCTTTTTTATTAGCACGAGATTAAGAGGCAAAGTAAACCACATGATAAAGAAGATAGGCGATCCAGTAGATCTACTAGGAGCCTTCATGGTTATGACGACGACCGGCATAGACGCAATGTAAGAGCCCGTTAATTCATGCGATTGTTAACCAAAACTACAGAACATTAAGTTCTGTGTAATATTTTAGCCTGATTATGACGGTGAGTTGGATGACATGGCCGATCTCCGTCACGCGAAAAGGAGGATGTCTCAGGCAGAGCTAAACGCAAGGGAAGACTTGCGTAAAGTAACGGCCAACCGTCACTGACCGAAATGGGCGTATTGACCGACAGTGCTATCTTCGAGACCATACACAACGTATTTTAGACTGAAAATATGTATAGAGTGCGTAACGTTTCGTCCTGAATTTTGTGAGCAAAAATAGCTACGGGTCCTAAAAATGGTAGTAAATAGCTGAGCTTATTTACTGTACAGCATAAAACTTTACAAATCACTCAAAACACATGTAAGCTGGAATTAAAACAACAAACTCACGTGTATATTGGAAGCGACCATAAAACTAATCGACGTAACTTAGCCTGTTATTTCTTTAAAACGTATCTTACCTTTTCTGTGAGACATATTTTTTTCACCAGCTTTGTACATGAAGTAAAGTCCAAGTTGTTGCTTGTTTGAAGCAAAAAATACCTAAAGCTTAAAAAAAAAATCAGATAAGAAATGGCACGTTTTGAAGTAGAAAAGGGTTGTCGTTTCGAAGTAGAGAAGAGAAGATGGCGGCACAACAAAATATTTGGAAAAATCTCCATGAAAATAGTTTTGATGTTATAAAAAGAACTTTGGGGTGGAAATCTTTTTTTTAAGCTGGTAGCTAACAGCTAATAAAATCTGTTCATTGACTATCCGCATAGGCTCGCGCCTATTGCGGTGAAATCTGTCTATTCAATAAAACTTAAAAATGTAAAATTTATTTTCCTTCTTTATTTTCCGACTTTGAGACTCTTTGGCCTCACAACGAACTTTTTTCGCTTTTTAATTATTTTTTTCACTTTATTCTAATTATCAACATTACTTTGTCCCAAAAGATGAGCTCATCCTAAACTCTCAAGGATTCCGGAAGTACAAGATGGTTTCCTATATGTTCGTGAATGGGGTCGTGATAATTTCACATATACAGTGAACAGTAGGTTCATGTAGGTCGACCAACACTTCGACCAATATTTTTATTGTCGACTTCTCTTAAGTCGGCCAAACAGCAATGTCCCTTTGGCTCACGTCCTGATTCTTGGGGATCGCCCCGCTGAAACCAATTGTTCCTGTTTTTTAGCACCGCGCCAGTAGATGACGCATCGGTAGTCAAATAATGCTTACACTCGCGTGGTGCAAATAGACAACAAATCATGTATAGAAAAGGTCTTCAAAAAGTGACGGAAGTAGTCCGCACTCTCTCACAATGTGAAACTAGTACAGTATATTTTGTTTGTAGTTATTTAAAATTTCAACTTAATCTCACTTGCAATAGGGCGTCTGCTACGGAGCAGTTCGGCTTCACCTCAGCACCCGAAAAAGCCAGTTCCAGCATTAAAACCTGGACCCGGTTTGGAATACTTCCTTGCAAATTCATCTCCTAGTCAGATCCTAGAAGATAGTCTTCTGCATGAGTCAGAAAACTCACCGTATCTCACAAAAGTAGATTTAAATGCCAATAACAGAAAAGGTATATTTCTTAGTGTATTTTTTATTTACTTTTATTGCTTTAAGTTATTTTTTTCTGATTCCAGTTTACATCGAAGTTTATGGCTGCCAGATGAACGTAAGTGATGTGGAGGTTGTGTGGTCTATTTTGAAAACCCATGGCTACGCAAAAGCTGAATTTCCAGAAGAAGCCCACATAGCTTTGCTCATGACGTGTGCAATAAGAGAAGGTGCCGAGCAAAAGGTGTGGACGCGACTTCATCAGTTAAAAGCCATCAAGAACAAACGGTCTCATTCTACAAACCAGCTTGTATTGGGAGTATTGGGTAAGATGACAAATGAGACATATTTTTGCAAAAGCTGATGGGGTGAATTAAAGGTTGCATGGCGGAGCGATTAAAACATTCACTCGTAGAAGCAAACAATTTTGTAAACGTCGTTGCGGGGCCAGATAGTTACCGCGACTTACCCGCCTTATTGTCTCAAGCAGAGACTTACCATAAAGCTATTAATGTACAGCTCTCCTTTGAGGAAACTTATGCCGATATTACCCCTGTTCGACTGAACCCAGAGACAAAAACTGCTTTTGTGTAAGTATCTCAGCTTCGCATTACAATTCAGTAAATTGTTCATGAAATAGATCGGTTATGCGCGGGTGCGACAACATGTGTAGCTTTTGCATAGTACCTTTTACTAGAGGTCGAGAACGTTCACGTCCTATCGATTCCATCGTAGAAGAAGTCCGGCATTTAGCCAGTCAAGGTGTTAAAGAAGTCACTCTTTTAGGTAAGAATAAGCAATCTAGCTCAACGGACCTTTGAAATTTTGCTAATTGTGCTCCCATACTGAAGAAGTTTCATCCTGGTTCCATGAAACAAAATCTGTGAAAGGTGCCAGTTTTGTTTGGTACGTCCAGGTTGATAAAAGGCCTTACGCGTTCAAGCAGAATGTGCACACCTAAATTTTTTTCAGATTGTTCTTTTCATAAAATAAATATCGCCTAAAATTGCTAAGACTTGGGATGTAATTCTTTACACACCTACGGATGCCACTGGATATTAGGATAAAGTAATTAGTAATGCCGTATAGCAAACGTCACCATTTTGCGCGTCAGCTGCACGAAATAGGTTACTTGAAATGTTCCAGATCTGCAATTTTTTATTCGTCACGTTTTGCCAGATGGAAAGATACTGCTCATTGGCTCGTACAGGTTTGCGCAGCTAGACAACATGACCGAATTGTACTAAGAAAATGTATAAAGAGTAGGGTGGCCAGGGGAAGTAACATTTTCCATTTTTGTTACTTTCGCGGAATAAATGACAACAGTAATACAGCATAATCTCGTTATAATGGAACCACTTGTATCAAACTATTACTTATTGAATACAGCTTGAAGGTTCCGAGTTATGCATGTGTGCAGAAAAAGTATCTAATCTATCGAATTTTGGATATACCATATCTTTTCAAATTCCAACAGATTTGTTATAATGAGATTCTGCTATATATGTAATAGTTAAAGCGATTCTAACAGTTTAGAGTTTTGATAGTCAAACAAAGATGCATGAGTATTACTGAACAACGTTTTAACAACCATTCACCCTTCTAGGACAAAATGTTAACAGTTATCGAGACCTTTCGCGGTCAGATCACTACACAAGTTCGGACAATATCCGCATTGTTAGCACAGCTCCTGGATTCAAGACCGTGTATAAGCCAAAAACCGGCGGTCGCCGTTTCGCAGATCTGCTTCACGAGGTTGCTAACGTAGACCCTGATATGCGCGTACGTTTCACGTCACCCCATCCGAAAGACTTTCCTGATGAGGTTAGAGCACCATTTACTTGAATAAGAAAAGTAATATTTTTTTCAGACTAACATTTTTGGATGTGGAGCAGGTGTTACATGTGATCCGTGACCACCCTAACATTTGCCGCTCTTTCCACATGCCTGCTCAAAGCGGTAGCAACCGTGTTTTAGAATCCATGCGGCGGGGCTACACCCGAGAAGCTTATTTAGATCTAATAGAGAAAGTGCGAAGTATTCTTCCTGATGTGGCGCTCTCCTCGGATTTCATTTGTGGATTTTGCGGGGAACAAGACGCCGACTTTGAGCAAACACTGGATCTGGTCCGGAGAGTCAAATACCACGTGGCTTTCATCTTTCCCTACAGCATGCGCCAAGTAAAAGCCCCTTTTATCTCCCTTCATCTATCTCTGACTCATATTTTCGCAGAAAACCAAAGCCCACAGGAGTTTGGTAGACGACGTGCCCCAGATCGTAAAAAACGGACGCGTATCGAAACTAGTTGCAGTTTATCGAGAAGGGGCTACCCTCTTGAATCAAGCAACTGTAGGGACTTACCAATTAGTCCTAATTGAAAGAGTAATTAAAAACGACAGCGTTTTTGACCCTAGAAGCTGAGTCATCCGTTGGCTTAAACCGGTTTTTTCTTTTCCTTCCTGACAGAAAAGCAAACGTTCGAATCAGTACTGGGCAGGGCGAAATGACGCGAATATTAAAGTCATTATCCCAGATGAGTCAATACCCGAATCCCACGGGTCTTCCATGAGTCGCAGTATCCAACCAGGCGATTATATTTTAGCTAAAGTAAGAATTGATGCCTTTGTTTTCAACTGAGAACTGATTCTATGACATGTGAATTTATTACTGTAGATCCTAAGTGCCAATTCCCAAGTTTTGACCGGTCAAGCAGTTCACCATACGTCACTGGCCTCAAACAAAAACAAGGGTAACCCACATTAAAGCGATAAAGTTTCCTTAGTTTTCCTTCGAGGTGAGGGAAACTTGTACAGTAAAGGAATACAACCTCCCGCCTTTTTTCTGTTCCAAAATAATGGAAATGGTGTCTGCAAGATTAATCCTTTTTTTCAGTCGAAAACTTTGTTAGGGGTCGTAAAATGGGAAGGACAAGAATAAAAACTGTCTTGCCCTTTTCCCTTGTTTGATGTGACCTCGTATGACAGAGCAAGCTTGTACAGTATTCGAATGAGACGTGTCATCCGAAACCTTGGCTCAGGGTTAAAAGGGACCGAGAGAGAAGGTGTACAAAGAAAGTCTCTCATTAGCGTGGTTCTCCCAAAGTTTGAACTCATTAAAACCACGGTCCCCCCATGTCCCCCATATATCGACGCAGGGGAAGTTTTGTATGTCCGATGTCTTGTCCTTTTTCTCCCCACTTTGAACCCATGCGGACTGTATCTCTTTCCAGGCTTTTAATAGGATTTGATGAGACAGGCCTTTGAGCACTTAGGGGAACAACGATGCAATAGCTTTGCTTATCGCTTTCATTCGAAAGTTAATCACTTGCAGCTGAAAAAGGAGCGTGCAAGAACAACTAACAGTTAGCTTTTTGATAAACTGCAGGTTTTATAGTCTTTCAGAACGTAACACTCAATGCTACGCAATTTCCGCTGAGGGATAATGAGGGCTATCGTAAAAGAAACCATATTGACTCTCTAATAAACATCAGTATTAGTTTCTGTGTCTAGTAGTATTTTCGGAAAGCGTTAGCCAAAAGTTTCACGAAGGAGAGTTAAGTGCGTTGCAGTTCTGTTGGTATGGTGACAAACGATCTCGCCGTATTCAGCAGGTACTATAACAGTGACATAGAAAGTAATTTCGTCTTTAGTGTTGCCAAGAGTAATTCACAGGGTTTTTGTCCATGATCAGAGTATTATTCAGTAAGCTTGATTTCTCCGTTAAATAATTTAAAAAAATCCCTTGAACGCATTGTAGTTTGTAGGGTAGGAACACAAGCTCGCATTAACAAACCCTGGTTCGAACAAAATGTTGGCTATTTACAACGGTGAGTTATAGAAGTACTTGCTCGTGTAAATTTCTAGACGTCAGACATCCCCTAAAAGAAGTTCCGAGATGTCTAAAAAAAAAGTTCCGCCTTCCAGAAGGCTCGTCGTAGCGAGATTTATTGTAAAAGTAATTTCACAATTCCTATTTAGAGTTGTGCCTCATGTTTGAAGTTAGAAGATATCAAAATCATCTAGATAGCCATTGCACAGCCCTACGTTAGGGCTAAAAATAAGGTTATAAAATTACAGAAGTGTTTATGAAGCCGTAAAAAACTTTACGACCTGTTTTGGGGGCCTGTAAAGGGGTTGGTAACGTGGACGAAGAGTTCAAAGTTGACCACTTGCCTAGCACTTCCCCTTCGAAGATCGGATATGAATTGCGACCAAGGAAGTAAACTTTAGGGAAGAGTTTCTGAGGGGTGGAGTGTGTGAGTCTTGGAAAGTCGTTGTGCTAAGCCAAGGAGGAACCTTTTCCTTATTCTTGGTCGTCTTATTCCCAGCCCCCTAAAACTGCCCTAGTCCCAGCGAGGAGTTTTGAGTTGACACATGAGTCGATGTGTTTCTCATCCGTCTTCGGAGGCCAGTCTTGAATCTCATTTCCAGGCCGTCAGTCAAGGAGTGAAGATCCTTCTGGTTCTTTTCAATCAAGTGTTCATATCTTTCGGAAGAGCGCTAACATACAAACATGGATCATGCATGGGCAAGTGAAGAACTCGACATTATGGGTAATTCAGCAGCGACATTACTGATGACTGACCCTGAAGGACTTACGGTGGACCTGAAACCCAGCATGGGATCACTGCAAAAATCATTGAGTCGCCAGTGTCGCAAGCAGAAAGTGTGTGCTGACGAAAATTCGGGAGGTTTCGGCGGAAACGCGGGGTCGAGTAGCGATGGTAACTCCTCCAGTTCCAGGAACCGGCCGCGTAATACAAACAAAGGCGGGCGACGCTGTAAATCGGCGATGAGCGATCTGCATTCGCAACGAGTTTTGGCCAACGTGCGGGAAAGACAACGCACCCAAAGCTTAAATGAAGCTTTCGCGTCTTTGCGGAAAATCATTCCCACGTTGCCTTCCGACAAGTTGTCCAAGATTCAAACGCTCAAGCTAGCTTCCCGTTATATCGACTTTCTCTACCATGTAAGTTGTTGTTTATGCATTCTTGTTATTCAACAACTATTCCAGTGCATTAAATCTGAGCTAAATTTAATCATGGACGCCCAAAGCGAAGCAAGATCGCCTTTGTCTATTTGTTTCGAGATGCGCCAGCAGCAGCTCGAGTTACTGTTTTGACCAACTGAAAACCACAGGACTCGCCAGATAAATAAACACACACAGAAGCTTCCTATTCAATCCATTTGAACCATTAAAAACCATCCATCACTGGTATATCACACCCTTTTAAACCCTTCGTTGACAAAAAAGAGCTTTCAGGAGTAAATCATTGCATCCGAAATACGTCTCGTAAATCCTAGTTCTTGTCTTTTCATCTCGGAGCAGGAAATTGATACGGTTATGAGATGCTTCTCACAAATCATTTTCGGTTTATAAGTATGAAAGCTCTCATCTACCAAGAAGTATCCAAAAAAAAGTCTTCGGACATAGTGTCGCTTTTATCAGGACTGTCCAGATCCATCCAGACCCATGCCGATTGTCAACGGCTTTTTAATACCCAATATAAATCCAACTGTCCCATCTTGGTTTGCCAAATGCACTTGCGAATTGTCCGTTTTAGCGAAAATGGGCTTCCTAGAACCCCAGGCTATTCTTGTTTTATACACTTCCTTCGTAGGCGGTATATTTGCGCAAATTTTTATTCGACGATCAGGTGGAGAGCAAAGGAATTATGAGCTCCAATCACGTTTTTTAAAAAAAGGAATGATTAAGTTACAATTGCACTTTCTAAAATGAGTCATTACTTTGACATTACCTTTACGAAAAGTATTAATTTTACCCAATACAGGTCTAATCTTAAAATATTTTGTAAAGAATGCGAAATAAGTAAAGTAGCGTGAAAACTAATACTTTAACATTCTCAAACGATCAAATGTGTATAATATGTTTAACTCAAACATTTAATTTTTTTCGTGTGTAGATTAAGTACTTAAAATGGTACTGCACGTCATTTATTAGCGACATTGTGAAAAAATAATAACATTAATTCAATTTCGTCTTATTTTTTATTTGTGCATTATATTACAATATCAAAAGTATTATGAATGTTTGGTGATATTACAATAGAATTTTAAAGAGCGACAAAATACAACAAGTACATTAAAATAACTCCAACAAAGTAATGGGTATTACAAATTACAGTTGCACTTAACCGTGCGACATTAATTCTACATAAGGTCATAATGGTGCCAAAGAGTATCCATGGTCACAGGAAATTCTTGTGCACGATTTTGCACACATAACTAAATCATTTGCAAAGGATTCCTAAACATAGGATTGAGATGCTTCACAACATCCAATTTCGAAAATGATTAAATAATTCATAAAGTAAGATTATAATTTATATAATTTGCATGTACATGGAGTATTTTTTACACAAAATATTTGACTTATATTGTTTCGCGAATTACGTCATTTTGGAGTCAAAAGTGTTCGAGATTTATTACATGTTTGTTGACAGTAACTGTAAAACCGCTCTTTGAGTTTTTAGAGCTACTTGCATTTTTCAAAGGATAAAGAATGTGGTGATTCGAGATCATTTTAAAGCCCTTGCAGAAATCTGTGACTTTCGCGTTTGTTCGCCGAATATTTTAACAATTTGGTACTCAGGTGTGCAAATTAATTAATTTTTCAAAAATAACTCGAACTGGTGATATTACGCTATTTAAGCCCACACGAAACTTCATAGTTGCAAAAGTTTCTCAGTTAAATGGCTTGTGGATGAAATCGTCCACATAATCTCCCCAAGTTGTTGGTCGTAACATCGTTCTTAATTCCATTATCTTTTTAACTTTGACGATGATCCCGAGTTTCTCGTAATCTTCGTAAAGATTAATCTTCATTGATCAAACTATTCAGGTATCAAGTCCCTCACGATAGTTTTAATTTTTCGTGTCCAAGGAACATTCTTGACCGAAACTGTACCTCATTTTACGCGAGAATGTGCTTACACTCTCGGAGACACAGAGCGCTCATAAAAAAGAAGAAATAATAGTTCGTATTGTACAATGTACTCGCGTATCAAATGCAGTTCGAATGGACGCAGCTTTTCATGAGGGCGGGCTATCTGACTTGCGTTGGATATGACAGAAATGGGAAGAGGAATATAATAGGACCAGGATCCTTTTCATGCCCCTTTTATGCAGAGAAAATCGGAAGTCGAAAGTAGTATGTGTAGAACGTCTTGGTGAATTTACAAATGTTTGTTTTTCTTATTGCAAATTTAAAAAATCTTGACGGTGTCTGTATTGGTGCCTGACCCGGATATTCTCTTTTTTGCCTTATTCGTTCAAGGAGAAAAATTACAAAACGACCCAAATGGTTCAAGTGCTTTCTGCCATTGAAAAACGGTAGAAAACGAGATAATTCGATAGATCGTGGTTTTCCAGTCAATTGCATAAACCTGGCTTAAGCTGTGTCTCAAAGAAATAAGAAGTGTAAAAAAATTTACATGTCACTGCAGAGGATCATGCAAAAAATACCACAAAACAGAACAGGAACTTAAGTTTGTAAGCTTTCCAACATTTTCACTGTATTTTGCTTGTTTTACAGGTCTTACGTACAGAAGACAACGAAAATATGGACGATTCTGATGCGAATTCGACAACTTCATCATCTTCCCCAAGTTCCAGCTGTTTTATGCCGCACGAATACCTCAGTTACGCGTTCAGTGTCTGGAGGATGGAAGGTGCTTGGAATTCCCAAACATAAAAAAATTCATGTAGGAACCCTTTGCATCATATGGGAGCTGCATCAAAATTCATCGGTCTCAATTGTACAGAAAAAGTGGTGTTTGTTTAGAGTGTAAGACCTTGCAATGACGGATTGGAGTGTGTGTGTTTTAAGCTGTGAACGTGCGTGGGCGGGTTCTGCGTTAGCCAGGCGGTGATCCATTCATCTTGGGAGGGTAAAAAGGAAAGAGTTTGACGGGAGAGCATCTCTGCGTGACTGCAATGAGGATGACCTTTTCACCTTTCTGTCGGAAGGGGGAGACTCGCAGGCGGGGAATGCACACCGTCTCATCTCCCATGCAAGTCCAGCATCCAGCTGTTGCTCTTTCTTCCCTTTGACTTTTGGACTCGCACTGGTGCAACTAATGCACCAGACTAGCCATACCAGAACTAGAGCTCCCAGCTTCCCATGCCCTTCTTCATTTCCTCGCCCTGCACCTGCTCTGTCACATTGGATCGTCTTTCCTTTTTTCCGTGCTTCTTCCTTTTTCTCCCCTCGTCGTTTGCCGAAGAGAATCTCTTTTAGGGGAGAACGGGACAAGGATGGCGTAAGACATTCATGCAGTTGAGGAAAGTCATTAGCGTTGCTCTTGCTCGTGACATTTGCCCCTGAACGACAACGGCGACCGGGACCGACATAGTTTCTGGTTGTATGAAGAAAGGGGGTACGGGGGGTCTTGACTAAGATATAATGACCTAGCTCTTGGTTGACAAAAAAAAAAGTTAAAGGGGGGACGAGAGTACGGGGAGGCTTTTTCTTTACGAGCCTGGAATTCCTTTCGGAAGCTGGAAAATGTGGAAGGACCCAAAATGTGTAGGTTTGCTTGGAACCAGACAAGGACAGAACAGGAAATGAAATTGCTGATGACCAGGCTGGGTGTGTTTCTACTTCTACACGTGCGCGTCCACTTCCCTAATTTCTTCAAAGCTAGTGTCCTGACTACAAGCTTTTATGACCGACGTACGTTTTTTTTTTCGCTTCCTTTTGTTACATTGCTGCTCCTCTTATTTTGAGTTCTTATATGCTCAGGGAAAATTGTGACTATAGTTCGGGGAGGATTGTGTAAATACATGAACGATATTTTGCATAGTCTTTGTCAAGTTGGCTACTGAGAGTTTCGAGAAGGGAATGGGAAAGGAAACGGATGAGAATTCCGGGAAAAAGAGACCATGCTAATGAAGGAATGACAGTTCTTCATTATCTATAGAGAAAACGTCAGAAGATGAGCTTGGGGGACCCGCGTCTCAAATTACTTTCCTGTAATTATGGTTGCAGGAATGTTTTTTGAAAAGAAAGAAATTGTTTCTTATAAACGGAGATGAACGGAGGATGTTTTACAGTACTGAAATGAAATCGACGGTGGGCAAAACAAGCTTAGCGATTATATTCCTGGATTTGTGTCATTCTCGTTTTAAATGCCAGACAAAATGAAAAAGTTGCGTACTTCTAAGTCGGAGTCTATCCCAGACGTTAACAGTCGCCGTTAAGAATAATAATAGTAATAGCGAGTATATTTTGTTCGATGTAATCGACATTACAATACATTCGATAGCAGTTTTATGACGAATACAAATAGGAATTATAAACGAACGGTTAACAGTGTATAGCTCAACTAAAAAAAAAAGAAAAGTAAGTGCATTACAAGGTATATAGCGGTAGAAATACTTTACGGTTGAAAATTAATTGCGAACGATTGACAAGTGTTTACGATATCGTCCTAATCGTTCGACATCTAAAATCCCTGATGGAGGTTTACATATGACGGGCCCTAATTATAGTAGCATTTAACAGATATTCTTAAGAAATCACTGACAAATTTTACCATAATTTACTATTGCGTGTTGGATGCTTCAGATCCAAAAAGCGGCTAAGCGGTAAGATTCTCCGCCTTCCGCGGTCGTCTCGAATAACGCCCACCACCATGCATGGCTAGTGGAGGTTGTGAACTATTTGGCGACCGCACAACCCCTTTAGCTGTTAGAAAGACTAACAGAAGATCATCAAGTTGGCTAGAAAAAACATACTTCTCGTGTACCAAGAATTCAAACAATAAATTGATTTTCAGGTTATGTAAATATATTTCTTAAGGAAAGATAATATGATTTCGGTCACTGTCAAATTTACACAATCCGGGAAATAGGGAGGCAATTTAGTAGAGCTTGGACAAGCCAGCCAAAGCAGCAGTGAAACCGGCGCTGTAATCAATAGCGACTTCGTTCATCTGGAAATTGGAGCGGGAGTCGTCGTAGTTGTCATTGCTGTCAGGGCCACCAACCAAAGCTCCAACCAAAACTTGAGGATTAGAGTTAGGGCTGTTGTAGCTGTTCCAGTCGCAGGTGGAGGGACGGTCAGGGCAAGATCTAAAGATGCGTACCGAAGTGATAATTGCTGTCTCTGTGCATTTTGTCATGAACTTACGCAGCACGATGATGGCAGTGAGTGGGAGGGTTGTTACCGTATCCTACAACGTAACTGCGACCAGAATCTCCGAGTATGTAGTCGATTTGTTGCTTGGCAAACGCACGGTTGGTATCAGTGTTTTGTCCCAAATCAGCAGCCTACAAAATACTCAAAGTATTGTTTAAGGACTACGAGATATAAAAACAAAATTTGTTCATACTTGGAGGCAAATAAAGGCAGCGTTGGAAGCGTGGCGAAGAGAGCCCCAAACGTCAATAAAAAGTAAACCTTTGGGAGTGCGTTGGTGGTTCTTGATCTTTTCGCAGTATTTACCAACAGTATCCTTGTAACGCTGTTCACCAGTTGCGTGGGCTAGAACGGCCTATTACGCAGAAGACAGATGAAAAATAGTGTGTTTTGAAATCATAAAAGATGAATTGTTCACAGCGGCTCCAGCGTGGGTGTTATCCCAATCAAAACGGTCCTTCTCCAAGCTATCGATACGGGCTTCGTCGTAGCGGGCTTTGGCTTCAGAAATGTCGCTAGAGGAGCCAGTGGCACGGGCAATCCAGGCAGCAGCGTAAGCCAAATCGTCGATGTAAGAAGAGGAACTGCAGGTGGAATTCTATCAATGTTGAGAATTTAAAGCATGAAATAAGTAGAACGTACGCGTAAAATCCAGCGGCGTCACTGATGCTTTGGCTATAGATGCCACGGTGGGAGTTGCCAAAGTTGTAGATTTGGCGAGCGTGGGTCAAAAGAGTTGAGGAATAGGAAGAGTCGACGTTCTTGAAGACAATCGAAGCAGCGGCTAAGGCAGCAGCCCAAACTCCAGCCAAGTCAGATCCTACGTTATTTTTTTTAATTTATTTAGTATTCTTTCCCTCTTTTAGAGCTACTGTAATTTATTTGGTCGATTAGAATATGTGCAGAAATATTTCTTACCGGGTTGTGAGGTCGTGAGTTTGTAAGCAGGGCGAGGGTTGCTAGCAGGCCAATCCTCGGGACGGCCCCAGTAGGAGTGGTCAGGTCCACCTTGACCTACTTGGCCGTAGATTTCGTCTTGGGAAACGTGGGCCTATGAACAATAAACGGTTATCAGTAATTTATTCTGTCCTCTAGAAAAAAAAAGATTTGGTTTAAGAAAATCAACATACTTTAATCATCCAGTCAGTACCCCATTTGACACCATCGCGACCAGCCTGTAATTCAGATCCATAACCAGCTTCGTAGTCGACCAATCCCCATGCCAAAAGAGTCATGGCAGTTCCAAGAGGCAAACCAAATTTGACGTGGTCACCAGCTGCATATTTGAAAATTAATTTAAGTGGGTTTCGACGGTTTTAGATAATGTTACCATCAAAGTAACCACCACTAAGATCGTGTCCACTATCGGAATCGGTGGTAAAAGAGTCCCCGCGGAAGTCAATACGGTTATTGACCAAGTGACCAGTGCGTTGGGCTTCGTAGAACAAGATAGATTTGCCCAATACCTCATTGTAATCATAAGCTTGGGATAGGCCCAGCGCCGCGAGTAAAATAATGCCGAACTGGATGTAAAGCACTGTAAATGTAAGATCCTCACCAGAACGAGAATGTACTTACCTTCATTGTTAGGCGGTTCTGTGTAACAAGGGAACCTGAAAACCTTACACGCAGCGTATCTTTAAAATAGTCGAGTATATATAGGTAGACAGGGGTAGATTATACGGGTAAAAGCAAATCTTCTCGTATTTGCTGTTATTATCAATTCTAAAGAAGTAATTGTCTTCAACGCCCACAGATGTTTTAGTTCCCGAAAGTTCAATACCATCGGAGTAATTCCTGATTATTCGTTGGTGTCCTTGAATTGGGAGGAGATAAGCTTGTTTTGGGAAGGACTGAGGAAAGTTACGAGTTGATTTCATTCTAAATCTCACTTTGTGCACTATACCATATGCCATCGCGTGTCATCAGAAGTTTACTTCCGTTTACATATTACAGCGTCTTGTTTTTCTTACCTTGTTGTCCCAAGCTTTAAATTCACGAAACAGCGAAGATTACTTTTTACACAAGACCATAAAATGATTAGTCGGCCCTACGGTTGTAGTCAATTTAAAACAGCATTCTTTGGATGTGTTCATTTCATTGTAATGAATAAAACCGGCAAATCCGTTAATTTTCATAACTGAGTTCCATAATTTCTATACTTTTCAGTTTTCTTTCATGTAATTCCTGCCTATCGAAAATTAAGTGACGTTTGTTTAGTTTACTACCATAATCTTCACTGTAGCTCGATCTTCTTTTTATGGGATTAGTATTTTCCAATAGAAAGGTAGTGCGATACGTTTGCAAAAACTTTTTTTTTTTCAAGTTAAAGAAAAGAAATTCGCGGAGTGTCTGTGGAAATAGTTGCACAATATTGTTGTTTGTAGAAAAGCGGTTCTGTAGCACGAAGGGATTCAGCATCCTGCAGAAAACGCAGCACATCATCTTTTTCTACCACCTTTCCAAGCATATCCGTTATCTGCTCAACCATATCCAGTTTCCCACGTTTAAAGCCTCCTTTATCGAGCCCCTCAAAGAAAGAATGTATGTACATATGACAGTTAAAAATAAGACTAGTGTCAGTTCGAGGCTTGGTCAAGAATTGCATTATTGTAACTCAAACGTAGTACGTTATTAAAAAAGCCGATACAGATCTAATTTCGCACGAACTTGGGACCGATATTGTCTTCGAAAGATAATATCCACCTACATTTGTACATAACTCGTGGTAAAATATTTTAAGCAACACAGTAAGGTCAAACTAAAATTTATTTATATTTTTCATGTCATACCTTGTTCATATTTGTCCAAGCGATAAAAAGGCAACTTCTCGCCAATTTTATAAGAAAGAACGGTAATTGATTTTCTTTTTCTTGTGTGTGTATGTAGGAAAGGGGAAGGTGCGTTACATATGCATGGATTTAGCATATGCACATCGTCAAGAGTTACTTCACAGAACGATTTCACCAATTTACTTATCGGTTTAAGCGGACTCCGTCTAATTGCCAAATGTATCGTCCATTCTATCATTAAACGGACGTTCCGCTCATTCATTTCTGTCTGTTTGCAGTATATTTTCTGTTTGTGTCTCCAAGACCAAAAGAATTAAAGATTTCAAAAAGGGCGAAAACCTGAGGATCAGGCGTGAGCTCAGCTCGCTGCTCCCTAATACTGTTAGCTGGATTTTTTTACCATTTAACTTGAAACAATATGCTTCTTAGTACATAGCTTTATTAAATAATCTGCTTTAAAAGATTACATATTTACCGTTCGTAGTTTTTATAAAGACAGATACGTTCGTATGAATGAAAACGGATGCACGGGAGGAATCCTTGGAATTCAGCGGATTTTTTTAAGTTATCTAAAGAAGCGGCTTATGCGCCAAGGCGAGGGGTTTTCTTTACACAAACATTTTTTAAGAAACAGTCGAAGTTTATGAGAAATATGGTTAGAAATGTGAATCAAACATTCAAAAAGAAGAATACTAGGTCCAGGAGGTTTAATTACAAATATTTTAGGAAAAAGAAACCGAAGGTAAAAGTGGTAAGCTTTTCTACATTTATCTTTGTGACCCGATAATATCAAACCAGAACTTTTGGAGCACATCAAATTTTTTTTTTATTGCTCCGCTTCGATATTAAATGTTTGCTCTAAATATCATAATGTAGTTAAATTCTGGTTAGAGATTTTTCCACTCTGGTCTAACAAAGTATAGTTTAAGTATAGAGATCCAACTTATTTTCGTTCAACATTCTACGCTTGTTTTTTAAGTATTAATAATGCAGTGAACAATTAATTTCGTAAACATCTGATTTTGTCAACTATCTGACATTTAACATGGCAAGCTGATAATGATGTGTCTAAGTGTCACTGAGATCACAACCGTGCGTAGTTGGTGACATTTTCGGGTAGATTCAAGAGCAATACTATTTTGCGTTTTGTTTAGTAGTTCGTAATACATTTTAATCTACAAAAAGTCCTCTTTTTTGTACTGTGGCGGCTTAGATACTGTCCTGGTTTCATAATCCGGTTATGCCGGATAATAATAAAAAACGCTGAAGAGACCATAGATCGGAATCGGGTCGCGGCCCCAATATTGGAGAAACTTGATATAGTCTATGTAATTACACAAAGTGTATCTATAGATGCATCCCGTTCAGGTAATGTGTTATGTGGTAGGAAATTTTCGAGAACAAGGCTATTTAGCAAATTTCAGGGTGTGGTAATTCTTATTATTCACTACGTCTTAACTCACACTCACGCTTAACTTTCAAATCTACCCTTGTTAAAACCTGAACGTAGACATTTTTCCGAGCCATCTTGCTATCCGTGGAATTTCTTAGAGTCTTTATTCCTATTTGTCATGTATTGTACAAACGGCAGCAAAGGTGTGCTACTCAATCAACGGCAGTAAGATTCTGTGCACTGTCACTACTTGCGCCGAGGATTCCTAGATGGCAATACCTATCGGACCTGTAAGTTTGATTCCTGAATAGTAATTGCAGTCTGGCATGCTAGGAGCCCTCATTTTCTTACACGCTCCGTTTGTCCACACAAATATATATTTTTTTTTCACAAAGAAGATTAAATAATAGGTCCAGTTTGTACGCTCTCTTTGGGCGTCCCCTTTTTTAAACCAAAAATGCCGGTTTTGTTTCGTTTTTTAGCGGAAGAATGAATTACTAGGTTTTGATAAATAGTAAACGACTATTTCAAACAAATTTTAAATAAATAATAAATTATCATACTTGGAAGTCAATAATTGCAGTATAAGACCGACTGTTACAAACGCAACCTTCTTCGCAGACGGAACTCGATGTTCGGGCTCGTAAGATGCATTTCCCTCCGTTAAATGCTGAGAAAGGATAAAAGCTAAAAACTGGGGGTAGAAAACGTCATTAAACTTCTCCCCCTCCCCGCTTGCGATTTTGTTTCGCAACACTTGAGTCTTTGAAGCGCAAAGGTTACTACTTAAAGCGCTTGCTTAATTTTCCCTGTTCACAACTTGTTAATTTGTGACCTGCAACAGTGTTCACTGTTTTAATGTGTAAAACGAAATTGTACTTTTAATGATAATTTTTGAAAGAAGCTTAAGTTAACTAAACTCGACTGTTTTTCTAGTGACGAGTCAGAATTCGTCTGTCAGCATTTAAAGTGCATTTTTTCCACGGCTCACGGCAAGAAGCAATACGAATTAGTACTTGAGAGAAATAATGAACGACTTGAAGAGAACTAAACACACACTATCAGCTTAGATGCCTCAAACAAGAAAGATAACTTCGTTTATCGTCGTACGTTACTTT
Organism: Triops longicaudatus; assembly: GCA_022885665.1. NCBI lineage: Eukaryota > Metazoa > Arthropoda > Branchiopoda > Notostraca > Triopsidae > Triops > Triops longicaudatus. Next base: position 213,905 of record JAGQDJ010000041.1, read on the forward strand.
TTGACTAACTATGGCATTCACGTCAGACGATTGACTGGGCTACGTTACTTGGTGAAATGGCTGAGTTGCAAAGCAATATGTTTTAAGAAGTCATTGCAAATTTTCCGCTGGAAACAAAAATTTTTGTAGTGTGTGCTTATAGTACAAATATTATCTTTGGTAGTTAGTATTGTCATTTGGCCTATTTAGTAAGTTCATTGTTTGATACCTCGTACAGCGACGGCGGAACTGGGGGCAGAGGGGGCAGCTGCCCCTCCTAAAATTTTCCTAAAATGGAAATTTGATAAGGAAATAATGGAAATAATGATAAGGGTTTCAACAGTAATGGCCACTGCCCCCCCTGAGAAACACTCGTTCCGCCGTCACTGACCCCGTAATATGTATAAAAAAATAAAAATTGCATGCTTGACTTCCGGATAAGGAGCGCATAATTCGCGTAAGTCAAATAAAGTTGCTTTACAAGATTTGAGAGGCAAGACATTGAGGCGTATAGTGGAAAAGCACCGAATTTATTAAATTTAAGTGAACTTCAGAACACTGTGACAGTACCTGTAAAAAGACTGCTCTCGCACCCAGGATGCAAAATTGTATTTATTCAATTACTTAATTTGCATTTCAAGCACCGCTGCTTGACTCAACTGATGAGTTTTATTTAGTCACGCCAGTATGCTTCACAACTCAAATTTGCTTTCAGGTCGTGTAATAAGTAACACACTTTCCATAAAGATTGGCTGCTTCATGTTGGAAGAGAACGGCGAAGTGAGCTTGCAGACATGCAAGGTGTTAAGCCAGCTCAATGTAGTCTTGGACGACATCAACATCAGAGGAAAAAATCTGCTTACAATAAATGTATTTAAAAAAAAGAGAAAGAAGACGACAATGAACTATCGAATAGCTGTGCCAATCCACGCCTGAAGTTGAGAAGCTCGTAATCGCTAACGTTAGGTGGTTCTAGTGGTCTTGGTGGGAAATCGTAAAGTTGAATAGTTATCAAAGTAAAAGACAAGACAAAACAGAAAGGAAATGCAGTAGGAAAATGTGAGAGGAAAAAAAGAAATACTGTTACGTGTCGAAACGCACCCTAGAACTCTCCTGCAAACGTTAGCATGCCGGTGGAAGCAATACAAAGATTCGCTTCCTGTCTTAAGCATACGCGAAGGTTACAGTTCTGCTCAGCACTGCTAAATTATCATTGTTTGGCTGTATTAGTCAGGAACTGATTGGCACAGCTAATACAGCATCATGGATTGCAGATGTGTAACAAGTAGTGAACTGTTCGACGTCACTTCAACAGCTGAACAGGTGGTTCATCTGGAAGAAAGGGTGCGCTGACTTCCCTAGCGGGCGTTTTCCAAAATACCCATAAAAAAATTACTCATTTTTGCTTAGGACAATTACAGCAAACGTATGTTGTTATTCTTGGTGCAACGGCAGTTAGAGCAATTAATGACCCTTTACTGTGAACGCATTCGTCCTGTCTGTCGTGGATCTATAGGATTTTGAAATTAGGATTCCTGCGTTTCAGCACAAATTAGACAAAAGACGTTGGATATTCTCAAAAAGATTCTTGACAGTATAGCTGCGCTCGAAAACGTCTAGTGAGTAGTTTCGATATATTGTTTAAAAAGCATTTGTTAAAAGTTCAGCACTTTCTCAAAACTTCATTACTTTTGATAGAAGAGAAATTTCTCGAAAATATGCCACACATTTGAGAAAACATCCAGGTTGATTGAAAGGTTTTGAAACGATAGATTATAAAATCACAAATTTATGCTCTGTAATTTGTTGCCAAAAATCTAACAGAAAATTTACGTTAATATTTTTTCGATATGTTTTCCGTGTGAGAGGAAAGGTTGAGAACCGCAAAATGTCCAGAAAAATTGCATATGATAAACACCCTTCGAACCCTTTACTTATCCCCCCCATCCCGAACCGAAATCCTGTATATGGGCCTGACTTCGTGCAAGGTAGATTAACTTTCGAAGTAATATTTCCTAGACAAAAAGATCCGACAGCCGAAAAAAAATGAACAGGAAATGAATATCAAATAGCAAACTGATTTTTCATCTCTTTTCGGTAAAGTAACGCTAGTTCTGTCTAACACACATGAAACTTTCACCGATGCTGACTGCTGAAAGGTCTTTAGCTGGCCTGGGCGCACGACGCAAGAGGGATTACGCGACCTTTCACCCGGCTTTCTGGAGAAAAGCCACAGTCGAAGTGAACGGTTCCGGGTTAACACGGATCCGTTACGGTCAAATAAGACCTCACATTCTAGGTTAGGTCTTCAGTCGCCTTTCTGAATCTTGCCTTCAACAATTTAGCGTCCAGATATTTGCTTCATTACCATCCCCTTTTTCCTTAACTTTCGTCTCTTACCCTTTGATTCAAGGTTTAGGTGGCTCTAACCCTGGGACTTGTGTCACTTGGGACCAGTGTGGATACAACCCAGAAAAGATTTGTTTAGATGCCCATTGGATGAACAGATGAAGGTAAATCCAAAGCGTGTGTCTGACAGAAATTACGACCTGTAAAAGACAAAGAAGAAATTACAGACCGTACATTCAATAGATTAAAGGAAGAGTTGCCAATTAGGCAACTTAAGCACGCTTAGTCGTTTGCGTATGCTATGCTTGTCCCTAAGCTGTCACTTGTGCAAACCAACATCTTAGTAATAAAAAGAAAGTCAACATTCGCCTCAAGATGCTGATAAACAACGAAAACTAAATAAAACTAATAAAAATAAACAAATTGGGCTAATTGGACAAGGCCAGGCTTTTGTGTTGGTGCCGTTGTCTGCAAAGTAAAGATTGCGCAGCATGTGTGGGACGAAAAAATTCATTTTATTCTGCTCCTCGCTGGCTCCCCAAGTGGCGAAAACCTGCATAGTCAAAATGACTTCATTAGATGATTGACACATTCGCCGTGATTCATATTCTATCTTGTTTGTTGTTGGTGACCGATGCTTGTATTTTTACTCGATATTTGGTAGAATACAATTGTTCACATGCGGTCTGTTCACTGACTATTTACCAAATGACCTTGTTTATTAGGTCAATCACCCTGAACTGTGAACCTTGAGCCCTACTTTGGTAGGTCAGATCAAGTGTTCAACTAAATGGCGACTCACGTCACTACAGTTTCGCATTTCTAACTTTGGTTTGGAAACAAGGTTTGGAAGACGAATGCCATTGATTTTGCATACTTATGATGTATAAATGCAGTCCATCCATTATTGATCGCTGAAATGATTGCACATCAAAGATTTGTATCAACTAAGTCTGTCGAGCTACGCAAGTAAACTAGTAAGAAGAAGTTTCAGCAGAAAGATTACAAAAGAAGTAAGACTTCCAAACTGTTGGTCCGTCCCTATCATTGCGTGCTACGCCCCTTTATTAACCTTTACCTTTTAAACTAAAGTGACCGAGTTCTTCCAGTTTTAATGACCCAAGATTGACTAATCCTCCTAGAACAATCTTTTTGTTTCGCTTGTTCAACTTTTTTTTGCCACTATATAAGGTAGAATTTACCTTAACGTGCGGTTTAGTGTTGGCTGAAAGTCGTTAAAGTATGGTTACAGTACTCGTAGTAGTACCGTTGCCGCACTAGTTGTGGTATTGCTATAATATAGTTAGTTTGTGAAAGTAAATAAAAAATTTTAAAACACAAGTTTTACAAGTTTACGTTCAAAATACGCTCGTCCTACGTCACAAAACCGTCGCCTTACGTTACTTCTTGATCTACAAACCGTCTTCAAGACTACTTCAGTATCTTCACTCCCGGTTTTCGCAACCAAGCTGATGATAAACTACTGAAGGCAATAAGTTCATACGAATTTGGGCGTTTGGTTTGAAGCTGTACTAGTAAACAAAACACGTTGGCCGAAAACTAGAAAGTTGGTCATAAAGCTTCGTAGGTCGCTCCTGGCTTTACATACCAAAGTCAAATATCTCAATAAAAAACGGTCTTGGTTACTGCATGTTTACGGCGCACGTGCAGAATGCTAAGTAGTATAGCGTACCGCTACCGCTACCAACAATTGTGAAGTAAATTAAAATCGAGCTACATAAAACACAATAAAAGAAAACAAAAATTTGTTTTCGCAAATTTAGCAAGAGAATAACGCATTCATAAAAATAAAATCTATTCAAACATTAAAAAAGCCGAAGTGATCTTGGGGAACGGTAATGCACAATTCGCCAAGTTTCCTCTGTCTTATGAAAAACTCTACATACCCATGGACATCCCGTTTTGATGTCTGAATGCATTGTCTTCTTGCTAAATTTGTGTAAACAGATTTTTTGTCTTCCTCAATACCGTGTGAATTATAACGGCTCCTATAGACATTAGAAATGGCGAACAAGTATTCATAAAAAAGCACACTAAAGTTTTATTAAATTTTTATAATTCGGACAATTCATCATGAGCTTTTCTTCCTTATGAGGTGGGAAATAATGTAGGCTATATTGTGAACAAGATTCCTAAATTATTTGTAGCAAACATAAGCAGAAGAAATTGGTTCCAATTTGAATGTGAGCAACTTGTAAAAAAAATTAGCTTTTGAACGAAAGTTCTGAATGTTTGATAAAAACTACCATCGTATCACATAACGCAAGTAAGCTATAAAAGAAAATTCTCCGAAGAAGCCAAAACTGCTTGAAAAATGAATACCATTTTATTTTGTAAGAAAATGGAAAAGAATAGGTGCTACGCAATTAGCTGTTGCATTTAATACTCATACCTTAAAATTCCACATTACTTTTACAACAAAACAAAGATTTTTTCTTCTACACGATTGAAACAGCAACTTACTCGACCATAGGAAAGTAATACCGTAAAGGGACAGGACAGTTGACACGTTGGACAAACTTTACAAAAATCATAACTAACGAACTACAAACGTTTCGGAATTTTAAAAAAAATCAGGCAGTTAACGAGTACAACGAATTTCCAACGGAAAAACTTTCGTAGAAAAAAAGCACAGCGTACCTAAAAAATAGAAACGGAATCTGTGTCTCTTTTTGTAAGAAATGAGACCTATGAATTTCCTTGGACCGCTCAATGTGTGAACCGAAAAATTAAGTGAAAATACTTTTTGTGTATAAGATAAGTTAAATCATAGCCCCTCCAAAGATTTGTTACAAATTCACTGTACTAATTTTGCACGAGATTCTAAAACTCCCAAACGATGACTTTAGTAAGCTTTGAAAGTTGATATTTACCACGAGTATGAACCATAGAGTAACACGCTGTGGATTACGACTCGGTAACACTGCGCTCTGCCCACAGTTCGAAATCAAATTACCTTTCTTCAAAATGACTACTGCACAACCGCACCCACAGAGCTAAAAATGTGCCAGTATTGACATGAAGTATAACTGTAATTTTTATTGAGATATTTTAAACCGTTTATATTTATCTATGAAGCGGCCATGAACCTTTCAATTTCGTTTTCCAACTCCTTTTCCTTAGACGTCGATTTTTTGCCTAGTTTCAAAATTTCAACAAAATATAATAATAGAAACGCTCCCCGTCTTGTGTGCTGATCTCGATTGAGTGTCATACAAAACTCACAGAAAATAGAAAGAAAAAGACAACAAGATTTTTACGGTTTTCTTCTGGGCCAAATATTTGTCAATTACTTTCCCGAGGGAGTACACCACTCATTATATTGTTATAGTAGAACATATTTCACACATGTATTAACAAATTTGTGTAATGTAATAAGTAAAAATCTTTCACTACAAAACATAAGAGATTTCGCAATTGTCATTTCAGTATACAACAAACGTTTAACTCCAACATTTAAAAGTCAGAACCCAAGTGCCAATGAGATTTGTTTTCTGTATGAATGCATTATATAGAGTACTTCCCTACACTTTAGATTAATTAATGTATGCTTAATATAAAGCTGGTTATTTTAATATTTTTTTTTTTAAAAAAAAAACTTGGTTTACACACCCACGAACGATAATGCCTTGTAACCCGTTTCTACACGATGCATGCTTGAGCTATTCGCAGATCGCGGGCCACGTTAATCTGTCAAGGCGACACATCACGCTCCCTGATTTACGCGAATGATATATTGTTGCGTTGTTGCACGTAATCTGCTGAGAAGGTAACGTATTATTATTTTAGCAGAGCGTAATTGCATAAAGAATACCCATTTCGAAAGAAACACTTATCCTTGATGCACCGTTCGCGCGGAAGTGAGAAACTACTTGACAAGGTTGACTCCGGCACGGTTTGGTTGCTGGCACGATTAGCCGAGTATCCATCACTGCTTTTTCTGAAAAACGATTTCAGTTAAATTTGAGTCTTCATTGCATATTTTCTCGCAGTCTCGAGGCGGGAATGGAATAAAAAGTATGTATGTGCGCTAATAGCAAACGCAGTAAAAGCAACCTTACACGAGGTTACTACAGCACCTTAAGGAGCGAACCTAGACGGTTTACAAGGAAGATTTACTGGCCACCAGGACTGAAAACTTTGAGGAAATCTCACTTATTAAACAAATAATCGCTACTCGTTTGAGGAACTCGAACTGTTTATTTGAACTAATCAACTGTATATTCATTAAATAGCACGCATACACAGCGCCTTGTACACTTGGTTTAGTAGTTACCAGTCGACTGATACTTCGCTGGGCGACTGGAAGAATGTGCAGTTTGTCAAAACTGCACATTCAACTCGTTAAATCTTAAACAGGCCGGGACTTATGAAACCTTTCCCGTATAGCTGACGATTAGCTATAACCGATTTTGTAGTGAAATTGTTCTGATTAATGTTTGTTCTGGTCAGCTTTCTTTTCGCTTATCCAGCTAAACTTTTCCTCTTATGGAAGCTGGGTATAAGGGCTTTTGATGAAATAGTAATAATTGAAGCAAATATAAGTTTGATGCATCAGCTAGATAAAACCGCAGACGATCAATAAAGGCAATACTGACAAGTCCTTGGTTAGTCAAAACGGCGCTGGTGTGCAATTGCTGACAACAGTGGAAATACTACTGCAGAGCCATATTATAAGTCACTATAACTGTCGTCGTGTATACCTTGTAATGTGTATTTTCTCTTTTTAAAATTTTCTGACACACAGCAATCACAGAGCTTCTGCTCACGCTGGTTCTAATAACAGTTAAGACATTTGTCTAACCTACACTGTTTCGCCCTCTGCTCCGGTCTATCGAAGACTTTCTGACCATTTTTGCTTTACGTGTTAAATGAGGAAATAAGTTCAGGTTAATGAAGTCAAGGACTCCAAAGGACTGCCTGTACGAGTCACTTGGATTCCTCAAAAACGAGAATATAAAACTTGTTCTCTGCCGCGACTAGTCGATGTTCACTTTCGTGCATTAATAACCCCATCCCAAAAGTCAAGTTTCTTTCAGAAAGTAAATTAAAGTTACAAAAACTTCGTAGAAATTCAAATTCATTAAATCTATAATTGAATCTTCACTCGAAAAGTAACCCATGCGTGTTAGTTTCTAGAACGCTCCCGTAGAAACGCCAACCTTCACGCTAACACTCACGAGACGGCAGATGTGAACCTAAGCGTTAAGCTGGCCTTCCTCCAAGCTTTCGAAAGTTGACTGAAAACGACGGTATTTTGGCAAATGAAGCTAAGCTAAATCAACAGCTAACAGCTTCATGACGTATCATAATACTTCGTGACACTTATCCATATCTTTATGATGGGCGATTCTAAGCGACCATACCTTGCTTTGTACCTGGCATAGACATTTTGCAGATTACGTGTTTCTCTTTCAAGCCGGACATTCATTCGCGGAATGGGAAATTCCTGCGTCTAGCCTTGGATGTCGCAAAGCCAAAAGCTCCTGGAAAATTTATTCTAGTCTTTGTAACCTGTGCTTATAAGGAATGAAGATGAGCTACTTATACTGCTTCAGGACCTTACAGCAAAAAAGTGTGGTGTAAGAAGTCACAAGACTGAAGGATCTCCTCACGCCGTTCAGGAAGGCCTTGGCATTAAGGAATATCTGAAATCAGGATCCCGTATGCATTGTTCCAGAATGCAACGCAGGTCAAGAAAAGAAGTAAGCTTTTTTGTATAATAAACATGCATAAATACAAAATTTGTAGTGCTTTTATCATCATTTATTGAAGAAGTCGCAAAAATGTGGAAGAACAGGGATTACATACGGCTTCATAGAATATAGGAAAAACGTCATAAGGCAAAATTTCAAAGTTGACTTCACAATGAAATAATGTTTTCTAATGATTAACCATGCGTCTTCATGTCTGCAGGTAAAACCTTTCACTTTAGTCCAAAATCAAAATCCATATAAACATAAGTTATTCCAGCTTAGCTTTTCGATATAGTTTATATATTTTTTTAAACAAAATTTAAGGAAAGGGGACAGTTTCTGGTATACTTTTAATTACGTTGTTTTCCGTTTAAAAGGAGATTCCTCTTTCATATGAACAGAACGAGCGCCTTAAATTTCAAATCCTCCATTTTTTAAGAAAAAGAAATGTGATAGTAAGAGAAGAGATATGAATGCGGTAACGATGGTGGAGCGAGGCAATTTTCTTTTCTCTCGGGATTGTTGTGGAACAGCTTGGCACATTTTTTTGACTTTCCACGCAAGCGAACAATGGGAAACAATCCTTTATGTGCAAAGCACCAGGCTAAGCAAAAAAAGGTTTTCTTCTAATTACGAAAACGTGACTAGGATTTTATTTTATAAGTGGAGAAGTGTTTCCTTTTCTGTCTTATTGGTACATTTCCAAAAGAAAATTTTAAGTAACGTAACGCGAACAAATTCAGGATAATTGCCACGATTTGCCTCCTCCTTTACGCCTGCAAACTTCACACCTTTGCCAATCGTTATCAGAAAGGAAACGGTTTCGAAACGAGATTTTTGTGAAAAAAAATATGGCTAACAAAAATTAATATTGAGTATTTAATTAGCCCACAACCCGCATTATAGAAATGAACTACTGACATGGATTTGACACCCCGTTATTCGGGTGACTTATAATGGTTTCATTATCTAAACAAAATTGAGTATTTATGGACGGTTAGTCAAATAGTTGTGGTAAAGACATTTAAGGCACGCGTTTTCACATTGGTGGATCTGAAATGGACGTATATTTCTGAGACGGGAAGGACAAGAAAAAAATTCTAAGAGTCATTAACCTACATGACCGCATTTAAATGCTTCATAATAAGGCGAAAATATTGAACTATTCTTTGAGAAGCAGCCTAATCACAATTTGCATCAGGTTACGAGATGGGGGAAAAAGGATTGGGAACATATCACGAACACACGGCAGTCGTTTACGAGCAAAAATTATGGAATGCATTTCCCTTTCATTGTGGTTTGGCTAATGTGAATGTCGTCTGTCTTTAATCCACACAACACGGCGGGAGGGCTATGGTGTTTAACAGAGCAGAATTGATTGTCAATTGAAGTAGAACATGGCTTGGTCTTCCTGAACAGGTATTCCAAGTTGTGAAAGGGGAAAGCAAAAGAAAACAAAATCACCAACGGGAAAACGAAAGGGAAAGAGAAAGGAAGAAGGAAGACCAGCTTCCGCAGAAAATTAGCTTCATTGCCCGCAATCCAATCGAGCAAAAATGCTAAAATTCCCATGGACTGAACGTCAAAGAGATCATTTTTTCCCTCGTAAAGATCTACCACATTACAGGACTGCTCAAGAACGAATAAAAATAGTGTTTTCTTTAAACCCTTTGGATAAAATGGCTTTTAAAAAGGGGAATTTTCAGTTAAACGAAAATAAAACTGTTATTTCAATCATCTCTTGCTCTTAGGTTGCGACGGTCCCGGTACTTTGGAATGCGTCTGTTGGTGTTTCGCTAAATGGGCTTTTTGCCGGAAGTTTTTCCCGCACATGGGGCAGGCAAAGGGTTTCTCACCCGTGTGCGTACGGATATGAACATTGACGGAGTACTTATCCTTGAAGCCTTTACTGCATATGCTGCAATAATGAAGTAATCGTTCTTTCTTCGTTTCCAAAGAATCAGTCGACGAGGAAGTTTGACACGGGCTGGTCGACAAGTTCTCTTCGTTACCAGCCGGAGTGCCATCGGATCCATTTCCGCTCGCTGTGGAGGATGCCAGTTCTTGTTCTTGTAGCAACTTCTTCTTTTTGCTCATGCGCTTTTTCCGTACCGGCGCTCCGTTCAGCTTAGGATCGTTACCTGTGCTAAATGTACTGGTTTGGTGCGTCGTTACATGGCTGGAACTGGACGGTAAGGAGGCATCATCACTAGCCAAGCTTTCTGTTGCCATGACAAAGCTGCTGGAATTGGAGTTGGAAGCCAAGACTGCTTCCAACACGCTTTGCTGGAGTTGGTGTCGACTAGCCGCATGATACATTTGATTAAGCGACTCGGCCACTTCTTTTTGGTATGTCTTGAGCTTATCTATGTCATCGATGTCGCACATGAGCAAATCGTCGATGTTAGTGATTCCTCCTACTTCTACATCTTCTGTCAGCAAGCGTTGGGTTCCGGGCTCCAGTTTGATCACGGACTCGGAGCCATAGTTGCCGAAGTCAAACTCAGCGGCCATGTTGACTTCCCCCGTGCTTAGCATGGGATCTACCGAAACCAATTCCGTCAGTGTTTGCGGCTCTTCCTTGATTCCATTCATGGTGCCATTGGATCTGTTGTCAAAGGACAAGACAAACTGTCTTGTGGAAAAGCTAGTGTCGGTGGCTAAATTTGGAACGGGCGTGCCGTTGGGTGTATCGTGGGACAATGTCATTGCTGGAGAGCCGAGTCCGTTACTGCCAGCCTGTCGACTTATGGACACAGGCGTGGTGGGAGAATTCATACAGGACTCGGGACTGGGTCCACTCATGTAAGGGCTGGCTAATGCCGATGAGCTAACCGGTGTAAGAGGAGGAGTGCCGGGGTCAATTGCTGCCGACGGAGATGAAGTCACGGTTTGTGTGAACAAACTCCCACTCGCCGGCCTGCTTGACAACTGCCGGGAAAGGATATATGGGTTGACCATTCCTACCGGTGCGGACAATGCTTTTCGAAGCTCAGTGTGGCCTTTGCTGGGTGGTTGTCGTGTAGTCGCGTTGTTTCCATCGCTGTTAAGTTGCTGCGCTGGTTTACCTTGTAAAGCGCTACGCAGTAAGGACATCTTTGGAGTGAGGTCACTTACAGGAGAGGACGCTGTGGAAGAGGTTGCGGGGACAGGATTAATCCAATGATTTTTTCCGATACCCGTGAGAGGTACCAGAGGCGGCGGAGGACCATGGTAAGACTGTCCATAGTCGCTTTTCATGCGGCGGGCTTGTGGGTGAATGGAGGAGAAAGGTTCTAGACGCTGAGGATGCGTGCTTGGCGTCACTACCTCCTTCTTTAATCCTTCGTTGGTTTCATTGTTGTTGTCGTGATTGATGCTCGTCTGGCTACTGAACGAGGAAAGACTTTCGCCAAACAGGGAGTCAGGATGCTGTGAAGGATATGAAGAGGCAGCAGGGGACATGCTCGCAGTCGAGGTAAAACCCACCATTTGTAAGAGTGTATCCAAATCCATGGGCTCCGTGGATGCGGAAGTGGGAGGAGACGAGGAGGTTGCAGTATCGGCAGTGCTGTGGGACTCGCTCTCGAGCTTGTTGTCAAGTCGAGCCGTTGCCCAGTTAACATCACAGCTTAGTAAGGCGACTGTTAAAGCAGCATTATTGAGATTATGGTTCGCGTCACTGGTCGGGTATCCATTGGCAGAGTTCTCGGGTTTCAACAGGCTATGACAGTTGTTATTGGTGGTACTCCCGGTCCAGGCCGTCACATCCATGTCTTCTTCAGCATGCGCCGAGCCAGAGGCCGTGCTTCCTGCGTAGCCTTCATCGGGTGATGGTGTGGCTAGCCACACAGTTTCAAAGGTCGTGTTCCCCGATAAGCTTCCGTGACTAACGCTGGTCATGTCTTTGCCACCGTTCGTGTTGCTTCCAACAGAGGCACTGTTAGCTGAAAAGTCTGTCAGTTCTTCTTGATGGGTGAACAGGCTCAACCGAAAAGGCTGATGCGGGGTATCTGGGCACACGAAGTCAAAGAGGTCCGTTTTGGATAGATCATCCACGCGTAAACCTCCAGCTAGATCCATCTTTCAGTAAGGTGGGTACAACAAGTTTCGGGACTTTCTTTTTGTAATGTTTTGGCGCGTCTTCTTCAGCCGGTGTTGTAGCTTTTGCAATCGAAGGAAATGACCGACCACCAATTACACTTAAAAAAAAGATTCGACGAATAAGCTCAGGTATGCTCAAATCTGCATTTGCGGACGCTTAGAGAGGCGAAGAATGCATACTTTTCCTTTTCCCCGGGCCTTTCTTTAACTTTACGATCAGCCTTTTTTTTAGCTGGCTGCTGCACCTACGTGAAACGAAAAGAACAAACCGGTTCATTTATTACAGAAATATACCAGCACATCCATTAATATGTAAAACAATAATCATAAGTTCGCCATCTTTGCTTGCAGGAGTTTTTGCGTAGATTGAGGTAGGGAAGGGTTCCAACAAGGACTATCCTAACCAGAGCCGGTTTTCTTTCGCGAACTGCACGTGCAACACATTTATGAGTGGAGTTGTCCAACAGCCAAAAGCTGTCATGCTATCCAACAACTCTGACGCATTTTCACACAAGCAGAAGTGGGTCAACTCGACTTCAGTCCTAAGTTCCCCTGCTGCGCTTTTGGCCATAACTGGGAAGTAATTCACGTTCAGCGGCGTGCCATCAAGGGACGAGGTGTTATTTTTAATGGGCAACACATGCAAAGCATACTCATTCGTCTCATCGAGACCCAACCCATCGTCAGTACGCATTTTTTGCATCATCAACCCCTGCTATCACACTAACGAATCAGTTATCTTCATCGCTGCTAGAGTCCAAACACCTTTATGTTGTTTCTGCCAATTCGTATCATAATTCAGGCGGAACGCCATGGATCATCTGTCTCTTCGTTTAATTTCTAAGAACCCAGTCTCACCAAGGTTTTGAAAGGAAAAGTTACTATGCAGATCCAAAACAGGTGGCTCATTGCAGCTAAAAAGGAAACATAAGCCAAAAACTCGCACAGGGGAAGTTCCACTGTGGATTTCATTTTAGGATCATGCTAATTTCTCCTGAAGCCCTCACGCGACAGATGGCCTCAATGCGAAATCCTTCCTTCCCTGTTCGTTGCTATACCTGAAAAAATTACAACTGGCAGAAAAAAAGCTTTAAAAATTATTAGTGTATAAATCAAGCTCAGGTAAGCTCAAGGATCGCTCGCTCACCTTACAGTACCGTTCTTGCTCCTTGGCTGGGATAACCCCAATATCTATTCCGAGTCGCTGACACGTGTAGAGCCTCCAGAAAAAGATGTCTTATATCCCTCACAGAGCTAGAGGCCAATGACTGGCCTCGTTTAGTGTTTTCGGCTTCCCTACAACACCTCATTGGAAATCAACGAAGCTTTTGATCTACACCAATTCACTGCATTCCATTCCTTTTCCTTTAGTTCACTTAGAACTAAATATCAAGGCGAAGAGAGCCTTCTTTTTCTTCGTAGAGTGAACATAATGTTTCTGCGCTAACTGTCTAATAGAGAACAGTGAACTCTAATTGTCAGTATCGTCTGTTTTCACAGGCTTCTGCATATTGTCACTAGGAAAAGGTAAGGTAGACAAAAACCAACACCTCAGTAGCCATTCCAGACAGGGGAACTTCCACGTCAACACTTCGAAAAATGCGTTTATGCACAGTCATAGTCCATTTGACAATCACACAAGGGAGTGCTAAGTTTTTTTCCGTACTTGTCTGTACGAAGGGAAAAAGACAGCTACTGTCAAAAGTTTTACGTGATCGCTGCTTGCACAACAACTTGTTCCTCCCTCTTTTTTAGCACGAAAAGTTGGTCAACCCGACAACCTCCTTCACAGAAACTTCTATGGAGAAAAGGGGGTTAAATCGACTTGCTTTTGTTAGAAAACGCCGTCGCTTTTCGCCTAGTCATAGCCCATGGACTGAGCTAAACCAAGCAACACAGGCTACCGGGACTCCTCGACACAAATCGGTTCTTTAACCAACGCTGATCTAACAACACGGCACAGCACATTCGCCCTTCCGACAATTTTTGGCGGCAGTGACCACAACGCTTTCCTTGTTTCGTCTAGAAAGCTTAACGGAAAGTGAAAACGTTGACTGTTCTTGATCATCTTTCTCATAAGTTCCCAGTGAAACTTTTCTTATGGCATACTTCATCAAATACTTGGTCAGGCACAAAAATCCACAGTTCGGGAATCGATGATGCGCAAAGGAATTCTCATGTGTGAAATATTTGGAAGCAGCCTCACACGTGTAAATACCCCCTTCACCCTCCCCGAATGTATTTTGTACATACTCTTTTTGATACCGATGTGAGTGAACAGGGAGTATTTTTCTTTTTCTTTTTTTTTTTTTAGTTTCGACCGTTTCGCCGCAATAGGTGTAAGTCTATGAGGGATGTCAATAAAAAAGGTATGTTACAGGTGCACATGATAATTTGGCACAAACTTCTTGCGGTCAATTTGGACTCATTAAGCTGCAAAACAAAGGAGTCGAACTGAAAATCGTCTTGTGACTGCTCTATTGCAGTTTGGCGAGCTGTATCGTGCAAAGGAAGGTAATGATGATGGCCCACAAAGATAGGGAAACCTGTCGACGTTGGTATGGGTCCGGCAGTGACGGAATTATAGTACAGTTTGCTACGTTAGAACCGTGTCGTCACGTTTCAAGAAATCTTCCACCTGAAAATCGCCCCACACTTGTAAGGCAACGAGTACGCCTTGCCTAAGTTGGCAGTCACCGGACTATGTCGTGGACACTGCATTGTGGCGCATAGTTTATTGGAGTCTTACACCTCGTCGAACCAACTTTCTCTTCAACAGACAATTATAAACCGAGCCATCGATATCAAGGGACAATACCGTTTAATCTCCGTTTGAATGAGAAACACGCTATGGTTGAGTGTCCTATGTTATTTTCTGTATTTTTTTTTCAGAAATTCCTTTTTTTCTTTCAAAGGAAAGCTAAGAAGGTGTGCAAATAATACAAAGCAGGAAAATAGTGTTTTTTTCGCCTAAGCAAGTCGACTACGGTTAACAAATCACTTCAAAATCTATAAGCTACGGTTCATCCAATGGCGTACAAAGATCAACTTTCCCATCGCATAAAGGTAGGAACTTGAGCGGAAAGTGAAACTGAAATAACATGAGTGACCAGAAAGGGAAAGGTTTTAACACTTCTACCTTTTTTTAATACGATCTATTGTCAAATTGTGTCCCCACGATTGGTTCTGCTTCATGGCAATATGACAGCTTATAACAGAAGGATGGATAAAAAGGGATTTTTAGATCGACCAACACTTTTCTGCCACTTTCTATGGAAATTGCAAAATCGGACAGAGCTTTTTAATTTCGCAATACGAAAGAATACTGCAACCCCAAAAGCAGGTGACACAACTTGGTGACGTTTTTCCTTACCAGTTTCCCCAAGAATCTCAAGCATTGCACCACTCGACTATTTTACGGCTATTATCCCTACAGAAAAGTGCGCCTCGACTTGCATCTCGTGCGTTGTCGTCGAGCTTACTTGCGGCACACTAAACAATTTAGTACAGAATTTTGGCCAAGGACTTTTCCTTCGGCGAAGTGTCATTAGCAGTTTTCTCTTCCTTTTAATTGTCACATGTCACACAGAAACGCGTACTAAACCTTCGTCGAGACAAGTTTGCAATTACGTCGATCCAATAAACCTGTTTTCAGTTCAAGTGCCTAAGCTTGATCAACAAGAAAGCAAACCAGATTGAGTTCTTTTACAGAAAATTATTTCGAAATATGCTTCGCAGTTAACTACTTCTATTCGAACCTGGAATATAACAAATTTCCTTGAGATGGGAAGTACCAAGACAACCAGCCGAATTGTAACAATCAGGATATCCAGTAGTGGTGCAAATCTTTATATTATAGTGATATGTTGAATCTCTCTCTCTTTCTTCCTCTGCCAATTATCCACGGCTTGATGGAAGATACAAGCAGGAAGTGTGGGAGGAATGAATTCCTACGTCTCCTTTTTTCCAAAACCGCGGGCCAAAGGTTCATCACGATTTTTCCCTATTTATCTTGACTGGGTCAATAGACTTCCTATTCTTAGTCGGACTCCAACAACAATAAGAACCATGTTAAATGCGATGGCGGTGCTGTACTACTTACCATTTTTCTTTTATTGTTAATCAATACAACCCATCAATACTAAAGTCACGAGTTGGACCGGAGCTTGCGGCGAACAAAAATCAAAAAGATTTCTATCGCAGCACTAAACAGGCCATGAGTCTGTAAGATGTTTCGGATCTTACGCAAGAAAAAAAAAAATGCAACAGTAAAAACTGGTCGAGAAAGTTGCAACTTGTGGGTTGACGCTTAATTAGCAAGCTCCGACAGAGCCTTTCTTAACATTCATATGGAAGTCGCACGTAAGCTACCATCTGAAGAAAACTTGGCTTAGGAATTCCGAATGTTACTATGTACGACAAACCTGGATTATAAATGATTCCGCGGGACTATAAAGATAACTTAGTGTTTTATGAGTTTTATAAACCAGCAAGTGACACGAACGCAACTTGAAGGGGTATCATTAAAAGACGTGTAAAGTTAACCACTTTGAAGCTCCACATCGTGGGTGGCCCCCTTTTCTGTAGCCAAAATTCCTATATCTCGTCTCCGAGCATCGGGATCTATGCTGACTTTACAAAACCATTTAAAAGAAGAAAGCTTTAAATGTCAAAACCTGAAGCTAGACTCCTTTTTTTTTTGTGTGTTCCAAGATGCATCAAAGGGGCGTATATTATAGAACATTACAGTACAGCAACGAAAGTTACTTCTTAGACAGCTGGGAAATACCTCCGCCAACAACGGCACGTTTCCAAAGTAAGCTTTCCACCGCCCACAGGTTCCCTGGATTTTGATCAGCACTGTCATTGAAACAAAGCCCAAGTTGCTACTGCGTCACAGTCTTTCCCCAAAAGTCCGCGCCGGACGTGAATAAAAAACTGCGACCTATCTTAACATCAACGTAACCTTACGCAACACCTATCATAAAAACCCCGATTCGTGGTTAGTTCAAAAGAATAAGGGTTTCTTTCAATGTTACCAAAAGCACGATAAGTACCAAACTTCACTCGTTCAACATTTCGTTATAGCAAAACACCTGAGGAGAGAAACTATCCGATGTTTCGTATGATTTGTTTCTTGAACCCTTTCTGCGTATTTAAATAATCGACACTTTTCAAGAGTAGTAGAATTCTACTACAAAGGACATGAAAAAGTAAAAAGGTTTGTAATTATAGCGAGCAAGTTAATAAGGATGAGCTAGCCTCAGAAAATGGCGTCCCATGGTTCCGCCGCAAGTCTCGGATGAGTCCGTTAAGGGATCCAATCAACGACAACTAGGAGTTGATTGGCAGGTTCTGTGTATTTAGGTATTGTCCATAGGACACACTTGAAGCACGACAGGTAACAAAGTTGCGGTGGTGAGGGTACGGTTCCCCATGAAAACAGTAAAACGACAGGTTTAGGGAATGTCTGACAGTACCCTCCTCGCGTCTAGACCTGCAGCACGTTAGAAATTAACCCTTCTCCCTTTTACAAACATATCCAAGCCAGTGACACGAAGGTAAGCAAAAGGCAGACCAGTCACTTTGCTATGTTGGTGTTTGGGAATAGGCTGCGAAGTCCTGTCTAGCAAGCAGACAAGTTTTTATAATTGCCGATTCTGCTGGTCTGCCCAACGGGAAGTAGGAGCTCCATATAGCAAGTACGGGTAGTTACCTTCAGCAGAGGAAGTACCCAAGAAAAGTTTTAGAGTTGCAAATCTTTTTGGAATCGACTAAATACCGTTAGACTTGACCGTTAGACTCGACTGGTTGAAAAACAAGAAAAACAGAAAGTCGTTGGCGCATGCCACTTTCTCGTGAAAATCACTTTGCTTTTTAAAAGCTTTAAACGCGTTTAGTCGTTACGCTCGTTTTATGAAAGGCTAGCAACAGGTAATAAAACTCGTACGCTCATCCTCTATGTTACTGCTAGCATTGAAACATGCGAAGTAACTATAAAAAGAAAAATAATCTTTCCAAAGGACCAGTTGAGTCGCAATGGCGTTTGTGTCGTCCTTTATTAATCTTTTGCCTATTGCTTCTCTCCTTTCATACGTTCGGGCTTATGCATATTTTTATACTACCAACCTACATAAATGTATTACAACGCTGAACAAGGAACTTAAGGACCTGCAGTTACCCCAATGTAAACGGTCTAGGCGTGGTCCGTTTGATCTTTTTGTGAGGTCACACATCCTACTCACCACCCTTTCAGCTACCAGTAGACAAAATGCTCCAGATTTAAATATATAGGTCTAAGCTGTTCACGGGTCGGCCGCATGTTTGCCCTCCGGGTAAGCTCAGCCTGCGTTGTCTTCCGTAGACAAGTCTGCTACCCATTTTTGTCAAAGGTTATCTGCGGTTACAAGGGAACAAAAAGCTTGCTTCCCTTCCTGAATGTATAAACGAGAAAATTCGGACAAAAATAGTCACGTCAGAATAAGCCGTTATGCTGTACTTGGAGAGCTTAATCTAGAATGGGCACTACAAAAAAGATCATAAGTTCTGGTCCATTTCTTATATGCTTCGTAAATAGCTGTGTAAACAGCCATCGTTTTACCATGCAGCTATGGACTGTTGCGTAACAGTCCCTACCGACCGGCGCTAAGGAATTCTGATGCGGAAAAAGAAACAGACGAAGAAAAAGTAAAAGTTACGGCAGGCAAAAAAAAAGGAGCCGTTAGGTATCTGGCCCTGCCCGAAACTTGCTCCAATTTTCTCCTGTTCTATAACAGATTATCAAGCCAGAGGGTGGGTTTACCATGAAAACTGACTTGCTTACACAATGTTACAACGCACGAAAGTGCACACTTTTTCCAGGACCCCCTGAACACCACGACTACCTGGTATACAATAACCATGTTATACCGGTGTGTGACCCACATTAAAAAAAATGACTCCCCTATCGACAGGGTGTGGTGTTGCACCAGATTGCTACTAAATTTCGAGGTGAAAAAAGCTAATTAAAAAGTAGATCAACTCTACAAGGAACAAATAAAAGGAAAATAGTCAGGAACTAAAATTCGCTACAGCTTTTACTAACCAAAATGCTCGACCACACCCGGGTTTCTATATCAA
Organism: Triops longicaudatus; assembly: GCA_022885665.1. NCBI lineage: Eukaryota > Metazoa > Arthropoda > Branchiopoda > Notostraca > Triopsidae > Triops > Triops longicaudatus. The sequence continues at coordinate 233,152 of JAGQDJ010000041.1, forward strand.
GATGTCTGCAAAAAATAATAATTATTTCTATATACTAATAGCTCCAATTTACAAAAAAATATGGATCTACCTAAGTGATTGTTATGAAAACCACAAAGAAATATTCCATTGGTATTCAAAGCCTAGGTTGATCTCAATTACATGAAGAGCGAACCTGCCCGAATGTTCTTCGTTCTTTTAATTTCCTCTGCAACGAGATATACAGAATTGAACTAACGGAGACGTGTATATTACTTTGGCCGATTTGCAGAAAAAAAAAAAAAAAAAAAAAAAAAAAAAAAAAAAAATCTGTAGCACACAGGCACCTTGAATTAAAATTTTGTCCGGCATTTTGAACACTGCAACCAAGAAAGCTGTTTGTAGGTCAATCTCTTGTTAAAATCGAGAGAAGTGCGACAAGCTTTCCAGCTACATGACGTAACCAGCATTTGCTCCCGTCTAATTGCAATTACGTGAGAGGGAAAGTTACTGTGGTACGACTTGGCGCTATTACAGGTGCGTCCCGAGTCCGAGGCAAAAGCGTGAAGACGATTGTGTGACACTAATCACCAGTAATAAGTCTGAGATGCCCGTTACGTTGTTCTTTGTGTCTTTTGGTTCCGTTCAGTCATGCATCTTTAATCTTGTCTAAACACGAGTAATACTTACAGCGTATGACATGTACGCAAATTCTAAGGCTTGGTGTTTCGTGACACAGGATTGGTTCCAGTCTTCCACCCCTCAACAAAAGCACAAGGAGCTGAGAAGGTAACAAAACTGTAGAAGCTCAGTGAGTTAGTTAAAAGAAAGTGAAAACGGCGAAACGTCTGCTGCAGCTGTTTTGCGTCTTTGGAGTAAAAAGAGCGATAAAGTGGGTCACTGTGATGACAAAAATAACAAAACTTGGTTTTCATATGCGGGAGACCTATCGAGGCGTAGATTACTCGTAAAAAGTCTCGAAACTAGCTTCGTGTGGATAGCCCCAAATTACAGCGGCTTGGTTTTCATTAATTAACAAGACCGTGTGCTGTCATATATGGCACACGGTAAAACACAAGTTTGGAGGCTTTATTAGGAAAGACCTAGAACGCATAATGAAGTTCTTGAAAGTAATAAAACTGGGTGATATTATGGTCAGTGTAAGGTTACGAATTCGTCATTAGTAAAGAAAAAGTTGTCGAGAGAGGAGATTCACCCACCGAGCACTCCTTTTAACGACTGAAGCTAACCTGTTTTGTAAAGTCGTGAAAACTCAACAACGGTGATGAATGCCGATCACCTTACATTTCGTCATTTGAACTAAATGGGTCTTTCAGACGTGCATACAAATTTTGCTGACAAGAATCATTGAAGAACTCAAAATAATTTCCCGATCGAATCTTTTCCTGGCTTTTTTTCAGCTTTTGAAGCCAATTAATGGTCTTACATTGGTCTTCGTGAAATAAAACATTAAAGCGTTCCTAGCAACACTGAAGATCGTGATATATAGCACGCGAAAGCATGCCAATAACTACCCATTGCACTGCCAAGCTGGAAGTCTGATGATCGCACTCCACTGGCGACTAAGCACGCAAGAATGAAACTTACGAAACCTGTTTGGTAAACGCCACACTTAGCTTGCGTGGACGTGCATGTTTCGTTTTTCTTTATACAATAAATTCTTTCAGTAACACAATTTTTTTTATTCCTTTTTACCTACTTTGCACAGGCAAGTAGCAAGGAGAAAATATACGTGTACAGCATGTCCGCTTGTCTGGCTACATTTCCATAGCAAAGTAGCGACTACTCTTGACATACGAAAGAAATGAAACGATGCCATGAGTAATCAAAAAAGTTGGCCAGCGGTAAAGAAGGTTCCTTAACACCTAAATGGTACCGTCCGCCCGTATCTTCTTTTTAACAAGTTAAAAAGAAAATGGCAACGTCACGCTTTTCTAAGCCTTCTTTCGTAAACCGTTTTTCTTCTCCAGAAAACTTTGAAATTCCCACAAACTTGGAGAAAGAACGTACTCTAGGGTACCTAATCCTATTTTTAGGCTCTTCATGCGAGAGAGTTGTTGTTTCATTACGCAATTCGCGGTACCTTGACCTAGTGCCTACCGTAATTACCTACTCGTTTATTACAACAAGGGAAGACGCAATTGCAAGTATTTTTCCAACTTTTTCCCCTGCTTACTATAGTCTCGCAAGAATGCAAGCAGGACAGCAGACCAGACAACATTCAGAAAGTTTCTAAACGACAGTGAAAATAAATGAGGGAGGGTGGAAATGTGGCCACAAAAGTTGCTGTTAGTTGCCAGTGGCTTTTCGCACACCACATAAAAAGCCAGCCAGTTATAACGGGAAAACACAGGGGAATTCCTTTTCATATTTCTCTCAGGCTAAGAAAACCCACGCAAAGTGCCGGCGACTCCAGCCAAAAGAAACGGAATGGAAAGTGGCATTAGAACCTAAAGGCGAAATTACATTCCCTGAGGCTCTAGGTACAGCCAAGAAAAGTGCATCTTGATGCGTGGCATACCAATTCAAGCATTAAGGAAACGGTCATTTATCTATCTAAACTGCCATGTACGAACTTCTCCTTTTCAAAGCTTTTTGTCTTTTTCGACCCCATAAGTTTCTTATGAAAAGCTAATACGAAAACCGGTTGGTATTATGTGAGCTAGCAAATAAGAAAAATCTCATCCATTCTCTCGAAACACGCGAATACCGTTGGTGGCCTTGCCAATCGCCTTACTACCTTCGCGACATCCTGGTTACGAAGTCCCAAACTCACGCGTCAGTACCAGCACTATGTTTTGCAACAGAAGTAATTTCCTGCAGAACGCGGAACATGTTCTTCCCGCACTCCCCGCGGTCGTTTTCACATAGTTTATCTAAGCGTTTATCTTAAAAAAGATTTGAGGGAATGTTCCTTTGACTTCTGAGAGAAGTCAATGGTAACTAAGGTTTCTGGTTTGGATACTAGCTCGGGCTGGAATGCCTGCAAGGCGCACGGAAAAAAACCCGAGACCTACTTTCCGGCTGACCCAAATAGGAGTTTCTACCATCAAGCAAGCCACGGTACAGGGCGGCAAGCCAAGCACCACATACGAAAGCAGTTCGAAGGAAGAATCCCCTATCAAAGCCGCCTCCTTCCCATGCCCCGTGATTGACCTGTGGAACCGATTAATACTTCACACTTCTCCGGGGAGCGACAAAAATTGATCGTAAACTCCCTTTGGCTCAGTTTGGGTAGGTGTAGCGAGACACTGCAAGGAGTTTAACGGGAAAGTTTGATCCTCCTTGGTTTCACCGTCTTGAAGCGATGTCGAGAGAAAACATTAGGAATGTTCCCAGAAGTCCTATGCTTGTAATCGTCCTGAAGGAATCTTAATTTGCGCATGGTTGCATCCATAATGGTTTTCTAGTACTAGTTCGCCGAAAGAAATTTCCTCTCCGCACTCGACCAAACAAATGAACCCTTGTGTACGATCCACTTTTTCCCAGAAAAGTGAAAGGCGGGGTGAGGGGTTTGAGGCACGGATTTTTAAAGCTTAGAAAATTACTTGGAAGTTTACAAAGCTGACTTACCAGTTCCACTAAACAGGATTCACGGGTGAGAAATATATTAATCCAAAGTTCTAAAAAATCCAAGATTGGCGATAATGGAAACTTGACGCAGGAAACTAAGTCGAAAGGCAAATATAGGGCACTCCAGCACACATTCCAAACACGACGCAAAACTCTTAGATAAAATAAGCACCAACGAAAGTACAGATCAGTAATGACAGTGTGTCAGATTTCTAAATTCATTCAGTTTGTTTTTCTCGCAAAGTATTTCTTGAATAACGTTTGAACCGCTCGTTCTGCTTGTAAGAGCCAACGACTTAAAAGACGACGAAAGCAATGTGAGTTCCGAAAAACGTGCGCGGTAGGGAATAGGAGTGCTCCGAGCTGCTGGTAGGGTCCACCGACCGCCAGCACACCTGTTCACCAACTAACCTACTCCCGGACTTTACACGAGACCACAGGTAAAAACACACCCCTATTCCTCAGTCCCCGGACCCAACCCAAAAAACCGTACCTACCCCACCTGATCGGTTTGTAAAGGTTTCTCTTGACTCCACTATAACCGTGCACCGCGAGCAATACCCGTACGCTAGTAACCTCCCTTTTGAAATGCGTAGGCTGACAGACTTGGCACGACGTCTCCGGTTTCCTCGCATTTGTATCTACTATCTACCACTCCGATGGGTTTGAAGCTATAGAAATCCCCAAAAAGAGCACGCAGGGGATTTCCCCAAGCTATAAAGAGCCGTATGAGATTTTTCCGTTACTTGGCGCTTCGCAAACAAACGTACTATACGCCTCTTGAAACCTCAGTCTCGGAAGAACATGTCAGGTAGACGGACAGGTAACAATATGCAAAATGACACTGCTTTGCTGAAGAAAACTACCACCTTCCTTTCTGGGAAGGGCGGCTCTTTAAATTGGTATGAGATGTTCGTGCGCGAAATCTTCGAGCACCGCGCATGTTACCAAAATAGGCAAGAAACGATGGGGGGAAATAGTTTGTAACTTCATTTTCACTTTTTTGACAACCAAAATAATTGAGTTTCAGCTATGTTGTTGCTTATATTTAGCTTTTTCTGTTCCTGGGACGGGCCAAGAAAACTTTGGGTAGAGTTTCTAGTCAGTGCATCGCATCGTGAGACCCCTGCAAACGCGTGGCTTGCCATGAATTGCTGTGCAAAATAAACTTCGACAGATTACAAACTAAACCTGCAGGCCATACACTTGTCATGAGGCCGGAAATCGATGGCTAATTAGCTTACGAGGAAAAGGCCGGTTAAGGCCATTATGTCTTCTGGGAAGCACCCTAGTTGGTAATTTTTCATTCCGCAATCGACACTTTTTCCTTTCGTCGGTTTGCTATTTCAGCGTGTTGCACATGAGCGGTTTATAAATTATACAATCATACCGTAATGCACTACTGGTCATGATAGGCAAGGAGTAAAAATACACCCAATAAAAATGCAAGCTTGCAAGAACTATAATAGCAAACTATGTCAGTAGATTTTCAGCACTTTACTGTGATAATAATAAATAGCGAAAATTAACTGGAAACTTACAGCTCCAATAGTTAACCAAGTAATAAAAGCGATGAAAAGTAGTATCAAAATGCAGTAACACGACAATTTCGTATATTAGCACATTTCTTCAAGAGCGCTAAAGAGCCATGTAAAAATAGTGTGACACTTTTCAAAATGAGAAGTTGTTCTTCAAATAATTCGAAGTCCGAAAGGTCTAGAATATTGGACTGTTTATCTTGAGGTTCAGTGACAATTGGAAGGCTTCCAAGCTATTTAACTGGCCAAAAATTGTAGGTGGGCCCCGGTTTCGTGTTTGTAAGAAACAGTACATGACTGTACGAAGCAATTAGAACAGACATATTAATAGCGAAAATAGGTACGTGTGCCGGGCATTTTAAATTAGAAGACTTTGGCAGCATTAACGGTTGGAATTCAAATACAGAGGGACTTTCAGCAATTAGAATTTATTACTTTAGAAAGGAAAGTTACATTATTAGGGAAGGCAAGAGTCACATAAAAAGATTATAATGGTTTTCCTTCTCATCATGATTTGGCAGCGTCTAACGCTACACGAACAACATGTCTTTATCGGTTGATTAAACATGACAGTAAACTAACACAAGCATCGAATAAGTTAATGCGATATATTTTGAATTTTACAATAAAAGATTGTCATCTAATAGGGGCAGGCTATTAAGATTAAATCTGGTACAGCTCTTCTAAAATTCATTTTTCCAAAAAAACAGCTGTCCTTTTTAACTCAATTCATAAGTATAAATCTGCCCCGTTGCAACATAAGCCCACGCTCGATGTAGTAAAAGGTATTTTCCAAATGCAAAAAAGTTTCCCGGAAAAGGCAAACACATCCCAAACATATTACTCGAAAATGTCAAAAGTCATGAGTTAGTCAAGGTTGTACAGAAAATTGATGTAAAATTTAGCAACAGGTAAGGTAAAGTTATCTAGGAAAGTGAGAAACAAAGATGGCGAGTAAGCTACGCCACGAAGAATTCGCATCACCAAAGTTTCGAAACGGAAGGACTCTTGGAACGGCTGTTCAAAGATGAAACGAAAAAAAGGGTGAAGTGGGTTTCCAGCCATTGTCTTCGTCGACTAAACTTCATCTTCCACACGTATGATCAGCGAAAGCTTTTACGTTACCAGTGCTACTCAACTGTTCCTTTTTCTAACATAATTTCCATAAAGCGCATGACAAGCTAGTTTACAATCTCAGTGAAAAATCACCATCCAGAACACGGCTGCCCTAAAAGCGGCTTTGATGACTAATCCGGCGCTCAAGACGAATGTTTGCGTCCCCCGAGTTACCCACGTTAATCAAGTTTTTCGTTCTCATTTGATGAAGCTTAACAGGCCTTTAGTTTTGCAGTTGATTCGAATTCCTCGCTGGATTGCATAATGAAAACGCTACATTTTAGTACTTAAGTCTCCCACGGCTTACACGTTTTTCTTCCGAAAACAATTCGATTATGGGTCAAATTTCACGGATTTGACGCACGCGAATACAAAAACCTGCATATCAGACAACCCGTGACATCCCCGAACTACATTATGTGACAATTGCTTTGGAAACCCCTGCCCTGGGGAATTCACGACGAGTGCCCATTGCAACAAATTGTATTGCAGTACTGATCGTTGGAGAGTGTCAGGTGCTGCCACCTGGAAACCTTAAGAAACACGAAAACTCACTTTGAGAAGTTCTTTGCAATGTAGGCAAACAGTGAACAAAGCGTTCGTGGAAACAGAAACAAGAACCTGAAACTTTCATCCAGAAATTTCATCCGACAGCTCATCATTATTCATTGAGAAAAAAGGTTTTTGTACTCGTATTGGCCACACGTGTAATTATTTTTTTATTGAATTTTATTGTACAAGAAAGTAATAATTAAAAGGTAGTGCCTTTTGCTTTGGACTTCAAGTCACAGTAGCGACATTCTTTTTTGTTCACGTGAGGTGGCAAGTGTTAGGGTGCATTTTATCGTAAACTGTTCTCTTCGCGTTGACAACATATTACGCAGTCAGCGCTTCTCTGTTCAACTGAGAGGTTTGTTTACACGAAAAGCGGTAGCCGAGTTTTAAATGTCTATCTTCATTGCACTGTGTTCCCCCATGCACGGTAGAACGGAAAGCGGCATTCGCGCTCAACGCAACAGATACGTTTACGCCAAATTGTGCGTTGAGCTTGTTCCGTACACGCCAAAACGCAAGTTATGCAGACGGGCAAGCCCAGTTGATCAGTTCAGTTCACGATACCATGCACCCTTATATATTGTATACTACATGTTTGGAACATTGCCGTACCTAGGATTTTTGTTCGGTGGGGGGCTCCATATGCAATTTTTGTACACTTTGCTAGCCGTCCATGCTTACCAATGTAAAGTTGACATCTCGGGGGGTGGGGGGTGGGGGTGGGGGTGGGGGGGGTTAAACCCATATACCTGGGTACTAGGTTGGTTTGTAAGGTACACCGCGAAACACGTCCTTACGGTGCTTATGTAAATTTTCTTTCAAAGGGCTTACCGCATTTGCTTTAACATCAAAGCCAAGTTTCGCATGAAGCAGGAACATGATATAAGACTTGAATTGGGGTGGACAAGACCTGAAGGCAATATTTGCCTTTTACGCCTTCGTTTTTCACACGTTGCTATTGGGAACTCGCTGTTCGGCTCGTTTGCGGAAAACATATGCCATCGAAAGTGTTAGACAATGGCAGCTCTAGACATAGAGATGTGGGCAAGAGTGTGTTTTTAGTCAAAACTGGTAGTTCTGTCTCACCGTTTGCCACCTAAACGTCAGTTATTTGCTCTTCTGGCTAACGACACTGTCACAAGCTTTCGCACATTCTGCCACCTACTCTACGCATGACTCAAAGCTATTGTTCTGACATCGCCATTTTCACTATCACGGGACAGTTCCGTTATGGCCTGCTTTCAGGATTCCCGAGAAGAAAAGGAGTTCGAATGTCGCTGTTGTTTTTCGCGGAAGCTAGACCTGATCAGTATGGGGAGAGCAGGATCAGACAAGAAGCACAGATAAGTGCAGAAAAGAGGCGACACATAAGCCGCTTCTGATGAAGAATGAGCGATCGCCAAAGGTAGTCTTGAAGATATTTAATTCCGGGTGGTTGTACTCACTGACCTTTGAAGCGTTTTAAAAAATAATGTCAGTTTACCAGGAGACAGGTCATCGCATCTGTTGGCCAACTTTGCAGTCTTTTAAGTTCAGAAATTTTCTAAATTATTTCCTAATTTTTTTTTTTGTGGTTTGGTAATAAAACTCACTCGTTACTGTCAAAGTATTACTGTGTTAGTCTATTACACAACACTGCGGTTAACCTTCTCTTTATTAATCAAATATGCTTTTGCTATTGCACGGGAGAAATCCTATGGAAAAGCAGATTAAGCAAAGGCTGAAAATTAACGAATGTTGAAAATGAAGCTGAGCACGAAATTCACTCGTAATATTTCATCAGGGAGAGGCAGTTGCTGGAAAACGGACAAAGAATTTTTCAAACTGGACAGACAGGCTTGTTGGCTTCCCTTTTTTGTGTCCTTCCTATACCAGTCCTACTGAGCAAGAGAAAAGGGCGGTATGAATTCTAGTCTAAGCTCTCCGCTACAAGTAATGAATACATAAATTGTCGTAAACGTATTCCAAGAGCTCGAATTCCTAGAAGTGATAAACATAAACAGGGATATCACAACCTGACATAGGATGGAACATACTTAAACTTGGCAGAAGAGAATACGGCTATAGGATAGGATATATATGAGCAGCTCATTAATGGTAAACCGAGCTAAGGTGGTTATTACCTGGTACTCGGAAAGACGCTGGTAATCGCACACTATCACACGGTTGGTACATTTAAGGCCACGCTATAAAAACGACGAAAAAAAGAAAAGTCACCAACAGGTTTGCCTTGCTAAAGCGACGGCTAGGAGACATGTACCAAAGTGCCAAACCTTTTATCGTTACCTAATTCTACTTCACATAAATTTTAAGTACACTTAAATTTGTGACATTTTCAGTACGCAAATGGTCAGTGCTTACGGTGTAGTCCTTGATGCCGTTTCTCCCTTTCAAGCTCTGTAACAAAAATTAACTGTGCTAGCCAGGAATTTTTAAGGTGAAAGAGTACACTGTAGGGAGCAAGACAAAAACGGAAAGAAGAAGCACGTAAAAAGAAACCATGAATTCATCAGATGTACTGGAAGAGTAAAATGAGAATGATCGTTCTTTCGATATTGCACAGAAATTATACCGCAGAACGTAATGTACAACATGATTTATTGGTCAATTTATAACATAAGGAGGAGTCATTAAGGGATTAAGGTTAAGAACCCACTACGCGGATCCGTCTGACATGAAATTAAGGAATTCATTCAGGCTCCTTTTGTTTTACAATGTGAATTTATGCGAACTCTGTCTAAGAACGAAAAGTGCGGTCAATGGACACATTTGAATAAAAGCGTTTTGTCTCAATCAACCGTGCTTTCTGAGGTTAGTTGTAAAACCTATACATGTGGGGTTTGTTTTAAGACTAGTCTCTAATAAGGTAATACTCCTTTGCATATCGTCTCTACTTAGAGGAGAGTGCTGGAGTGTCATGTTAACTTTATATGGTGGAACTTAACTGACATCCAAATAAAACCGAAGAGAAGATCAGTTTTATTCTGTGTTTAAATTCTTCTCGCACACTGCCTGTCACCCCAAAATGTTTTTTTTTCTCACTTCTAAACAAGTTTTCATAATCCTGTTTCTACAAGCCTATCTCTGACTTGTCCTATATTAGAGCGCATGAAACAGACTCCTTCATACTGCGTAAGACGAGTAGGGAAGACCTCGAAGGCAGAAATATCAACGTAAACGGTTTGGAACATACGAGTAACTGCTGCCACGCATACAACCTCCGTTTCGTTCACACACCAGCTAACCACCTTTTTCTTGCCTTTTTAAGAAGAGAAAAGATTGGAATGCTTTGTGCTAGAAGTGGTGCCTCCAAGCTGTAATACAATGCATATCCTAATATGTCCGTAGGTTACATTTTTAATTCTCTGTCACATAAAATATTGATTCTCTAAATTTAGCCGTAGGCTTACGCCTGTGGTATTTCTCTAATGGAACTCAACGTTTCATTATTAACTTTTCGCTAGTTTTTATTTATTTATTTTGTTAACTTTCTTCTTGTGGTAATTTTTTTTAATTTGTTAGCATTATACTAATATGCTCCTTGTTGGGCAGCAAGCTTTAATAATTGAAAACAGTTACTAATTATGAGAGGAATAGTTTTTCCATTGTTGTGATTCGGAAGGAATTGTTGACTTCTTGAGTTAGTGATGCTCTTTTTCAAGGAAATTAAAGATTTATGTGCATAAATAATGTGTATATGGCTACTTGTGTTTTAAAATAGAAAATAAAACACTACTTTAATTTAGTACGAACATCTGAAAAGTACTTTATGTTACATATTTTTTTTATAATGTAGCGCATGAAGTGTGAGTTCTATCATAATGTGTCCGCTTATCGACTATTCTTTACCAAATGTTAACACTCTCCATTTACCATTATTGTCTGAAAAATATTGAAAATCTGAAGCTTCCTGTCTTTTACCAAAATCTGGATGTAACTTGTTAGTTCTTGAAGACAGAGTTATTAACGGAGACTATGTTATCTTAGGTCACGTAAGGCCAGCAAGTTTAGACTTCTGTTCATAAGTATGCAGTAGTAAATGTAAAAATAGAGCTGGAAAAATGCAGAAGCAAAACTTTTTTTTTTACGGCTACCTAAAAAGGCAAACAGTTTACGACCCGTTGGAAGGATTCCACTTCATGCACATACGAGATTCCTAGAGTTAAAGACCCTGGAGTGTACAACAGTGAACAGTGAGCACGCAAATTTGTCTGTGTTAAAGGAATTCACAATGAAATGGGGCCCGAGAACTGGCCTACAGCCTCGATTTTAAAAGATTACGAGAAATTACGCCAACTGGAAAAAGTGCGAGGCTATTTTGCAGTCTACGTTGCTAATTTTTCTTCACTCTGCAAAAACTTCGACTTTCCCCAACAAGCTCTCTAATGTAGCAATGTGGTTTTTAATAGCGCACTTTGTTTCTACTGTGTACTCTCAGTGCTTCTGTAACAAAATTTTTCGCTTTTTTCTTGAGATCCTTGTTTGGCCAAGTTGTCAGATAATTTGACAACATTCATTCCTGGTTTGCCTGCGTATTTCCAAAGTAAACTGCCAACATTAATCCGTGTTACGATGGCAACACTTAGCTTTTGGACTTGGTTCGAATTGTCAATGAAAGAAGTGGTGGGAATTAAAATACGTATGTTACCTTCAACAACAAATTCGCAATGCAACACTGATACCCCGTACAACAAACGTTCGCTTTGCGAACAACTGCTAAATTGAACTGAACAACAAATAGTCGAACGAACTTGCACTTAGATGCAAAAATGCCTTGCATAATGAACTCGAACTCTTACTATGAACCTCTGAAGAGTTTGTCCTGAACCTTCGAACATACGAAGGTAATTTCCTGAGTTTCTTTCTCTTTTGTTGTTGATACAGATGACTAGCAATGGAACGGAGAGCTACATTTAGCATTGAGCCGAAAGATCAGTTTGACTTATGGAAAGAGAACTAACAGATCATGTTAATTACACGAAAGCAGAAGATTTCTAGAAAGGCAGATAAAGAAGGTCGAAGACAGTGATTTCTTCGTAGTCGAGGATACCTCGAGATGCTATTAAATTAAAATAAAAATCGTCCGTAAACTAATTAAATAAAAAAATAACATGCATACGTGGTCAAGTACATTTCTAAGTAAAACCTACATATTTTAGAAATAAATTTGCACATTTTTTAAAATATTTTTATAAGACTTTTTGACACTCCGAACCGATCAGGGAACGGATTAAAGTGCTAAGCACACAATCTAATGGAAAATAGCATCTCTTACAACAGTCGCTTGTTATAGCGAACGCCGTTCAAGAAGGAATTAGACTTGGTGTGCGGGGCACCATTGTATGTAATAAAATATGCGTTAAAATGATTGATACTTTGTGTGCTTCAGACTAGGTGCTACGCGGATCATTCTTAATTTTACCTCAACAAATAGCTTGGGTAATTCTGGTTGTCGTTTAAACTTAAGTACCGCGTTTTAGGATAAGCGGCAAACCATTTGCGTTAAATTGGCGAAACCCACTAATGTTTAGCCTGAAGCAGGTTATTAAATAGGTGTGATTCTCCCTCCATCTGACAAGAGCTTTTAGCCTAATTGGAAGATCCTTTCATCTCTTATTGTACTTGACTAGTCTCGGAAAACTGCAGTGTCTCTGAAGTAAGCTTTTCAAATTTTTTTTGTATTAGCGTAATGCACGGTTTCAACGCATTAACTGTCACATCTACCCATAAAATGATACCGGTTGGGTTTTAGCACTTCTGTAGCAAACCAGTTGTGCTTATCTTCAAGTTCCCGGAATTTTTTTTACTGTTTTTCGCTTAGTTTGGAGGTAAAAAGACCGCTGTACTAACCTATGAGTATTAAAGTGTTGAACACTAATAAACGCAGAAATATCAAGCAGCTGAACGAAAAGCCATGCTATAGTAGAAGCCTTCTCCTTCGCTCTCATTTTAACCGGTTTCCACTTTAATCGGCCGTTTTCTCTTAAAGATTATCCACTTTCCGCTTTTCAATAGATAAAAATAAATGAGCAAAAGCTCAGAAGACAATTTTGTAATATGTCTAGAAAGTACAATAAAAGTCAACACTAGCCACAGATTCGCTTTGACTTGCGGCTGATTCTTTTCCGAAACTTGCAACCCATGAATGCATTTTCATGAGATTTTGGGTTAACCGGCTGTCAAGCTATCCGACGTATGGTCCGATACCAAGAAAATCAGGCAAGTATCCTTGTATTTCAACTAAACGCACCATATTGTTATAAACGTATTTTATATAAATATTCCACGTTGTATCATCAAAAATATTCCTTACATGTATTTACTATTATTGCCGCAAATATACAACGGCTTAGAAAGCTTGGCCCACGATCCTTATTTGAAACAATTTTGTTGAAGTTGAATCACTTCGAAGAGATAAGTAGTTGCAGATCAGGGGGCTTTATCTATAATCTGTCACTCAGCTTTGTAGGTAATCAGGCACAACGGTGGTATACGGCTCCTTCTGTTAGTAAAATGACAATCTAACCTCAAAGATTCTATCGACTCCAATGGAGAAAGTTTTGAAGTTACCGCAAGCCGCCCAGCGTTGTCAACGTGTGTAGCTGTCAATTTTGTCCATGCTCCCGCAATACCTTATGTGGAATTCACAGGATTCGTAGAAGCCGGACAAGGTACGGGCCATCCTGGATCAGTTTCACATTAGGTGGGTGTAATCAAAAGGGGAGGACAAACCAGTAGTGTCGCCTTGTTGAACAATGGACAGACCTAGTGCTCCAGGTACCTCCCTTCCCTGGGGCGAAAGGGCAGGCACATGACTTATCACAATTACGGCCTTCGAATTTTAATTACGGCTTAAGTTTCCTCCTGTCATTCGACCAGAATGCGTAATTAGGGAAAGCTATTAGCGTTCTACTCTACTTCGTTTTCGCAATGTGATGTTATGACATAAGGAACTTCCTTTATTCCCAGAACTAAACGGCAAATAAAGGAGCCTTGACAAGGACATTTTTTTGCTTATTAAATAAGCTATCTTGTTTATTCATCAATGAGATCAAAAGGCTGCGATAGTTTTTTTCTGCCAAAACTGTACCAGGAAAGCTCACGAAAACTTAACACTTCGCTGTACTGTAGCTCAAGAATAGCTCAAGAATGAAGTACCAAAGCGTTACTTAGTTCCTTTCCAAGCGGCCCACTTGCGGGATTTTCTCATTTCTCTTGTACAACTGTGCGTCCGTCAGTGTATATTGATTGCCTATAATGTACCAGCGGGGCAGAGCTGATAGTTGAACGTAACTATTTTTTTGAAACGCCCCACTGTCACTTATTAGAATAAGCAACGTAGTTAGTGGGTACGCATTATTCAACTACGATCAGGAACACTCAACATCCAATTGTACAACATGGCCTCACGCGGTCATAGAGGCCTTTTCATTCTGCTACTGTATACGTTATGAATAACAGCTTGTTTTGGGCTCATGTAGGTAACCTTTTGCAGCAACCCTTTGCCGTTTCGTTAGGTTACAGCATTGTAATCCTTCACGAAAACTACGTCACACTCAGCTTTGCATCTTAACGGGTAGTCAACTATCCATTAAGTAGCCCAACATTCAATTAAGTTGCTCGTAGCACAGCACAGCGTACTATCGAAAAGAAAACCGTATGAAAACGTGATTAAAACTTTAAAAAGCTAAGCTTCTCTAGTACATAAGAACGTAATTACTCTTTCTCACGCAAGACTTTCAATCTATCACGTCAGAGAAATACTGGAAAAATTATGGATTAAATTATACTTTCGAGCCACACATGCAGGTGACTTGAAATGCTAAAAGTTTCACATGGATGTGCGCATAAAATAGCCTTGTAAAATTGTAGGGTAGAGTTCAGTTTGGGATACAGTGGGGCCGTCAAGCAGCTTTCTAGTTCCAAGAAACTTAGAAAAAAGCTCCCAAAGCTTGTCAGGGCCGATTCATTTGTGAATCTCGCCGCATGTTCTTCTCTCTGTTATTTTAACTATACTTTTCTCCCAAGTTGTTCCCTCCCGGAACGTTTCGAAGTTAACCTTACGGTAGTAGAGGCCAACTAACTCAATGGTTGCACGTGTTCAGCGAGTGCAAGAGAAAACTAGCAGGGACAAGTTCACGAGTCCATCCTTCTTGAGCTACATATTATTAAATTTCTTCCTTTTTTTTGCTCACATTCCCCTCTGCATTACGGTGTTACGGACGGCTGTGCAAAAACAATTTTTCCGAATGGTATTCACGTCGGACTGTTACTACGCACGTGCAACTTAAGCTTAATATACTTTGCTGCTTTTATTCACAAAATAAAAACACTACAAAGTGGAATCGTGAGCTGCCTTGTGAAAACATGCAGTATTAACAAGCGACAAAAATCGGCTCGTTGACAGACAAGCACTCTCAGGAGAAATTCCGTCGCGTGTCGCATCGCGAAGTTAAGCTTCACTTCAACTTTTGCATCTGGGATGCAGACAGCCAAGTAAAGTGGTATAGATGGAAAAACACTAATGCTTGCACGCAAAGTAGTTTGTTGCAGTGCACTAATGCTTAACAGTTTTAAGAAAATAGCTGCATAAATCAAATTTGGCACTATTCAATCTGCAAAGCAACATGTGAAACTTTGTACAGTAACACGTCGCTGTCACGTATACAATTGTAATAAAAAACCGGTTATTATGCACATAACTGGCTATTGCGAACAATCGTCTACAATGGGCAAATTCTCCGCCCGTTATACTGTCAGTCGTTACGATATTGTCCGTTATACGAAGTATCCTTTATAAAGAGGTTGCACTCTCTGTTGCTATTTCAGGCATAAGAGGTATATTATTACGTTAAAAAATACTGACCGATGTTCTAATATCTATTATCGTACAGGTTTTTCTTTGACCTTAACGTGCAATTTCATCTTTAAATACTTCGCTTTTGGAATATTCCACGTTATGCTTTTTACCTATGCTGAATAACTTACAAGCTACAAATTACAGTAAAGTAACGTTCGATAAGTCTGCCCACCAAAAATGGCAAATTACGCCGATTTTGTTTCCTACACTCGAAAGCTAAATGTCGTGTTTTCACTTCTTTTGACTTAACTGCCAGCCTAGTTAACGATGCGTCAGTGTATTGTTTGAAAATTTTTTTGGCGATGGTCACTTACAACTCAATTGCGCTTTGTGTCAGTGTAACGTAGAACAGTAGGACAGCTTTCAGCAAACAAGACTCTTTTTTTCACCTTTTTTACAGTTAGGCAAAAATGAAATCCGATGAAAAAGTGCCAGACAACTTGTTGGCAATTACGTGACTTCAAACCTGTTACCATTTGACTAAGTAAAGCAAAACCAGTAGTTTTTCGTATACCACAATAGTTAAAATCACGGCTCCCATTTCCATCATGGAAGGGGATCGCCTTTTTAATGCGTGCCAGAGAAACCAAAGGCGTCCCTCTGGTGTGACTTCTCACCCAAAAAGCTGCGCGAAAACCGCCCATTGCTCAACTTGGCATAACCCAGTCAAAAAATAATGCAAAAAGTGGCTGTGCGAGCTAGTAAGATATTTTGTTGTCTGACAGCTTTCCTGCCAATTTGCGTGGGCCACAAAAAGACTGCCCGCTCGCTTATGGGTACATAAAAGAAAGAAGGTGGGTTTTTGGTAGTAATTAAAAACGTTCTAGCAAGTGCCAAGCGAGAAGGCTCTTTTTCCTAAAAATGAATAAATGATTCGCTTTGCTTCTGTCTGTGTTCTTCTGCTTTATCTTCTTTTAATTCTAATCGAACCATGTCAAAAAAACTTCTCTATTTAGATACTCAGCAAAGGAAGCGACGCGTCTTGCAGAGCCATTATGAATCCTCCATAGGCTGGCACCTAAGACTTCCCCAACCGCTAGGAATAAACTCGCTTATCTCCAGAAGGTGTTGATTAGTGGAGAAAGTTTGGTGTTGTAATAAATTTAGTCTCTCGCCTGCTGAAAAAAGCCAGAGATGACCTTTACATACGAATGGGGCGTTCTTCTATTCAAAAGTTTTTCCGAAAGAACGACCCAAAGAGCTGCTCCTAGCGTATACACGTTCCATGCTATAACTGAAAGAAAAGCTATTATGACTATGCTAAAACTGTATAAATATGTGTGTATGTGTGTTAGTGTGCACAGTGTTTTTTAAAAGAAGAACAGAGCGCAAGGTGTGCGGGCGGACTCACGCTCACGAAGCACCTGAGGATGTGAAAACATGGGAGTTTTGTGAGGGGCTTGTCAAGACGGCCCCAAACCGTGCTCAACGATGGCTTTCTTCAAGAATGGCAGGACTCTTCTGTTCCTATGACGAAGACAAGTGATGCTTTTTCACTTAACAAGTGACCTAACGAATTATTCCATACATCAAAACACATTCCCAAGGATATGAAAAAAAACCTAGACGAGTATTGTTCCACCATTTTTTTTTGCTCCCCTTTTGCTTCAACAGTCCTTCTCTTCACTTGTCGTCACTAACACGCTTATCATCCATCACGGAAACCGGGGGAACAAAGGAAAAGTTTCCATTGTTTCCTATGTGTCAAGACCTTGCGAGGATTGCTGCCACCTGAAAAATGCCAATTGAAAAGCCCGTTACGGTTTTGCAATGTGACAAAAAACGGAGGAAATCGTGAGCGTCGCCTCTCCGGTTCATCACAATCCCTAGCGTGGGTTGACCTATTTAGCTCGGGCATTTTTCGAATTTACCGACTTTTAACTATGCGAAAGGTCTTCGTGAACCTGTTAAGCGCATTTGTACCGAAAAACTTTCAAAAATGAAACTAGTGAATAGCCGTCAAAAAGAGCTAAATTCCAATGTGTTGCAATTAACTTTCAAGCTTCCAAACCTTAGGCGAAAAAGTAATAGCTGTCATAAAATCATTGCCGCTGGCTTAGCAATGTTGTCTCCTCATACAGCCCTTTATGACCCTAAACAAGACTAAATAATCCAATGCGGAGTATGTCTGATATTTCTAAATTGTCGTTTACACAGAGGCGTTTCGAGAATCGTCAACCTTCCGGGATAAAACGTCCAGAACCTCTACGAAAAAAGCACCCGTGACTTACATATGACCTACCGTAACCATAATTACTCACGTAAGGAGTACACGGCCGTATAACGAAGAAAAGTACCGAAAGGGAACCGGTGCAGTTCTATTTATACCTCAAGAAGTGCACGAAAGTGAGAACATTTTCCCGTTTTTCTTCGCTTTGTCGTGAATGAGTTTCAGTAGGGAATGAGGATAAAAAAGTTGTCAATTGCGCTTATAGGAAAGTTCCTAAGACAAGTCGACAGTAAGAAAACTTGTTTGCTTATCGACGTGACATCACATACACACAGGAAGCAAAAAAAATATAATCAGTCACTTGTTATTTTACTGTTTGTCAGCAACAAGCTGAATACAAGTGTAAGTGGTTTTGCATGTGTCCCGAATCTTGGTGAATATTTCCATATTAGCCAGAAGCAAGAACCTTTATTGAAACTTAGAAGCCTGAGCTAACAAGCAAAACTTCAGCCTTTTGTCTGAAACTCTAAAAAATGCTTGGAAATGCTATTCATATCTATAGCACCTGGTCATCCTGCGCTAAAAGGACAGTATAAGTGCTTTTTAGCTCGTCATCAACTATTTTTTCGAGCGGTTTATTTTGGATAAAAGAGACATAAAGCGAAGAAAAGGCGGAGAGGGGGTTCAGGGGTAGATGTTGGTACACGCTCTGCGATTTACTTGCCCCAGGCAAATACTTGACCTCATATCAAAACCTGTTCCTTAACATCTAGTCTTAATGCTATGGTGCCCGAATGACAAAGGAACTTCCATAAATTTCTTTTTCCGCAAAACCTCTTTTTCTTAAAATAGGTAGACTGTACCCCTTCACCGACAACTCCACCTTGCTTTCCTCCTCTCGTAAAGCTGCGAAATCTTCGTTTTCGTTTTCCATAACATTCAGGTAGCATTCATCTTTTCCGCTCATCAAGAGACAAGACCTGACGGCAAAATTGCTGTACGCTTGCAGTATACACGAAACGGGTAAAGTGAAAAAGAGCTTGAAAAGCTCGTGAAGGTAACGTCCAAGGCTGCTCTTAACATTTCCTGTTCGACTTGCGCAAAGCTCTCGCAATGCGATCTTTAGTATCTGCTGAAGGCTATTAAGATCACTACCCAAAAGAGTTGGGATCTTTTGTTTGTTCTTCTGTGCGTGGCTTTAAAAAACAATAATCTGGGAAAATGGGAATGAAAATAGTGTTTAGTGTAAAAACGACTATCTATCAAGGAAGAGAGGACTTTAACGATTATGCAAAGTGGGGTATAAAACCAGCATGGGTATTCAAATGGATCACAGCATGATACGAGGTCTTCTTTAAGACTTGCGAAAGTCTCGTGTCACACAATATTGCGCTTTCACATGAGAGATAAGCGCGAAATAAAACTTAGACTGAAAATAGACAGAATAACGGTCTCCTGCCTTGATTCGTGGTTTACCCATTCTTATCGGCTCGCCAAGGGCTTGGGGTCACTGGGTACGAAGGTCTAGGTAGGCCAAGCGGCCTCGAGCCTACCAGGCCTACCTGTTGCGGACTGTTTATATCCATCATTGCTTTCGTTTCCCTTTGAAAGGTATACGTCACAGGTAAGGTAAGGTATACGTCACAGAATTAACAACTAAACCCGGCTATCTTCAGGACACAAAACTGTTTTGACCGCATGGCACTTCGGGGCAATGCGTCGTAGAAAGCGTGAGCCGAACCAATAGGTGCCGGCGAGCTGTGTGTCGTTCACGAACGAATTTATCCTACAGGAAAAATTTAGAGACATGCCTTCTGTTTTTTTTTTTGTCTTCTCTAGATAATACTAACAGCCTATGAAAACTTAAATCACAAAGGTATGCCTGGATGAAAAATTATCGCCTACCTGACAGATTTTCATACAGCGGGAGAGCCGAACGCAGAAAAAAAAATCATCTTAAAAAAGAATCAAACAAGCTGAATATAGATAACTGGAAGTGAATTACGGAAATCCGTGTAAGAATATTTTCGTTGAATCTTTAACATCTGAATATGAGTAATTTCATTATTAAAACTACGAGTAAGTAGAACGACGTTGGTATGATAATAAAACTCATTGTTTACAACTGGGACAATGACAAATGATTGCCGTATAATCCATTTTTGGAATATCAAATTAGTAAAATTATCGATCTCTTAAACCTAACAAATTAATTATAGCCTTTTATCTAAATAAGGTCCTAATCACCGAATCTAGATCAAGTAATCAAGATGACTTTCTGAAAAAAAAAAGCAATCAATCGCTATTGTTATGACGGCATCCTTTATCCTCTTGGAATAAATCTCTCCAATCTGAATGTAAACCAAACTTTATGTGAACGTGCAGATAGGGCAGCACTTGCAATTCGATTTTCCTAGTAACTTTTGTGACTTGGGCAAGTCAGCCCTTTTTCGGGTTCACTTATTCATTATTATTTTTACTTCATTGACGAGTGTATTCTTCTCCAATTTAGTGAAAAGACACTTCGTCTTTTTACTCCGTCTACAGCATGTCGACAAGGAAATAAACGCTTTCTGTCCTGGCGTGCGCAAGTTTGAGCATTGTCCCAGAATCAGATAATTCTTACCTCAGGAATTAAAAAAATATAAATAAATAAAACAAATAGATAAATAAGAAATAAATAAAAGAAAAGTGCATTCTTGAAGACAACAAACCTTCCAATGTTTACTTACACTATGCATACCGTGCTCTTGCAACACATGTCCCTTTGGTTATCGAAAAAGTTTACTTTCCTGAGCAAAACTTGGGCAACGTTACGTTAAGTATGAGTAGATTTAAACCAAACCTGATAATAGTAAAATCTCGCTACAAGGGATATCCAAGGCGACGGGAAATTTGTTAATCGTTGCCAAATTCGTAATAGCCAGACCCTCGAAATAAAGGACAGGCAGGGGGCGGAGAGTTTGTCCGTTATAGCCAATTGTCCGTAATAAAGAATGTTGACTTTTACGTTTTTGTGTTTTCAATACTTGTGCTCAATAGACATCTGCCGGTTACAACAGGTTTCCGTTATAGCGAGGTTTTACCGTATAGTTTGGAATGCCTTTCATCCGCCCCGACCCATGAACTCGGTTCAGAACAGTCGATAATTCGTTATAATCAATTTTTGTATAGCAAGGTTTTGCTGTATAAAGTACCTCACTACAGTAATTCTCTTATAACAGAATAGCAGAGGCGGAAATAAACAATTAAGCTATACCTTCACCATTTTACCGGCTCTGATTTCCAAAGCGAAGGATTTCATATTTGACTTTTCCCTCGTTGGTAGAAACTTCAAAACATTTACTAAAACATAAATGTAAACTACAAGAGTGATGCAGACTTCATCAGCGCATGGATACACAGAACGTGTAATGGTTGGCGAAAGAACTTCAGAGTGAGCGCAAATTTGCAGTAAATCCTTCTAATTAGCGGATTAATTATTTCGTGTAACACATTTAGCCATAAGTTATTCCTATCTATGCGTTACAGATGGTTTAAACACTTCGTAATTTTTGGAATGGGGAATAAAAATTACGTGATTTTATGTGAGTTACGTCATTAAGCGAGTTGGCATAATCCGAGGTTAAATTCAAATACGTTAAATGGGAATGAAATGGGAACTTGAGACTTTCTCGTAATTAAGCGGGTCTTCTCATTATCCGAGGTGACTGTACAGAGATAAATTAAAAAATGTGGGACTATATTTTCCTGACGAAGGACAATACTGTATGCCCGTTAGAGTATTCATCTCCAGAGTACAAGAAAATAAGTCAGTCTTGAAGTTTTAAACGGCACTTATTCTGACATAACCTGTTACGAATAAGATGCCCCATTAGCACACCGTTACGCTATGGTACTAAAACATACCGTTTGACTTGGCTTTGCTACAGCTTCTATTGCGTTGTGCGAACACCAGTTTTCGATGCACGTGCTTGCAATTTTAAGGCCTAGGGCTTATTTATTTGTGTGTCGCAAACTTTTATTTCGTTACTGTTCAACAAAAGAAAGCGTGATCATTACCAAGTATAATGCTTGAATACCAAGGCACCCTGTGTGCAATGGCTAGCATCATTGTGCACGTCTTGAATAGTGTTGGTGTCTTCCTACATTTTCTCGTTGACTGTGGAAGCTGCAACAACGTCCTAGCTGTTCACTCTATGCTAAGATGATGTAAAGTCGTAATTCAGTATTCGCAATGTCAAAGTCGTTGTAATGGAGATGCGTAAAGTAAAAATGTCTGGAATCACAGGTCTGAAAAAAATGTTTAACCTATATTTCGCCGATTAGCATCACAAAATATGTATAAAACCGGTTAAAAATCTTTAGATCGGTTAATTTTAGCCAATTGTTAGCAAAGTTACGTCCTCGAGAGCTCAGGATCCCATGCACAATTCTTTGGGGGTTGGATAGGGCTAAGCCAAGCGAGGTCTGCACGGAAAGCTCGTAAATTACCCTCTGAAAAGTTCGCGAAGCCTCGTAAATGTCCGTATTCGAAGGAGGAAACTTGAAAGCTTTGGAGTCAGGTAAAAATTTTGCAGTTTGTAGGAGATTACCTGCTTTTACAACAAAATTTATACGCGAAAAAGTTGACGCCAATGAAAAGCTCCAAAAAAGGACAGAGAAAGTTCGCACACGCTGTGTTCTTCGTGAAATACCCTAAGCATATCGAATGATAAAGCATGTAATGTGTATTTTTACTTTGCATCTTAGGTGTCTCTTTGGTCTTGTTTTGCCTTTGTTTTTTAGGAAACACTAGTTGGCAAACTCTTCGCTAATTTCTGTGGCATTTTATTTCCTTAATGATGGATCATTTGTGAAAAAGAAAACAACTTGCCCAGCGACCAACTTGGATGCTGCACGTCCTCCCTTTTCGAATGTTTGCGGACGGAAAAACTACAACGGCGTGAATGTGAAAACAAAAGACATTTTGACGAAGAGTTATGTCATTTGCCATGCAAATGCTAATCAACTTACCACAAAAAGGGCCATTAGTACCACTTTTTTTACATACGAGCTACCTATTATGCATAAAAACTTTAGCAGAAAACTTCAAAACAATTGCAAAACAACATGTGCAGCGTAGAGCGATGATTTTGGCGAGACACTTTTGTTGACTGACGAAGGGTATTCCTTCTACAATCACCCCGTAACAATAAAAATGCATCAAAATATCATCGTATTTTGAAAAGATTGACTGCTCAGCATAAGAACAAAGTATCGTAAATCTCACACTTTACTTATATTCTTTTAGTTTGTACAGTTACGATGACCGAGACAAAATACTTTTTCAATCAACGAGAAATTGAGCTGTCTATTTTCTCATAAATTGAGCACAACCACCACTTCTGAGAGTCCAAATGGAAACAAATGTGCTTCCCTGGATTTTTTCGCAGCGAACGGAATAGGACGCCCCTTTTTCATTTCAAAAGTTTTCTATTAATAAATACTTGTGTAACAGGTTCCAAAGATTTGTCCAAATTTAAGTTTCAAGTCGTTCAATATTTCCAGAATTCTGTCAGCAAAATTGTTTTTGCTAGTAAAACGTGTCTAGATGCGCTTGAAATAAAACACTCGTGCAGTATGCTAGAAAAGTAGTTTAGTGAAGCGAAATACCAGTGTAATACCTTAGTAGTTATTTGCAAGAGCTACTTTCTATAACTACGACATCTTCGAACCATATATTTACACCGAATTGTCACGGAGTACTCGTAACACAAGAGGGCGGGAAAATAAAAAGCATTCCCGAGTTCCATCTAAGAAACACACAATGTTAAAAAAATACATGTTGAATTGCTTTTTTTTTTTGACAAATTGTAAGTGCAGAGTCCATTATCCATCCATTGCCGGAATTAATCCAGTCAGTTTCAACGCAATTCTAGCCATGCGGTTTACTACATGTAATGCCATCTTTGGGACGCCTCGAAATAAGCTACGTTGGTCACTGGTACATAATAAAAAAAAAAGCCACGTTGGCTTAAGGAGGCAGAACTAATTGCGGTGACCAGCTCTCAGTAAGTTGAATTAACATTTGGAAATGTAACATTACGTTTGGTTGCGGAGGAGACCAAAAAGCTGAAGCTAGGCGTGGCAGTCGATAACCTGCACAAAGTTCAGACACCCGTGTTCTCTTTAGCTCGACTGATTTGCGCGGCTTTTTTTTTACCAATTTGGCCCAATTGGAACCGTACTGCGGTTCGGTTCTACCTAACTCATTATAGCTGTTACAGCAGTTAATGTATTTAGTGGTATAGTTTGGTATACAGTTTTAACGAAAATTGATGTCCAGGTCCATGTTTCTAAACTACGATAGGAATCCATTTAATAATTTATCTAAAAATAGTGTGAGGAATAATTTCCATATTAGGTTCTGAGCTTCAAAGGGTATTTTCTACCTCTCCGAAAGTTTTTCTATCTCTATTCTTTAAAATATTGAAAGGATCAACCCCCTTTTTTTCCTATACACTTCTTTCCTGTGACCTATTCCTTCCTAAGTTACACGTCCTACATTTCAACCATTTAGTGAAACTTGGCTATGTTAACTTGCCTTTACGGGAGAGGTCATAAAAGCAAGCTCTTCGTCCTTTTACCCAAAGCGAGCGCTTTGCACTTTCCTATTCCATCCATCCATCTATCCATTTTCTTGCCTTGCAGTAGTATAGCATAACGAGGAAAAAACGTCAATATTCAACGCTACATCTGCATTAATACTTTGTCCAACGCTAACAGCTTAGGGCTATGACGATTAAGAAAGGCTTCAGATTCCTCCAATGTCCATGAACATGTTGCAGCCTTATTGACTGTGAGCCAATCCGGAACGACTCAGACGTTCATTGCGTATATATATAAATTATGGCATGCCTCTCCACGCAAGGCAAAGAAATCTTAAATATCGGACGTAATCTTCCCGAAAAACCTTCCCAAATCACCCAAATACAACACATGCAACCTTTTATGTTATAAAATGTAGGAACTTTCTACTCGAGAGTTTTATATATAAGATGCTAGTTGTTTTATACCCCTATAATTCCTAAGTTGACGTCCTATAGAATCGGGCACTTCGCAACCTCAAGTTCTGGTATAAAAATGTGAGCGTTTTTCTTAGAACAGTGCGTGCCTTGGTACAAGATTTTTCGCTTACTCGCAGCCATACGCTGTAACACGAGTAAACAAGCTTGAGAAAACTTGAAGAAACAAGTAAGAGCAATTAATATGCATGCAGAGACAAACTTTCGCTCTCAGCTTTCCATCCATTAAACGCAGTTTAGATTTTCCCCATCGCGATCTTGCAGCAACGAAGGAATACTCATGAGGGACGTTGCCAGGTAAGGTTTGGAGGCTACAAATGGTTGTAAAAACTTCGGCTGTCAAACTCAAAAGCTGATGAGCCAAAGTGCAACAGCCGACAGGTTTTTGCCCATTTATGATTCCGTTTTCTATGGTACTGGAAACGGAGAATTGAGATTGTCAGCGTATCGCACATACCCGAAAAATATTTCAGCGTAATATTTTTTATATACAGCTGTAATGATTGTACAGGGTGTACCTAAAGGTACCACGACCCCTATAATCTATGTCATGTTCTTTGAGAAGCGCTAATGAGAAATGGGTAGGTACTACGTGTCGAACATGTAGACCCATCCCAAAATGAAATTGTAATGATTGACATCTTGCGGATCCCTTAGAAACTGTAACAATGAGACAAAATCCGACCATATCCGCTGCAGCCAACGGCCATACCACGCAGAATGTACCCAGACTCGTCATATCCGCTGTAGTTCTTACATTTTGTTAATTAAAAGCCTGTTATCAGCCGAAAAAAACTGTAATACATTTAAAACTTTAGCGTGAGGTTCAACAAAATCTTAAGTGTTTTTTTTTTCAGAAAAATACAAGATGACATAGAAGTGATACGTTTTTTAAATTCTTGCAATTCTTTACGGGTCCATCAGATGTCAACCATTACAGTTTGGGCTTTACCCAGGATTTTGTTTTTGCAACATTGGACATTTTTGTGTTTGCAAGCAACGCTAAAAAAAGTTTAATATACTAAATTTTTAGGCAACGTATGCACTTTGGTGGTTCACTGCATATAGCACAAGTACGAAAAAACGCTCATAAGATGAATCTATAAGATCCTTATAACAAATTAAAAGGACGCTTGAAGACGTGTATATTACAATTATGCACTTGCAGTGACGTCATGTCCAGCGAACTAGTCTGAAGAAGTCTCGAAAGCCAACATATCCCATTTTACCGCTACCGTGCGATACTTTCATATGCTTGCGGTAAATACGGTATTTTGTAATTTAACGCAATAAAGTAAATCGGTAAAAGTATCTACCGCATTAATTACCGCGGTACAATAAAAAAACACCGCGATAATCCAACCCAGCTACACAGGTAACTTATATTACACGAATTTCAAATAAATTAATATGAACCCACGATAAACATAAAAGTACAAATTCGTTTCCACGAATTTAAAAAGGGAATAATGCATTCAAATAAATGATCACAAATAGTTTCAAACATTAAAAGAAATTAGATTTTTCCAAAACAAATGAAAACGTGGATGTAATTGCCAGCCCCAGACGTTTTCGCCCCTTCCGCGCCATAATGCACTACTTTCTGCAATGTTAAGCTGATATGATCTTGAACCGACAATATTGAGTTATACCCCACGTTTTCTTTCGTTTTGAATAAAGTATGGAAAAGAATACCAGCTTGCAAACCAAAAAATCTACTAATAATATTCACTACCGAGAACATTCCCATCCTTTTAATGAAAAATTTGTCCCATTCTTTGGGATTATTTTAACTTAAGTGCAGCATTTTGTGATCATTAGTAATATTATAACCAATCGCTTAGCCAATGAAATTCACTTTTTAAATTTTCTACAATCTGTACGTAATGCTAAACTCTATCTGTTCAAGCTATTTCTAAAATAAGTATCCTACCATTTTATACCTGTTCAAGAACCTCAGTAATTAGTATCACGATATAATGTACAAATATGATTGGATCATGAAACAGCAAATTTTCAACTTTTTGCGCACACGGTTTTAGAGAATTTCTTTCTTTATTTTTTCAGACGAAAGAAGTTCCGCACAGCGTTTTTATGTTTATGTGAATTTAATATTGCTTATCTGGTGGACTCGATCTCACAAGTGACTGTTCCCCAATAGATTAGATGCACTATGTGCGCTGAGTGGGCACACATCTACGGAAACGTACTCACACATGAAGAACACTTAATGATGGAAGCACTGGTGTGAATATACTTACTTCTAGTTCGGTCAGCTTCATCAGCTCATTTCCTGTTCAGTGTAGACTACTGTTACCAGAGCCCCATATGCTTATTCCGCGCGATTCTGACTGAGAAGGATGCCGAATATATGTGCTTATACGTAGATCCCGTAACGCAGGTTTGCGCAACATTTATCTCCCTACTAGCACTATTCCGCATGACCGTTCATGTGTAAAAGCGGTCCTTCTGTCATGATCTCCGATTTTTATTTGTTGAAACGGATCTTAAAACGTTTCTTCTGGTGATTTACCTCAATCGATTTTGCACTCAACGACGTTCCAAGTTAATTTTTTGAGCACGACACTGGCAAAGGTCAAGTTATACCAGTAAGACGCATATTTCAGGTCTTTTGGTATGCTACTAACGATTTCAGAGACTTTCCAAAACCACCGGTATTCAGTTGGTGTTTCTTGCCAACTTTAGCAGTTGCAAGTAACTGCTGAAAAATACCGCACCACCGAAACACCTGCGTCTTCACGACTCATAGTTTTAATGATCTTGATAACGCTGAATATTTGCTAACGCAGCAAGATTATACACCTTGAACTGTTAAATCACAATTACTCTACTACTACGAAGAAAACATGAAGTTATTCTGGCTGAATCCTAGGCAAAAATCCCAAGTTTAAATAAGAACGTCTCGTTGCGGGACGACCTTCCATGATTCCTTTAAGATGACAGTGGAAAAATTTCCAAAAAGAGGTGCTCACATGTTGCTGTATTATGAACAAGCGAAAAGGCAACAAACAATTAGTAATGCCATTGAATAGCTTTATCTTTCCTTCTGTTTTGCGAACGTTCTAAACTCCGTCTGCCTTTTGCGTCATCAAGAATTACCGCAAAGTTTTACAGCAAGTACTACTGAAAGTTACATGAGGTAAGCACTGTTTCTACAACTAAGGACAAACTACTGAATGGAACAATTAACGAAAAGTAAACAGTAGCAGAAGGCATTAAAAGTTGATTTCAAACTCAGAACACAAAATAATCTTACCCATCGATGGTCAAATCCTGCGCAAAGCCAACCGTACTGCGGATGATAGAACCACCATCATCTCTCCGCAATGGGCAATCCGCCACAATATGCTTTAGAACCTTGTAAGCGTAACGCTACCGAGTTCAGGGGTTCCGTATGGTTTCATTGTTGCCGGGAATATTCCTCGATTACTTCGTCCACCCGAACGGAAAGCTCCGCCCTAAGACACACACGAAGAGCCTTCATATAAAAGCTGAGCTCACATGTTCTGTATTTCATATCTTTTTCAATCTTCCTACAAAAATTAAGTGAATTGTGTGTAGTCTGTTTAACCCATAACTGTGCTGTAGTTCAGTACTGATAGAAAATAATCAGGTAAACCAGAACTTCCTGCGCTCTTTTCTTTTATTCCTCATACTCAAATGGCATCATCGTTCGAAATATTTGGTAATTTTTGTAAAGCGTTCAGTGCTTGTTTTACTGGTTGAGTGATTACACGAGAAATACTGTCAGGTGGGTGACAATTAAAGAACATGCAGGTCTCTGTGCACAATAATATCTATGGCTGAGAAAACTCTAGTTAACTCGGTGAATTTACGTTAAGGTCGTTTGAACTGGATTTGCTTTGAGTTGGACCACGAAAATCAAACACTTTAACTGTACCGTACATTCGCTGGAATTGACCTATAAGAGTCCGTGACAAATTTATTGCCTATAAACACTTCAAAATAAGACGCAAATTTATGTCGGAAGTCAAGTAGCGTAATAAAGCGTTTCTGACCTACCCTCAGTTAAACTACTTACATGCTTTTCATTTAGGCTACACAGCAAAGTCGAAAAACTGCACGGTTTTCGTATTTCAGTTTACTTCGCTTTCAGTGAATGTGGATTGCGTATGTGTACTGAGAACGAGTTAAAGTCGTACCGTCTTACATACAATAAATATATGTAGAGAAAAAAAGTAAAGCGACATTTTTTAAGAAATAGTAGTTTCCATTGTTTATGTGTCTGCTTGTTTTTTCTGAGATTGTGAAGATTTTGTATTTCCACTTAATCGTTTATTCATTTGCAAAACTTGAACAAACTTGAAAATTGCCTTACACTGTGTTTGTCAGTTTTTTATCTCCTCCCGAGAGTCATTAGGGGGGGGGGGATGCTTTGCTGCTGTGATCTGGGTATCACAATCATACTCACTTTAGCGCTTCCGTATTGGGAGGTAGTCCAGAACAGCAAAGCAAGTCACGGTTTTTGCGCTCATTAATAACAGAGAGAATTAGTGCGGCGATCCACATGCACCTTTCTTGTTGGTTGTAACCATAAACTATTACGTGTGCTTAGGCTATCAATCTCTAGCTAAGCACCTTAGACAAGCTCGAGTTTGTAGAGTCGTAACGCGGCGTTCTCTCATGCATTTCGTAACAGTTACCATACCATACCAGTCAAACTACGGCGCCAGAAACGAGGACCTACATTAGCTCATGCATTTCACATGCTCGATCCGGAACGAAGAGCAGACCTGGCTTTACGGCACTTGCCGCCGAAAACCAACCTAGTCAAAACAACGAAAACATTGACACCTCAAAGTAACAATGACTTATCCTTGCACTTCCGTTTCTCCTTTTCTTGGTCACAGGGCCGAGGATGTCGGGAAGTTGGAAATCCTTCACGTTGATCTTGGTCGCGGTCTGTTTCGTCAGTGCTTGCCACGGATTAACACCAGAACCTATTGCGGAGGATCGAATCGACGGTCTCAATCAAGTAATTACAATTAACGACAATGACAAAAGTACTGACGACAAGAACGACAACTGTAGTAGCAATACAGCGTACTAATTAATAATTAGATAACTAACTAAAAATAGGCGCAAGCCTTCCTTGGGAATAAAACAAAAAGTAATACTAGTAAGTAGGAAAAAAATCCTTTTTGGTTTGACGTCGAATAACATAGGAATTACATAGATTGTAAATTACTTGTTTTTTTTTTTTAAAAAAACGACATAAAATTAACGTTGTTGAACAAATTTAACGTACTTGCTGCAGAAATTTAACGTTACTAGTTTTTGAATTAACAACTTATTTAATGGCGTATTAAAAGGTCTAAATTATGAAATATTTTGCAGAATGGCAAGCCAGCCAACAAGAATGGAGGCGGTTATAACAGCGGTTACGGGGCTCAAGGATATGGCGGAGGCGGAGGCGGAATTTGGGATGGACTTGTGGGATTTAAGTCCGTAGTATTGATTCTTACTTTGGCGGCATTGTTGGGAACAATAGCTTTGCTTTTACTCGGAGGTGGATCTTACGTTACCATTAACTTCGGCCGAAAGAAACGAGACCTAGACGGACAAGAACGCCGGCAATCTATGATGGATTTGCTCACTGCAGTTGTACGAAATAGTCTGGACGACGGTATCCAGGGTATCATCCAAACTTTGGCAGATGTTTTAGATGCGTAAAACCAGACATCTGCCTTAGTTTTACAACGTGATAATGGCTTGCTAAGCTAACACAAAGCAGAAGGCGGGAAACGAATTTCCGTTACGTGCATCGACGAGCAGCGCCCCAGTTCAGATACCTGTATATTTATTGCTTAATTTATTTGTACATTTGCACACTTCATTATTTCCTTACTTCGCACTTCTGCGGTGTGACGAACAAGCTGAATAACATAACAGACTGTAAATACGTCCACTTCGTGGTTTGGTCGTGACAAAAATAAATATAAAATATACGAATACAAGAGTCAAAGAGTTGTCAAGGTTCCATACGGCAACGAATCATCCTTCGTAATGTCTCAAGAAACGATAGAGGTAACCTCAAACTAGATGTGAACACCATCTGGCAGCAGCTATGTCAATCAAGTAGCAAGATCAGTATTGCATAGCTATTAGGATCATTCTCATTTGCCCACCTCGAATTTCCCGTTTTTAAGTATGAAAATTAATAATTCACTTTGCAATACATAATGTAACAAACTCATTTATATATCCATTTTATACTCAATCTTCACTTTAACCAAAGACACAGTAGCATCATATGCAGCCATTATGCATGTAATGCACACAATGTAGGTTCCATTGAAAAATTGTGATTAAATTAAACTTGAAAAACCTTAATTATTCCAAAGCCTAAATTTTATTTAAACATTAATAAATGTCTCACTTAAATAGTGAAATTGTCGCATTTCAAATTAACTGCATTAAAGTAGCAGGCAAAACAAATAGGTCGGCTTTTAACAATAGTCAACGGGGTTGCCAATTTTTTTCGGTCCAGCAAACCAAACTCACCGGCAGAATTAACGAAATAAAATCACTGACCAGAAAAACAAACCAACACTTTTTTTGGAAATTCAATCATTTTAATACAAAAATTTCAATTATAGTGCACACTCTCACAAAGATGATTTTACGCACTTTAGCTAATTTTAGAAAAGAGAAGTACGTTTGTTCTTGCACGACGCAATTTCTATTGATAGTCCGAAAACTTTCAGTTATAGAAAAATCATCAGAAGAGCAACATCAGGTACAAAGTGCCCTGGATTTTTTACATATATTCCAAGTAAAAAGCAGTTCAACGAATTGGCAGTACGTTTTTTCATCGTGTCATTGTGTGATTTCGGAATAGAGTTGACATCAAATTGAACCGAAAGTAGAAAGTGATAGGCAGTCAACTATTCTTGTACTTTGTGACGTTTCTAGAATATTCGCTTCTAGCCGTTTAAGGTCTCCACACACTGAAGTGTCTAAGCCCATAAGGATAAGCACCTCATAGACATCAACGTGTCTATCGGTCATATTCTAGGAAACAATAGGAGGAGATCAGAAAAGGGAAAAGAAGGGAGGACTAACCACGTTGATGCGATTCATTTTGTCCTTATCTTCTAAATTGTCCAGCCCCCTTCTTTTAACGTGCTGTCCATAGCTAGTTGCAGAAAAGTTCCACTGCTTGCTAACTGAAGGTAAGGGACGGTATAGATACTTTCTTGGGGACTTAGGCATCCATAGGCACTCAGTGTGAAGAGACCTTTACACACATCTCACTTTTCCGTTATGTAACTGCTTTCAGAAGGTTTTAATACAGCATACACTTAATACAACTTAATTGCGCTTGTTTATAGTTTCCCTTGTTCACAAATTTATTAAACTGAACGTAACTGAACTACATTTAGGAGTGTTTTTATACGCTGTAATTTTCTTATATTCATAAGCTTAATCGGCTTCCAAACAATGCCATGCGAATGCTTTATTCCACACCTGTTTGATTTAATGTTGTAGCATATAAGCACGCATTTATGTGTGATTAGGCTCGATGCAGTCAAGTTAGTTCGGGAATAACAAAAATAAAATTAAGGCGGTGGCAGCTGCTATAACCGAAAAGTGCGCAAACATATTTGTATAACTGTATAGGGTATATGGCCGAGCAAGTTTCAAAGAAGGGTTTTGGAACGGGTCACAATTCCTGAACGGAATTTTTCGTTCCTTTGCCAAAATCTGTCTGCAACCAGAGGAACGAAGCTCAGACTAAAGCTAGCAGAAGAACAGAATAAAGCAGTGCCGGAAAAGTGGCCCATCATGATATCTTGTTTCAAATACGTAATATTTCGAGGTATATACGCTGGTTTTACGCAAGAATTTGTTGGTGCAAATCTTAACCGAAACAAACCAAAAATAAACCAACAAACCAAACCAAATTTTCATAAAACAAGGTCCTCAGAAACAAACTATTTTCCTAATTTTTGGCTTGGAAAAAAACATTTGGCAACTCTGATGGTAAACTAACGGAAATTTCAGTTTAAGGAAAGATTTTCTGACAACAAACGTGTTACTTTGAGAGACGTGAGAATAACAAACGCTTGCAGGTTTACCACTGTAAAGTAATCTACTAGAATACCGTTTTGGAAACATGTGCAATCATATTCTTTGCAGTAATAATACCGATTTTGAAACATTATTACGATATGAAAAACATTTAAATTAATTTTTGTTTACTAAGATTTTCGTAAATACAGAAACACTGATAAAGAATAAAGGAAATTGGCAGTTTTGATTACTAACAAATCAGTTAGTTGGAAATGACGTACGCTGATGGAAAGTTGAACACACAATCGAAATTCCTGAGCGAAGATTTTTAACCACAATGTCCGGAAAGAACATTTAATAAAATAAGACTCCAAGCTCCATGCACCCTTTGAATTTCAATAATTGCCGTACCTAGGATTTTGTAGGGGGAGGAATATGCATTTTTTTAACACTTGCTAGTCCTATGCTTACCATGATAAATTAAAATTTCGGCGATGGTTTAAAGACAGCAATCCCTCTTGAGTATGGGTGTGAATTTCTATGAACTTAATACTTTCATCTCGTATCTTGAGACAGCCTCGTGAAGGGAAGAATATGACAATTTCTTCTAGCCATCTAGTGACAATGCGCACATCTACGTGTTTTAATCTAAAAAGTACTAGTACTTTCTGCGGCTAACAGGTGGCGTGAAGGCTTTATATTTTGTACTAGTACATTTTTTGGAAAAAAAATAGTTCGTTAAAAAAAAAAACGATATGATGTGCTGCCTCTGTGTTTACACAATCTCTTCAAAGCAACGAATGAATCGTGCAAGTGCAAAAAATACAAAAAAACTATTACAGTAGCGCCGTTTTACCGTTCGCTGATTTTCAATTACTACGTTCATCAGAGGCTGTTAAGTCGAGTTCATAACAGCGGTATTCTAAGCGTCACAGAAGCAAATACTCATTTAGTTCGAGGACTTCATTTGGTACTGAAGGTGTATCGTACACTGATTGCATAGTTTTGTTACATTATTATATTTACATTTCGTTACAAAAACTGATCGGCGTTATATTTATTCCCTCCAATTCTGTGGAAAATGGCTGCTCGGAATAATGGGAACACATGCTGTTCCTGACGGCTGGAAGAACGCCATTACCACGACCGTTCGGACATTGAGAAACATAGGAATTGCCAAATTTTTAAAATGGCGAAATAATCGTGCATTCCTATTGTTAGGTTAAGGATAAGGTAAGCTGCGGGTTACTAGAGGAATCTCTGGAATACACTGGAACTTGTAGGTCGAATATTACGACACCAACAACAAAAAGATCTATTCGACTGTTTTTCGCTGACGCGAGTGTCACCGAACTTTACCCTTACCTAGTAACAACGATCATAAAATCGAGACGGATTGGACAGAGGCAAAAAGAAAACGTTCTTTCTTCCGTAACACATGTTAACATAGGGCTACGTCAATATTGGCAAAACTGCAATATTGGGGAGCAGGTGAGTGTAACCTGAATCGAGTTTTCTGTTAAAGTATATCGATTTTGCTTTTTAAAGATCCTGAAGCATGTGAAATACTGACTGACTGCAAAATATCACCCATTATCATCACCCGTTTTCGATCTTTCAAGCTGTCTTTCAGACAGCCGGGGGAGCCGTTTTCCATTAGTCAGGAAGTGTCCGATAAGTAAGTCGATCAGGTTAAAATATGTCGGAGGTTAGTTTCTGTAAGACGGTTACACGGCACAATCAGCCAATTGGCACTTCCTCTACTCATGCTGATAAAATTTTAAATTTCTCATTAAACTGAACCTTACTGAGTCATTTTCGAATTAAGGCTGGGTCCTTTCAGATCATGTATCACAAGTGGACATAATCAACTTTAAGAAAATATAGTACAAATCCGATTTGTTAACCAGTCGGTTCGGAGGTAAGTTGATAAGTCAGATAGTTGGCAAAATCAGATTCACGTGCAATGGGGAAGATTGTTAGAGAACCACAAGTTAAAAAAAAATCGAAAATGTGCTGTATTTAGTACTTTAATTATACTTTTGTTACAAGAAAATCTCACAGTAAAATATGTTTTCCACCGAGATTTAATTAATCCGGAGTTTTCATAACCGGGGTTCACAAAAGTGGAGTTCTACTGTAAGTAAACAGTAGTTCGAAAAGGTCCATATAGAGGCACTTCACAACATACGGATTTTTATTTCCTGTCTAGGTCAGTGCCTCCACGCGGGACACAACTGTAAATCCTATATTTTGATATTTTTAGAAACCTACTCAAGATCAATCAATGACATTCACTTTTTTAACTACACTATAAAGCCTCTTTAGAATGAACCCTGTATAAAACAAACTATTTTATTGTTAGAATGAACACTGTATAGTAATTCTCAATAAAAATGATCCGAACGAACTCTCCTGTACTTAACACCACGGCAGTTACGTGAGCCCATTCCACTCGAAGATATTTCGAACGTTTTTGACCCGCTACCCATGCTTGAGTTCCAGGTGGCGTGCGCTTAGCATAGAGCTGGTTTGTTTCGGTCGTTTTTATTGGGAAGTACTGTACTCAGTAAACGAGTTTTAAATGGTCCCAGTCGAATGCTTATGTAATTGTTCAGGGA
Organism: Triops longicaudatus; assembly: GCA_022885665.1. NCBI lineage: Eukaryota > Metazoa > Arthropoda > Branchiopoda > Notostraca > Triopsidae > Triops > Triops longicaudatus. Next base: position 268,689 of record JAGQDJ010000041.1, read on the forward strand.
GAATCACCTGTTGTAAAGAATTTACAAGTGGCGAATTTTTGCCTGCAATGCGTAAATATTTTGGCCGCTATGGTATCAATATTTTAACTGAGACTGAAAGCGTTTATTGTATGTACAACTTACGCAATAAATGCTGAATTATTATTAGCTTCTGAAATAAATTTGTTAAGAAAATTTGTTGTTTAAGTAACGAGACTAACGGTAAGCCATATACTTTATTTCTGAACATCGTGAGCTGATATTATATGATATAGTGAACTCTCTTTTGGTCCTCCTGGAGGTTCGTGACAGCGGGTTTTTACTGTACTAGTATTCTGCATGTTTAGGCTAACTCTTTGCTGTAGTACTATTCCGTATGTTTGCTCTTCGCTCGTGGCAATTTTACTTGTTTGTAATAGCTCGTCTTGTGCTCGTTCTATATTTTAAACATTCCAACTACCCCTAGTAACTCTTACCTGCTCGTTACTGAAAGGTTACCTTCCATTCCACATTGAAACGGCCAGTCCATTTTATTGGTTGATCTTCCAGGAAGTCGCTTTAAACTATTCTCGTTGGCAGCAAATAAATTAAGCGTCAGTTGCAAATGTAAGCACTTATACAATTTTTAACACGTTAGTGTAAGAAACTTTCAACTTGCGTTCAAGTTAGCCTAGGTCGTCGAGTCCCCACAATAAAACCGGCTTTTTTTTTAAAAAAAAAAGGAGAAAAACCTGCTGCGTTAGTTCTCGCGGCCTTACCTTAAATAGACCGAAACTTCCCGACTTCGCTGTCGTTCGTTCACACATATAATGTAACACTTAAAGCGGCTTTAAATGACATAGCTTAGCTTGCATAATAGAAAGTTCAAAACACCATATTTGACCTGCTTTAGGTCTCGCAATAAATCTTACCTTTAAATTAATTTACTCTTGCTGCTTGTGTAAGACTATCATTAACTTACAATAGCACTTCACCTAAAGCTTTCCCATCCCAAAGCATCCAGAGTCTTAATTAGTAGGACCGAAGGTACAAAGCGATTTTATTAAAAGACCTCCGGCAAAGTTGCTCTTCGAAAACGCTTTCATGTTGAAGCCCGTTTACTTAATTGTATTTTTTTTTTGTCTCGTTGCACAGTGACAAACTTTGATTCCTTCGACGTGTGGAAGAAGTTCACAGAAAAAAGACAATAGCCCACCCGATGCAAGACCCATTCACGAAATTTAGCATAACTTTCTGTGGTTGTATTCGAAACAACTTCTTGTAGCTTTAAGGAATATGTACAGAACAGAGTACAAATATGACACCAGTTGTCGTCAAACTGGGAGCCGTGGAGCTTGGGAAAAAATCAGATATTGTTCACTAGCAACGAACACATAATTTTGAAAAAAAAAAAAAAACTGGACATGGCATAACGGCTATTAAAAAAACAGAATTGCCAATGCTGTAAAATCAAAAGTAAACACTATATGAATGATTCATAATCATGGCGTTTGATTTCTAAATCTGACAAGTTTAAGCTGCAGGAAGCGTAATAGAGTAGTCAAAACTTATAGTAGAACTCCAATTTTACCAATTACTGCAGATCAACTGCTAAGACAAAATACAACATAATCTGACGTACATTTTAGAGACGTAAAACGAGCTTGTAAACTCTGAGGCGATAGTCGAACTAAGCTGCATATTTCATTATTTTGGTTGCACTTGATTAGCTATTGTGAGTTCACCGGACTCCGTATTATTCAATAGGAAGGTGATAGTTTGAGCTACATTTACTTAAAGGTACACTTATCGGAAAAGTTGTGCAAATACCGCGGTTGACACTGTTACTGAAACCTATGTAAACAGAGCTGAGAAGTCACACTAGCGGCTTCACAAATGTATGGTGCCGTTTATGATTATAAACTACATTAGAAAGCCGCGGTAGTTTAGTCTATATTCAAGGGAATCGCAGACCAAAAATATCTGACAACCATGGAAATAAAGGACACTTAAAGTTAAACATTTGCAGTCTGAACCTTTCCATTCCTTGCCGCTGTTTCATTTCAAAGCCGAAGAAAGGATGAAGTTGCTACTTCACTTCTAGCTCTTTCAAAGGACTATCACATTATAATACTGCGGAAAAGATTTTTTAAAGTCCCGCATCGCTTGTATCTTAGGCGTTCTTTTCCACAACGCTTTTGTTTGATTCATTATAAAACCGTAAGGGGAATGAAGTAGCTACTTGAGGACTACTTCTTTCAATAGACTCCAACATTGTTAACATTTGCGTGAAACGTCTCCCGCATTATATCTTTACAATAAACATGACAACAAGCCAATTTCGACGTAAATAAACCTCCTGTGGCTTCTTTAACCCACTCTAATTCAGCTTTGTCATGCGTGCAACTATGTTGAATAGAACAGGAAAATAAACATTTTTCAATGCCTATTGTTACACACCTACTCCACGCGACCGAGTAAATGTGACCATTGATTTACTAAATGCTTTTTTAAATTGAGGAAACTTTTATATCTCTTTAATCTGTGAAAATAGTTGACTTCTGTTTACACGGCTTTCATGATCTCAGCTATATCACAAACCTAAAACAACTTACCTATGCAACATTCCACTGTATCCAGTCCTCGACTTAAAAACCTTAAATTTCCCAGATTTTTGTAAAACTATTCCGTCTCATGAGCACCCTAATCTGCATAATTACAAATGTGGTACGTATTTGCAGACAAAAAAAAATGACGCTCGTTGCCTGGAGTCTAACAAGGCACTTTAGTACGACTAACTGAATTCGTCATGCTGCTTTTTTCTTTCGGATTTCGACCAAGAATAGGAGTGTTTAAAGACTGTTGATTACACTAGCTTTGCGCGGTCTATTACGCTAACGTCTTCCTAGCCACCTTTTTATAATGCTCCTTTCGTAAGATCGAAGCGCTTTCGGCGTGGGTGACCTATAAATACGAAATACCACAACTGGTCAAGGAACATTCGGCTCAGACGGCCTCTAAAATAGGGATACCACCTCTATAGAGAAGTCACCCTAGCCGTCTGAAAATATGCGACTTTTCGCTTACGGGATGGTTCTTCCCCGTGACCCAGTAACCTTCCTACGCCGTGGTATGCCCCAAAGTTTGAACGGACTCGAAAACTTGTAAGCACTCTATAGACAAGGAGCTATAAAGCCAAGCCTCTTTCGCCTTCTTCTACCCTAGAACTATCCAACCTGTTGTAACCATCGCCTAACTTAATGACATAACGGTATCCCACCTTCCTCACCGTAACCCGGGGTTGACGTGCAACGGCGGATACCGGCAGTACGGGTGACCTGGTCCCCTTGAAGAGATCCTTGGCTTTGGTGCGAAAGCTACCTGCGATGGAGTTTCAGCTGCGAAAATCCTCTATTTCGTCAACATTCTTTTAATATCCCTGAACCTGCTGTACAGAAAATAAAAAAAAAAGTTTTTCTTCCCGCAGGAGAGCAAGAGAGCTATCCCATAATACCTTGACCACGACCTTAACATAATGTAACCCATCTCTGGGATTCTTTCCCTGATTTATTTTATTTACTTAGTTTTGCCGAGTGTGACTAGGTTTTCAAAATAGAGGCACACATGACGAAAATTTAAAAAAAAATCTTGTGATTAAACTAGCCATTTCGTGGTTATAAAACGCAGTTGAAATTGGGTCCTCAGAAGTAGAATGGTCTTCTTTCTCTGCAAAGAAGTTTGATCACTTTGACATTCCTCCACCTGTCACGGGTCTGTCTACTTTTTTACTCCTTACAGTCATGTCTCGGCAGACGGGACCCTCTTCCGTCAATAATAAAATGTTGACGAAAGAAAAACGCCAGGATATATGCTCCTGTTAACATAGGGCACTTGAATCAAGGTGGAGTGCTGGGTATGGAAGAGGAAACGCTTTGTCGCTCGTCAAAATTCTCTTCAAAGTAACAATTGTTGGGTTAACCCTGCCCCGTTAAATGGTAAATGCAATTTAAGAAAATATTTTTCATGCAATGTTTCTGCGGCACCACTTCCGCATTGTATACTTTCACGGCTGTCAGCGACCTTATGCCGTTGAAACAGGCGCAGTAACATCCTTGGCACAGGTTTCGAACAGCTTATATGTGAGAAGCGTCGGCACGGCCATGAATTCCTGAAATCTGACAGCCTTGACCTGACTTACTGTTCGAGACAAGCCTCGAATCTTTGCTGGTAGTATATTTTCGATGTGAAGGTAAATGAGGCTCACACAGAGCAGCACCAGAGGCCTTCTAGGTATGCAAACTAGAGCCCAACCGCCGATGGATTTTGGGCTTTACCACGCTCTCGAGCCAAATGTTGACCAAAAAGTGTGGTATGGCCCCCGAGCGGTTCCGACATTGACTTTCGACCTACAAAGTCTGGCGTACCCATCTGCGTCTCCCATTTGCATAACTGACCCGTTAGGTTACTCAAGAAGTGGATTGGCATTGCCCCATTGTCGTGTAACGCAACGCTACGCTGAAAGTCTATCGAACACTGATAACAAGGCTTTTACAGAGCCTTAGTTCACATTCCTTGGACAGCGATCGTTGTACTTCCATGTTTGTTCGCATATAAAACGACTTATGAAGGAAACTTTGAAAGAATGTTAGCACGCGTAGTGTCTGGCACTTATTGTGGGAAGCCTCTAATTTGAAACATCTAATTAAACATTAGCGGGAATTCTTACACGCGGATAAACACGGCACATTACAAAAAAATATAAATAAAAAATAAAATAGCCACATAAAAATATGTAAATATTTACTCAAAGTTGTTCGTCTTTTCTTAAGTTTTTCTTATCTGATGACCTACTACATTCTTTTCTCAGTATTAGAATGTTGGCACTCGCATCCCTGAATCAGTGAAATTCCCCTATGAAATGGTTTGCTCAGAGGCACGAATCCAGTCCGTCATACCGGATGGGTCTCCCTCGTTACTTTTTGTGAAGATGAAAAGTAACGCCCAAATAAAAGTTGCTTCACATCCCATAAAGCCAAAAAGCTTTCTCTGACTAAGCGAAGGTAACTTTTCTTTCCTGGTTTTACTTTTCAGAACCAGGAAGAAGAGTTAAAAACAAACGTGGAAGACACTGAGAGCCACGCCGTGCAGGGCTTTACGCTCTTCGACGACGTACACGAGCCCAACCCAATGCTTTCTCCATTTTTCCCCGTGGTCAATCACCCTGACGTGTTTTTGTGAGTTGATAAGACCTGAAACGATTTCAATACGCAAGACGCTGAAGCACGTGAAAAAAAAGGACTTGAAAATCCAGCAAAACCACTTTCAAACTTGGTCTTACATTACCCATTACGTTTGTAACGAGAAAACGTTCATTACACTGACATATATAACAGTCCGGCCATCATGCTTCCTAAATTCACGGAACCAGTTATTACCAAAGGTTTATCAAAGCCCCGTTTTTTTTTTTTAATTTGACCGACAAAGCTCAGTTTAGTTTTGCGCCACCTGTCCTTCCGTAAAGCTTTACAACAGTCGCGTGAATCAACCAAATTAGCCCTCAAAAATATAAAAAAGTAGGCAACTGAAAAATGTTGGACGCTCCAAAATTAAAAACATGCAAATAATGGGGATACTCTTTTCCGAACTATGCCGGCTGACCTGGAATCCTCCTTGCCGTAGCTCGGAATGTCCCACCTCAAGATAGCTGTGGGTTTCAGTTACCACGTTACGATACTGCAACAAACCACATCCGCTGCAGCACAAGCTCCGAATCATAAACTCCAGAAACCATCGATCTTTCTTCGCACTGTAATAAACCCATCCAACTTCGCTTGCTTTCTCCCAGAAACGTATGTAGGGCAAAAAATTGCTGAATAAGCCTAAAGTTCTGATATAATGCAAATGAAGAACTTTGACATAAGACAGCACCTGCTAATATTTTGTTTTGTTAAACCAGATTCCTTGTAAATATCAATAAATTCTTACGAGGGTAAACGGAAGTGAAACATGGTTTATTTCGTCGTCCAACCGAAGCAGGAAGAAAGACAAAGTATGGAGTCAAGAAATTTAACATAAAACTAACTTTTTCTGAAGGAAAGGAGGAAGCGATGTGACATTTTTGATACAATATAGGAAATAAGACGAAAAAGGGGCTTGAGTTGATAAAACGACTAAAGGAGAAATCTTTACTCCTCCCTGTTAGCATTAAATTGCATAGTTTTCTCCTCCCGTTTCGGCCTACTAACGAGCAAAACAATTTTTACGCCATTGCCGGTAACTTAGGTATCATATCCGAGATCGGTCTTGGTGGTGCACGAGGAGGTCCCGCCCCACCACCACCGAAAGCTGCGGCGGGTGTGGGTCGTGGCCCACATGACGTATTCTTGAGTCAGTGTGTCTTCGCAGGTACACCGGGTATATATAGAGGCAGGGCAGTCCTTCTCTAAGTGTCAGTCACATCGCCAAGTGTTGAGCAGTGATTTCTTCCAACCTCCTCAGCGCATCATCTTACGAAGTTTAATTTTTGTGACTACGTGAATTTTCCAGACTTCCGAAAGTTTAGCATCCTAAGGTAAAACTTAACTGGAACAATATTTTATTTTCATTCAGTTCTCCCTAGTGCTCATTCACAAGTAAACCATAGTGCATGCCAAATTTTTCCGTATTCAACTTCGAAAATGTAGTGATTTTTTTAACAACAAAGAAAAGAAAATAGACAAAAAATGACATGGGACTAACGACAAAGCAAAAACACCTTAGCTTTCACACCATATCATTGCTAATTCACTTTCGGGGTTTTACCACACAGCACTTTTGGCACTCACAAAGCACCCAAAAATGCACCTCAGCAAGCTCACCTTAATGGGCCTTATGTGCCTGGCCCTCGTCTTGGCTGCAGTAGCCGACGATACCAACTCCACTGATTCCGGAATTGATAAGAGCCAGCGAACAGTTGGAATTAGCCTTGGCAAATGGAAATTGGGAAATATAGGACTCGGAAATATAATCTCGAGCGGTTCCTCGTCTTCCTTGCCTGCTGGCATCAGTGTGGGTACCGGAATCTCTACCAACACTAGCAACACCGGCACCGTCAGCATTGGAACAGGAATTTCGGCCGACTCGATCAGCTCCGGCAGTACCAGCATTAGTGTGGGTACCAGCACCGATGCCCTCTCTGGAGGTCTTACCACCGGCTCCGCTGTCTTCGGCTGGGGTGCTTTGACGGGATTAGCCGGCTACTTGAAAGCCTTAACCAAGACTCGCCTCGTAACCAAGGGCATTGGTATCGCTCTTTTGGCCACCGGTGTCGGCTTGATCATCGCATTCGGAGTCCTCGCTTCCGAACTCAAACGCCGAAGCAGTGACGACACCTATGCCTCCTACGAAGACAGCTACAACGCCCAATACCGGTAATGTATAAAGAAAAACCATCCCCCGTCCGCTCTTTCCCGTAGGTGACAATGCAAGAGCCCGAAAGAGTAGATTAGCATTTTAAACTTCGAAGCACTTCTGCAATTAGCACCACCAAGCTAACATAACATGGCAAAATCACCATTTAGATTCAAAAGGGAAATTTGGGGGCACAGAGTGAATGCTATGCGCACAATGGTGAAATTGTAAGCTTATGGATTCTTAAGCAGATACCATGGCAGTACGAAGCAGCTTGGTGGTTCTTTTCATCTGGGCTAGTGTGGCAGCAATTGCGTTTTACCCCGTCCTGAGCTCAGCTCAGCCGAGCGGGCCTAAAAGTCAGGAAAAAGGCCGTATTTTCTTGAACTCCAACGCCTTGAATACGACCCTTATTCCCATTAATACGACGGCCGTTGGTTCCCTCATTGGAATTGCGGCTATTATTGCCCTTATTGTGGTTGTCGGGTTCATTTTCGTGGGAGCCATTGGACTGGGTACCTCTGCTTTTGGAGGTTACGGTACTGGTCTGGGTAGTTACGGCTACGGTTCCAGTTACCAACCCAGTTACTATTCCGGCTACAGTAAACTTTCGAACCCTAGTGGCTACACTTACAAAAGCCGGTAAGCCTAAAAACTTGCACCCACCAAGGCACTCCCAAACGATCTCGTGCACCAGCCTCGGCACTTGACCTTTACCTTCATCTGTGTATACAGAGCATTGATCCCTCCTAGGTCTCCACAGCCTCCTGAAGACTCAAGCCTCAGGGGATGCCTAGGTCTATGCTAATCATATTCACGCAACTTGCCTGTACTCAAGAACAACATGTACAGCATCTGAGCCTCTGAGGCATGCGAACTTTGGCAAAACTCTTCCATCCATTTTTCAGAAATGCATAAAATTTTCGCCAAACAATAATTCAGTCATTTGACAGCAGTGAACCATGGAGCTTCAAAAGAAACACTTCACCGTTAATCATTTTATTATTGTGTGCCTACTCTATCAGCTTTGCTCTGTTTCTGCTGATTTTCGTGATAATTTAGCAGACATTGACTACGACACTCGTGATATTAATTACGATATTCCTGATCATGGCTATGAGAGCCGAGAAAGTCTTTACGACAGCTATAGTCACGACAATTACGACAGTTACTTGCCGCAGAAGCAGCCTTACTATCCTCGGCCGCTTTACCCTCACTACGACCACTTTAAACTCAAGTTATTGGGGGGTTTACTGCTGTTGGGATTTTTAGCCAAATATGTCTTAGTGCACAACTTTTTCTGGCATGCCAACGTCAGCAAATTCAAATTCCAAGTCAGAGGGTAAGCTTTCCTGTTCTGCTTACCCTTTTCGATACCTTTAGTCCGCAGTCCGCACTGACGAAAGACCTTCTTTCCAGAGTTAAAATTTGTGAGAGTTTAACGTGAGCCTAAATATTACATATAATTTTCCTGAACTAATAATCACCTGTTGACCAGACAATGGCAGACATTGGGTTACTTACAGCAGTTGCGTGTAGTCTTTGCGCGGTCCCGGCCCTAACCGTAGGAACTTCGAAAACTAACCACAGCCAATTCCGGAGCGACAATGTTTGGTTACCCGCATGGCCTCCGAGTCCGTATCCAGCGTTTTCTCACCCTCTTCCCGTTAGAATTCCTCACCCCCGTCCTACATTTTCTTTACCCTCCGCTAACCAAGACAATAGTGGGCTTAAAGAAAAAATTCTACCCCCTTTTGACTTGCCTAATCTTAGCTCCAAATCGAAGAACAAGTTTTCTAACTCAAATTCAAACCCCTTTAAGCAAGGGTGGAGCGAACCCACACCAAAAGAGAAGCAGCCTTCCAGCTATTCTGCTAATTCTAAAGGCAATGCTGCTGAACGATATTTTATATTCAGCAAGAGTAACTCAAGCCAAATTGACCATCCTTTAAATTTAAGTTACCTGGAAAACGACAACGTGGTCCGCTCCAGTGTTGCTTTGATAGGCATAATTATCTTACTCTTTCTTTCTACTCAATCCACCACGACCCCTGTCCAAATTTGCTCCGCCTCAGCCGCTCGAACAGCTGAAGCCAGGTAAACGATCCCTACAGCCCCTATGTTTTGTACGTATTTTAAAAAATACCTTTAACTGCCGCTTAAAGTCTCCTGAGATTAAATTTGTCTCTAAAAAAAAAACACAATAAGTCTAACGTTGAAAGCTTTTTTTATGTTGCCAAAACGATGCTAATTGACAAGTGGAACTGACAGCCGGTTAAGAACAATAGAGCTTTAGCATCCGCTTCTTAAGATTAAATGTTTCCGCGAAATTCACGTATTCTGCAGAGTGAAAAAAAAAAAGCTTTGGAGCGAGCTAAATGAATCACGAAATCTGACTCCCATGGCTGGCTGTGAATGCAAAACCGTTAGCATCGGATTGTGCCTTACTGCTTTAAATACCGCCACGAGCTCATTAAAATTCATTCTGCAGTAAGCAATTCGCCAGTGCCAATTGAGCTCTCTCTAATCACCAATTAGTGACAGTATAAGAATCTACAGCTATGCAAAACTCCTACAGAATTGTATCATTTGTTGTAACCATCTCGGTCATACTTTGGCCGTTGGCAAAAGCCTCTGACGATTATCAAGATTATCATCAAGAAGACGAAACTTCCGAAGTCGACCCTCGCTTGCTTGTTGTCGTGCCTTCTAACGGTGCCCTCACGACCAATACAACTGCTGCACTTTTATCGGTCCTCAGCATTGTGGGCCTTGTTACAGCTCTCGTGCTCATTCTGTGGCTACTTATAACGACTCAAATTCCTCTAAATCGCTACGGATACGGCGGTTATCACCGATATCCTAATAATGGGAACGGTTATTACAGTGCAAATCAACATTCTCCTGGTCATAGCACCAGTTACCAACGCAGGTCTTGACGCTCACATGTTCACAATTTTCAGAAAATCCCCCTCACAATTTCTCTAAAACACCGAACTTGAAAAGCATATTGGACTCATTAATTAATAAATTATTATTTTTGCGTAGATCCACCAGCGATAACGTCGACTGGTCCAACCTTAACATCTTGGACTACATTTCCATGATGGAAGAGATGTGGCGCAAATTCGACGTTAAGGATGTTGAATGCCAAAAGCGTGTTCTCTGTGAATTGCATCAAAACCGTGACTCCTTGGGCCAGCCTGCTGAGAAGGTTGTCAATGCTTTTGGGTAAGAAAACGTTCGCAACGAGTCCAGTTAAGGTGCAAAACTTCGGTATTTAATAATATATTTTTTTCCTTAAATAGATACCTCCGTTACTTGTCGTTCATGAAGTTGCCATCTGACATGAACTCCCTTTTGGACGATTACCAAGAAGCTGCTGACAAGGGACGCACCTTCAACAAGGACTGCGGTGAAATCTACAACGCTTGCAACTTCTCCTTTAAGGACACCTACCTTAAATACGTCGGCAACAAGAGCAACAACTCACTCTAAGTGACTTCATCGCACAAAAGCCACCAAAAGCTCAAACGAGTGTATTGTTTGGGTATCATTGACAGTTTAACACACAGAAGAGAAGTTGTATAAAGCCAGCGAAGGTTGACTGAATCAGTCGCCGTCCTTTTCGAGTGTGTTCTTCTTGATTGTTGTTTATTTTTATTTCTTAAACACGTCCTCAGACTGTCTTCCCCTTCTCAGCCATCCACTCCGTCCAATTTCATGTTCAGCATGATATACCTCTACATTTTAACTTAAACAATTTTTCCGGTGGTCTTCTATGCCCAGGCGGCATTTACGAAGATCCCGTTGTTTTTCTTTGAACTTCGTGCTTAATTTATTCCGAAGACATGTACTTCACAGTAAAGTTATTTAAATGAGAAAACTGCCTTGCTTACTTTATATGGTCTACGTGACTAAAAAAAATAATTCGTCTGGAAAATGTTACGGGTATTCAAAACTTGTGCTGTTACATGCAACAGTTGCAGAAATTCCCTAATATTTTACGATATTACCTACATCGCATTTCGTCAGAAGCTTGAAGAACAGCTTAATAACTTCGCGCATAAAAACTCGGAAATTTGTATTCAGAGCTTGTTACAGCTTATTTGCTCTAAAATACTACAAGAAAGTCCTCGTACCCAGACTCGCTTGGATCTGCCGTTGCTAAAAAGTCACAATTTCTGCAATGCTTTCTGGAGAGATCGTCTTTGTGGTGTCAATGCTTGGAAAAGTTGGTATTTCTTACTCGAAAATAACGCAATAATTCGTCTAGAATACTATTTAGTATTCGACAAGGAAGACAGTAGTACCCAGTGCAACGAACCTAATGTGTTCCTGGACGGCATACGCTGTGAGAAGCTGTAATAGACGCTATGTCCCATAATGCAGTATGAAAATCGCTTTAGTCCGTTCCCAAACCCAGTTCAGTTAAAAAAAGGCATACAGGGAATGGAAACAATGAAGAACTACATTCTAAAATAAGTAGAGTTACTTTGGATGTAGTGTATTTCATCAGGAGTCTACACTATTTCAGTTTAATCGTATTTAATATCATTTTGATGCATAGCACGTGTCACACTTACGTCTACCTTTACTAGATGTCTTCAACTTTTTCTTACTGTATTGTCTAGTCTAGTGGCCGGCAAAACTTCGGCCCGCAAACTCAATTTATCCGGCTCCCGAAGCTCGGACAGAGAATTAAATTTTTTGTAAAAGAGTAAACATGAGGAACAAATAAGCATACAAATCTCAATTCTTTACAATTCAACTGCATTCTAATTGAAAAAGGAATAGTTTTTTTAGTAGTCTGCCTATTTTTTGTTAAGTTACGTCCGATTAAGTATATTAATGGGCCAATCCGGCCTGCCTTTATTTGTCTTGATCCGGCCCGCAACCACCATACATGGCTTTGAATGGTCCGTGAAGGGGAAAGATTGTCTACCCCTGGCCTAGTCTGTTGGTTGTCCTCTCATTTCTACCTAACCGATCTAAGCAAAACAAGTTTTCCATTTCATTGCTTGTAACACTGTACACTAAGAATAAACTCATATTCATTTCTTTCGCGGCGTAAATTTTGAAGATTCCTTTCACTGGCTAAATTTTCCGACTGTGACTTATTCATTGTGTTCTAAAGTGAAAATTAGAATTTTCAATTCCTTAATCCTCTCCTGCTCATGTTTTTTTGTTCAGTGACAAGATTTCTGTTCAGCGTCCTCCACTGTTTTCCCCGTTTCCATTTCGAACTTTTTTGCGCCTTTTCGCGGTTCATTATTTAAAGAGACGGCGTTCCTTCGAGAGTAATTTTTAGACCGCAGCGCTCATTCGTTACGTGAGTTGTTCGTTGGCATTTTTCAAACGAGGTATACGTTTAATATTTTTACAACTTATATAAATACACAGTTCTTGCATTTATTTACTACTTATGGCTGCTTTTTCGTACTTTTTATAGCACCTTTTCGAGCACGACGGCAAGGGACCGCAATTTAGCATTGTCGAACATGCCCAACGGACTGTACCCGGTTCCTTGCCGTTTTTCGGAGTTAATTTGTTGAAAGTAATGTACATTAAATGTCCTAGTCCAATTCAATAAACTGGTTATTCAAATTAATTTGATTCATTTGTCAATTTTGCCTATTCCACTACATTTATCTAGTCAATTTTATTTTTTCACCCTCATTGCTGACTTGGGTGAAAGGAAACGCCGAAAACGTGTGATAAAGTTATGACGCTTAAGAGTTACAAATTTAGTGCCCCCAATTTTGCGTTTCTCTTTAATTAGAGAGAAACGCAAAACTGAGGCACTTGCCAAACAGGTTGAAAAAGAGCAAGCAAAAAATTTGACCTAAACAGAATTATAAAAAATACAAGGAAATTGCTTCAAGACGATATTTTGTATTTGGAAGTGTCTACCAAACACGTCTTATGTTCATTAAACATGGCTTTCACAATAAAGTCATCAATTAATTATTTGAAAACTACAAAGACACAGAACACAAAGCATGTGCATAAATATGAGTAAGCTCAAGGTTATTTATTTATTATATTTAGCTTAGTTTTACAACATCAGCATAAATTTGGGGTGCAGTGCAGGTGGAGCGTAGACCTTCGGGGACCCAGCGTTACGACACGAGGCGTAAAAGATCAAAATGATAAAGGTCTCTTCACACTGAGTGCCTGTGGGTGCCTAAGTCCTTAAGAAAGTGCCTATACCGTCCTTTTACCTTCAGTTAGCGAGCAGTGGAACTTTTCTGTCCCTAGCTGTGGACAGCACGTTAAAAGAAGGGGGCAGGACAACTTAGGATAAGATGAGGACACAATGAATCTCGTTAACGTAGTTGGTCCTCCCTTCTAATCCATATTCTGGTCCCCTCCTATTGTCTCCTAGAATATGACCGATAGACACGTTGGTGTCTATGAAGTGCTTATCCTTCTGGGCTTAGGCATCTCAGTGTGAAGAGACCCTAATGGACGAAGTGTACGGGTACGAAGTGATATTTTTACCCAAAGTGATTTTTTTTCAAAGATGCTATTGATATATTGGAAAATATTTTTGACACCTAAATCAAAACACAGTCATGTCTTTTCGCTTTCAGGTAGCCTATTGCTCAAAGTTACCTAGAAAGCTCTGACCCTTTCTGGTAAAGTATCACTTCGTAACCACACACTTCGAAGACCTGAAAATGGCCAAAAAGTCTTTTATGTTCGATTCCTTGATATAAAAAATATGAAAACAGAAACTTGGTTTTTTGTATTCTAAGAATACCTGGAACTCCTGACACCTTGTTGCGTTACATAGTTGAGGAGCAGCAGATGGCTACTCCTGCCTATAATATGTTCAGAGTTATTCCATCTCTTCAAAATATCCTCATTTTATGGTATATTGTAGGTAATGTTTCTGTGACATTCGTACGAACGTGCATCGGAATTCGCTGTCTTCAAGATTTAATGACGGCGGGAACATTTTACGGTAGCAAACGATTAATAATTTGAACTTATTTTTTTGAAGACTTACGATGAATAAAATATAAGATACCTTTTATTTTCTATATAAATGCACGGAATACGTATAGTATAGGATTTACCGCGCAACTTGCTCTTTTATACTATCCTACACTGGGAGATGGTATTATAAAATGTTAAGGAGATCAATTCCTATGCCAGCATAGACTTAAATCACTGATATCAAGGCACAAATACTGTGAATATGGGATAAAGCTTCAGCCGTCTAAAGGTCGAGGTGAACGACTTAATTTGAATAGCCAGGCAGCCATTCTCTTGGAGGTTATCCAAATTCGTGGAATTGCTCCTGCACTCAGTCTATTTTATATACTAAATAAATTGCTAATGCTGACACGCATCACCTTAGTAAGGGTAATCCCGACGATCGCTTTGCAATTTGCGGCCGCCCCAAGTTATATAAGAACACCAACATCTAGAGCAACAATGGACATTCCGCAAAACGACGCCCAATTGAAAAACTTCTGAATGCGCGATAGCCACAGTACCTAAGGGATATATTAGGACAATTAATTAGTTACAAAAATATGTGCACTACAGTACAGTAGACTTTCCATCAGTAAGACACACCGAATAATCTAACAACCGGTTAGTCTGAAAAACTTCGTTAGACTCATTAAATGACGTACGCTGATATACAATTTTTTTTAGCATTTATTAATTTCGATAATAAATCAATACTTTTTATATCAAAATACACTTGAAGCTACAAATTAGCTTGGATTACACAGAAAAAAATACATAACTTGAGCTTACGCGCGCATATGCAGTTAAACTGGTAAGCGTTTAAATTATGTATGAACAGGAGATAGTCTTCTATACATAAATCCCTCCATTAGGTCGTCATTTCAAGTTCACAGAATTCCTTGCAGTGTGCCTGTCCATTCTTGGAATAAGCTTAAAATTTCTTATTATTGCTAGTCGATTAGCTGCGCCTATCGAATATCCAAAAAGTTTGGAAACTGTACGCTACAGATAATCGCTGAGTAACTTGCCCTGTTTAGGAGACTCCTAGGGCTGTTACTCAAAATGTCACTAAAAACGGTCACTAGTTTCTCGGGGTGACAAAACAAGCGTCATCTGTTTTTCTCTAACCAAACCTCAAGCAGTATCTCTGAGACTCATTAAGGTATTTCGGACATGTTTGATCTTGGTTGTACGTTTTTGTACTTGTGAAACTACGTCGAAGTAAACAACGAAGACGTCTGCGAGAGGATGCCGCAGTTTTGCGCTCGAAAATAATCCTTGCTCTTCTTTTCCAGTATTCTCCAAACGGGTTCTCTTTTACAAATCCTCACCTCTCTCTCGGCTCGTTTAACTAATTACTCTTCTAATGGCTGTACTTAGCGATGCACATCATAATCCCAAATTTTACAGGAAGGGCAACGGCACTTCTTTAAGACTACGACCCGCGTTTTTCTTGTCTTCGTTACGGAAGCGGAAATGCAATTCACGGCTCTTCAGCTTATTGCACCTGTAAAATTGTCGTTTCCATTCACCTACGGTGAGCCATTACCAGTAATAACACATCCTTAACTAATAATTGCAGCAGCAACGAACTTATACACAAAGGTTACTCACCGCAGGATCACAACGCTACTACCGTAAAGTGTACATTCGCTAATATCTCTTGCCGACGCTTTACTGGCCTCTCTTCTTATTATACTGAATTCAGTGAATTAAGGGATACCTTCTTTGCTACAAGGCTGGGATTCGCAACAAAGAAAGATGGAACTGTTATCTACAAGGAACCCGTTTTTCTACTCTGAATCTGGGCCCCTTTTCTCCCCACCCCCTAGATCCCATGGGCTATTATCACGCACGACGAAAAAACGACGAAGCGCCAAACGCGGCGTCCAGCTTGAATAGTTTCCCTCCATCCATGCTCCAGCTAAAACACAAACACAACATTCGCTCGTGGTCTTCATGCAGAACAAGTTACAAAATGCGTTTTGTCCGTGAGTGACCATGTACTGATCTATCACACATCTGCACTTGCTACAGTGGATCTTAGTGACCAGAGGTGAAACACCTCCCCAAAGTTAAACAGAGTAAACTTATTGTTGGCAGTGAAAAGAGTGAAGTGCGTCTGCGTATATTACTACTGAAGAACAATTCCTACCGCATTCCCATCATGGTCTAATTTGCGCGGATGATGTAAGTTTACGTTTGCAATACTGCGAAATTGCCCCATTGTTATCGACGTCCTTAAATTTGCGCGCGCAATTTTTCTATCCTCATAGAGAACCAAGTAAATAGTGAACCTGTGGATAACATTAACTACTAACGGTTAAAAGATTTTACGTCAACGTTTACGATATCCAGCTAAGAGCTTGACCGCTAAAAAGTACTTAAAGATCCTCAACTCGACCCCAAATCCTAGATTCGCTGACCAGCGGACTACTTAACCAGTTTTCCTGTTGACAATTTCCTCGTTTCCCTTAAGTTCCTTCTATTCACTAAATTGGACAGGTAAAACTTTGCCACAGTTTTTACGAGTTGACAACGTTTCCCGATGAAGCTTCACAAATCCTAGTTGCCTAGTAGCCTAGAATATGAATCGTACCTGGTTTTAGCTTTTCGGCGCATGTACTACGAAGTTTTGTAAACCACCCCTCCAGCAAGCCTTTCCAAACAAAGTTGACCCAGGAGTCATCTTTGTCCTAAGGCTACAAGTGCGAGATAAAGAGCAGGATGTGTACGGTTTCCAAGGTAGCAACAAGCAGAAAAACTGAGATTTAGGGGGGCACTGTGTTAAGATGCTAATGCAGCCCGAAACACTCCGTTGGCCCTGGGTAGTGCCGGTTTTCTGGTTCACTGACCGACAGGTCTCGACGTGTTGGCCCCTTGCACGAGACCTAGGCTCAATTTTCGAACACAAAATTTAACCTCAGTACCCGTTATTTATTCATATTGTCTATTTAGAACACACGACACTGCCAAACCCTTTTTAGAATTTGATCACCACTCCCTCCTTTGGTCGTCTCAGTTCTGGTAGTGGTATTACCCTTTTGGTACCTGTTCGACGTGCGAGACGGTTCGTGCCTTGATAATGACCTTCAGTATTTCCTTTCTTTTGTCTAGGTACCATTCTCATTAGTGTGCGCTTCTTGTTATCGTAATGGGGCTAGCCCGTAGTGTCCCACCTTTGCATAAGCTTACCACGTGACCGGCGATTCGGACCTAGGAACAAAGCCTGCAAAACCAAAAACAGGAAAAAATCCGTAAAAGTAAATGAACATTTATTTTTTCATCTCAGATCTATGTAAGGAAACTTATAATACCCAAACATTTTCAGATAAAGAAGTAAAATATTAGCTTAGTACTAAATGTATGTAAGAAACAAAATAAATTTAGAAGATATTAAAGTGAAATATAAAGCAAAATAAACAGATGTATATTTCGATGATACTGTGTTCCCATTACTAAGGTAGCGTTAAAATAAAAACTAGTAAATGAAAAATCATTAAAAATTTATTGAAGTATGACTTCTACCAAATTAAGCGTTTAATAGCGTTTGCCACTTTTTCCCTAATAATTAAGGACAGGTACTATTTCTGTTGGCGCAAACCATGCGTAACGGCCCAGATTTTTACCTCGTCGAGTTCTTGTAACGTTGAACTCCTGGTACTCAGTTTTCCAGAAAGATCATTTCATTGTACGTGAGCGGAACTTCAAAAAGTGAGGGTCATTGCAGTGTCTGCCAAGAATTACCACCTGGCCTCTTTCTTTTCGTTTGCAAGAGAAGCTCATGAGAGAAGCCATTAAGTGTGCGGCAAAAAAGCCATGATATACAATACAATTAACGTATTTTCCATATAGGAATATTATCTGGATACCAACGCTGAAAGTAAAATATTATGGGAAACTTCAGTCGGATTGGAAAAAATTTCGCGTGCTCGCTTTATTCCTAATTTGTAGAATCTCGTTATGTAAAATCTTCAACTCTTCGTTACGCTAAAGTATTACAGAGATTTTCAACAATATCACAATCAGTTTCTTCAAATGGTGAGAGGTCATTGTTTGTGTGTTTACGCACTGTAGAGAGAAAATCAATTGAAGGAACAGCCGCGACAAACGAAGGGTCCCAGTTCACATTGGAACCAAAATTTTTTTATACTATAGGCTTTTACTATACCACAAGGATATTTGCTTGCTGTACGCAGTGACGATGAAAGTAGTGTAACAGTTCTTTATGTGTTGAGATTTGAAAGGTTATATCACTCGGACCTTTAGCGCTCAAACCTGTACTAAAAAACGCTAGAAGCTTCATGTAAATTATGTGGGCGTTCGTTGAACTCAAAATCTGCTGCCTTAGAACCTCTAATGTTAGACACTTAGTGCTGTACTAAACTGTTGTTAAGTATAACAATGAGTAACGTGACTGAAAATTCCGCATAAAAAAAGATAAATTGGTATTTTGCATGTAGTCGTCCAAAATTGTCATCCTCTAAACTTAAAATACTGCATATGCGGTCTTTGGAGATTATGGCTTTAAGTAAAAGTTTCTTTTTGAAAAATGTAAATAATAAAGTTTAGTAACGTAAACAAGAAAACGATTTTTAGTACCAGAAAAGTAACTGTAAACATTTTAATTACTTTAACTACATGCGTTTCATGAGAGGTTCATGCAATATGCAAGTATAGGCATGGAGTATTTGCCAAAGTAATGTAAAAACAAACTTTCTCACAAAAAATATGTTAAGGAGTTTAACATAATTGGGGATTTTTCACAAAGAGATTTCGCAAAATCCAAGTGGTATTGTAAATAATAATGTGTACTGACAATTATTTTTAGTTATAATTCTCTAATTTCATGGATCTTTTTGTACATAGGGGAGAGCGAATAGAAACGGCACGAGCACGATCCCGTTTTTCTTACTTCTTTGCTAGTTGTCGAGTTGCGTAAATGTGTAAAAAAATAGCACAAAATGGTCTACGTACGCTTAATATTTGGAAAATTTCGAATTCTATTTAATCTAAGGTTGAACAATAAAATATTCCAAAGTTTTCCTACTGTTGCTGGAAATTTTACCATCTAAGATTGGTGACAATTATCTGCGTAAGCATGTTGGATAAAAATACCGCGTTTATGAAGTCTTATTCTGTTGCATCTTCTCTGTAACAATAGTTGGTTTTGTTTCGACTGTTGTACTAGTTTGAACGTAATCGCCATTTTAGCGCACCATTCTGAAAGAGGTGATATGATAAGAAATGTCCCTGTTTCAAACCAAAACTTTTTAAAAAATCATCTTAACCTCTTAAAGCACTATTCTACTGCAGTTAGGCACTGTACGTTTGCTTCACAAACACACATCTTTCAGTTTTGACCAAAACGATGGTCCTGCTGACAGGGAGTTGGTATCGCGCTGACGCTCAATTGATTTTGCTTAAACCTTTCTATTTCTTCTTCGAACGACGATTGTTTTAGCGTTCAAAGACGTAAAAAGTCTCATGCTTCCTGCTTTTATGCATTTTGGAAAAAAAAATGCATTCAGTAGTACGAAATTTGAGCTTGTTCTCTTTAGCCCTAAAGCCACTCGGTTTCATTCCGTGTTCATGGTGATTCGCACGCTTGACGGGTGACAATTTCGGGCCATTTTAAAGTGAGACTAAGCTGGAAAAAAATCTTTAAAATACCAATAGATATTATATAACAAACTTACTATATAACAAACATACTATATAACAAACATACTCCACAAAAAAAGTAACTCAATAGACCGAATATTTTATTTTTCGTATGAAGAAAAAAGTGAAAATCTTGCGATTTCGCCTTCCTCTCCACTACGTGTTATTTTTTTTTTTTTTCTGGGAATGTATGGTTAATTTTATAGTTACGTATTTCCTACGAAAGAACACTGTAACCCGTAGTGCACGACTTAGGGAATCTTCCTCTTTTACTAATCTTCGTCTTTGTTTTTTTCCTAGGATATTTATTTATTCGCTCAACATGATCAAAATTTTACTTACGGTGCTATTTCTCTATCGGCCGGCTTTGGGTCAATCGGTGTTGCCAGCTAGTCCATATCCATACTGGCAACCCTCTATCACCAGCCCTCCAGTATATGTCAACTACTCAGATTACCAAATCCAACAAACCCGCCCACCATCGTTTGCTAACAACTCGCCAATTCAGCTACAGAACCAACACCGTCGTGTAGTGGATCGACGACCACAGCTTCCGTTTATTTTGGAGCGCTACAGTCCTCCGAGTACTAATCTCGATAACTCACCTATTTATCCTCCGCCGTATCCCCACAAGGATTTCGTACTCGGGCCAGTACCACCAGAAAAGTACCCTTACTGGAAACCTGAATACCCAGATAAAAATTATAATACCCAATATCCCGTAAAACGACCAGGCCCTAATTCCGAAAAGCCCACCAAACCTAAAAAAGAATGGTCCTGGAGTCGTTTTAAGCCTTATATTCGCCGACCACCGGAATCCATTGACAAAATCATTGATGGTGGACTCCTCTTAGGGTTTATTCCCATCCGTTCACTTATTAGTGTAACAGCTGTCTGGTCGCTGGTTTACTGGCAGTTGTCCCGAACCACTACGCCAGTAGTACGCTTGCGTAAAGCTGGCGATGACGAAGCAATGATCTTGAAGAAAGATGCGAAGCTCTGGATTGACTTGTTGCTCCAAACTTGGCTTCTGGAAGAGGATTCCTGGAGTCACGAGGAGTGTCTGAAGAGGGCGCTGTGCGAAATGGGGCAAGACTACCTCCATGGGTTAGCCGTACCTACTTGGGTGGATAATTCTGTCAAGTAATAATTTTGAGTACTAACAAGCGAAATAAAAAATATTAACTCATTGTTTTCAATAGGTCCATGATCGCGGCCAAAGGGTGGAGTGAAGTGGAAGACTTTTGGGATACTGTGACCAACAAAGGGAGTCAAGATTGTCGAGAGAAGTACGACCGTTGTCCGTGGTCGATGAAAAAATTGTTTGCGGTAGATGGAGCGGAGGCAGAAAAAGAAGAAAATGGGCTTTAACAGATGCCCAGGACGAGTTTTCACAAGCTGTCACAATCAATCGAAGTGACGAGTGGTCTTAATTTTTGTCTATTTCAGTGATTTGGATATTTCGTAGGAGATCAGAGACAAAACTTTGTTGCAGTGTACGAGTGAACCTATTGAACACAACCCGTTCGTGCACTGAAAAAAAAATCCAGTCATTAACAGGTGCAAGGAGAGAACAGGCTGTTGGAGTGTGTACATTCAAGAAATGCCGCTGACAACGCTGGCTTCAGCGATATTAAAACGTTTTGTCGTGATCAGATTTGGTGCAGACTTGAGTAACTTTCCTTTGATTATAAATATTTATTGAGTATGCAACTGGCATCTTGTGATGAGTCGAGTAGCTTGTGACTCAGGAATTACTGTGTTTATTTAAATATTAAATTATTGGGCCGATTTTGTTTTAAAAGCGGTGTGATTTTTACATACAACAGAATAAAGGAATTGTTTAATTGGATACAACAAATAGCATTTATACTTTCGGATTCAAGTAAAGTTATGCCATTGCTTGCGAAAAGCTATGTGTGTTTGCTCCATACGTCGTGGGTAGGGCTAGATAAAAATTGCGGAAATTTTTGCGGAAAAATAGGGTTATGATCTAAAAGTTCTCAAAATAATCAGGACATTGTGACATGTTTTACTTATGATTTTTTTCAAAATACTGGTTACAGAATTATGGGACAAAGAAGTAAAACCCAGATCGTTCAATAAAGTAGTCTCAACACTATACCAAACATTTGGTGTTAGGAAGCGAAAAATCTGAGCCATGAAAGTTAAAACCATGTGATTTTCGAGGGCAAAAACTCAACTGAAATCCACAAAAGCATCTTTTGAATGTTTATTTTTATTAATCTTCGCCAGCTTAGTCAGAAGCTAGTGTAGGGTCATAATGTTAACAAATGCTTTAAAAATTCAATTGACTAGGTTAGAAAGTACACGGGGCAACGATTGCGCATTATCCATAGGGCACGAAAAATGTAAGAATTGGAATCATTTGAGTCAACATACAGGTCACACACTATAATAGCGACAGTGCATACAGACTATAGTTGCTTAAGCCATAGAGCGGGAGAGTGCAGGAAATACTTTTGGGTCAGTTCTAACACTTTGAACGTTGAAGTGAACGCGAACTTGGCCTAAATGACGAAAAAATGCACACGTTCTTCATTTAATCCGTGACACTGGGAAAACAGTTGACAGAGATCTTGCTTCGCTTGTTTTTGATATGGACATTTGTCAGAAGCGGACTTCGAGTGGTATTTGCAGGAAGAAATGCTTGCAAATGCATCGGTGCAATTTATTAACAAATGAACTGCCCCACACATTATAAACTTTGATTTAGCACTACAGTAAGGCGCCGTTATAACAGACTCCCAAAGGGGCTGAGAGTTTGTCCATTATAACCAACTGTTCGTAACAGCCAATAGTGATAAATTGATTAACATATGTTGATAAATACGTTTTCCGAAAAACACATAAAACTAGTTGACGTTTTTCGCTATTTACTGCAATTACTTAAAACAATTTTTCTTTCCTGCTGTTTCTGTTGGCAACCACAAACTAATTGAACATCTTGTATACTAAAACTGGAACAAAGACTTCTCAATATTGTTTTCCGTGGAATAAAAAATGTCTTTGCTTTTTTATATCGTTTGGCCCACGCATGGCAAATTTTTTGACCGCGACTAGAGGTCGGGTCACAAACAGTCTACTTGCATTTCGTCCGAGAATATTGAAAACGCGATAAGGACCTTTACATCATAGGAAACTTTGACTGGTTTAATGCTGTATTATTTTAGTGCTCAAGCACAAATAATTTGTACATTCCAAGAAAAAGAAAAACAATTGATTTTTTTAAAAAAAAAAAAAAAAAAAAAAAAAAAAAAAACAATTGGCCTGATTTTTTCCAGTCCAAAACAGTTGTGCTTCATTAGTTATAATTTTTGAATGGTTTGCACGACGTGTCAAATGTTCCATCCCTCCTCTAGTCAACTCATAATTATTTTAACAGGGCATTTGTTACTTTAACAATTACTTTAATTAATTTAACTTACTTTAATTTACTTTAACTTACAATTACTTTAATAATTACTTTTACAAATCACCTGTCTTACTGGAATATACGCAGACCTGCGTAGTTCGTAGCTCTCTTTCTATTCAACATAACAGTTTCTTTGCTTCGCTGGAATTGCTTTAATTTCTATTATCGCTTTTTCACATGTTGTTCTCCAAATTTGGCGTCTTCAACATAACAGTTTCTTTGCTTCGCTGGAATTGCTTTAATTTCTATTATCGCTTTTTCGCATGTTGTTATCCAAATTTGACGTCCTCTAAGGCGCAATCTTGACTTAGCATGTCCACGTGTAATTTTATCTTGGCAATATGAAAATGTTTACTAGCAATAAAAAATAGCCTGCAATTAAAATTCAGATTTGATATACGAAAAACGAAGATAGGATTTGTTATGGGTTCTCGTTTGAAGGCCAGTTCTCGAAATCTAAAATTTTATTTTTCTGTCTCTGTATTGTAAGACAGACAATTAAACACAAGTCAGCCACGAGCTCTTCCATGATGATGTAAAAAATTAACGCATTTAAGTTATCTTGGGTTTGGTCACCATACACAATGGGTTTCGTTTCTAGGTGCGAATTGGTCCATATTAGGTTTAAGTCATAAACTTCCGGAAGTATTCATTCTGCGAACAAGCTTATGCAGTACCCTTCCTGGTTTATCCATAAAGTTCCTTGTGGGGTTTTCTAACGAGAGTGGTTGGTTTAATTATCAGAATTCCACGCAAGTGCTACCTTCTTGTCCGTAACGTGGTACTCAACTACCGGATTTTTCGGTCCTTGCCTCTTCTTCTTCAAATTAGCCTACAACGCCACTGGAATGATAACAGCAGCGGTGAAGCGCATAAAGAAGCACATGTGCACGTCTCACACATACGCTTTTCTTCAATGTCACAGGTAGTAGCAGGTTCGGGGCATGGTTACGGCAGCGCAGCAATAACAGTATCATTCTCAAACGCATGTGTTACAGAGCGTACGAGCCGAACTATCGAGGCTCACTCACCCTTGGTACTCATATATAAACTCAGAGTCTTCCGTCGTCTCTCTCATCATTCGTTTTCTTACTGAGTAAGAGCAAGCTATCCCAGTGAATCGGATCAGTATTACCTTACAGTGTACCAAAAGGAGCTAGCAAATCAGTGCATCAAAGTTCTTGCCTGCTGACTGAGTACCAGGTAAATATTGAATTACAAGAAATATTGAGCTCATTTAATGGTCTACATGGACTTGCAGATGTGCTCATAAGAGATCTAATTTTTTTACAAAACTGGATCTTACCGTAGTTTTGAACTGGAGTAACCTCTCTGGTTCAACCCTTAGTTTTCTTAGGGTGAAATCGTAGAGTAACCCATCATCCCTTAAAGTAATCTTTCAATAGCGTCTACGTCCCTTACGGCAAATGCGTTTAATGAAAATGTTCAAATAAGCTAAGAAATGTATACTTCCTTTTACCTGAACAGTTGTGCACGTAGGTACCTTGCAATTTTGAGGAGGGTTTCCCACGCGGATCTTGGGGTAGAAAGATCCGAAAGGGCAATATTGT
Source organism: Triops longicaudatus (assembly GCA_022885665.1). Classification (NCBI taxonomy): domain Eukaryota; kingdom Metazoa; phylum Arthropoda; class Branchiopoda; order Notostraca; family Triopsidae; genus Triops; species Triops longicaudatus. The sequence continues at coordinate 293,694 of JAGQDJ010000041.1, forward strand.
TAGGTCACTTCTAATGGCAACAAAGTTTGGAAAACTTCGCCGCAAGCGCCAAAAGCAAGTAGCAGGCGATCACTTATTTTTTTATTATTTTATTATTATTTTTTTAATATTGTTGCAGCTTTAGCACAGAGGACAACACTATGAAAATCTACTTACAATTCTGAAACTGTAAAACTGGTAAAGTGTAAAGTGTAAAACTGGAAACATAATCAGTCTCTGAGTATATATGACAAACGCACGGACAGATTGAGTACAGGAAGTAACGATTTCAACTGGCTGAATGCCACAATGTGTACCGAACACTTCCTAGCATGATTCATATTGCCATGATTAAAGTTCTTCCTAGACTCTTTATAACCACACTGGCATGAAATCCCATTAGAGCATATCCGAATACACCAAGTGTGAAAACCCTAAAACCCTCATGTCCACCACACATGTCGTAAAGCTAATTAGTAGCCATTTAGACAGCAGTGACGCTCCAAAACTGATACTTTCTAGTTACTAACTTATTCATGGACTATGATTAAAGTAGTTTAGCTCAACAGAATTTACTACTGTTCACTTCTCAGGCTCTTCTCACCCTCAGAAATGGCCGTAGGATGGACCGTGCTTCTTTTTAGCCTACAATGTGTTCAATGGACCCGAGCTTCCCTTTTCCCCACTTACACAGAAGACATCGAAGACGTCGGAGATGCTGAGGGTCGCTTCGGTATTATTTCGGTAACCCAAAACTCCAAATCATGTTACATTGGGTTTCATAAATTTGAATATAATTGCGTTTACAGCTGAGCCCTTCCACATCCACGGCTAACTACACCATCAACTTAACTGGCCTTCTCTTGTTGGGTCTCGCATTAGCCTCCGCCCTTACTTTGTGGGCATACCTTTCTCAATTCTTCGGCGCTAAAGGCTACGGATCGTCTTACGGGTACGAAGACAGCCACGGTGGTTATCAAAAAGTGAGTTGTTTAATTTGCGACTTCAACCAATACCTCCATGCTTAATGTAATCTTACAGAGCAAGCTTGTCAGCGGACAAATATGACCGATTTGGTTTTCTCTTTGTTTGTATTTTTGTAGAGAGCTCTTTACGACGCGACGGAAATGCTTCCTTTGGTTCTAAGTAAACTATATGAACGCTTCGAGAATGAGAGCATAACCGAAGATGCTTGCAAACAGCGGATTTTGTGCGAGTCCGGCAGCCCATCCCAAGACTTCGCCTACAATACCTTTGGACACGCTACCAATATCTTCTTCAGGTAAAGAGTCATTCATACGACTTCTATTCGTAAGTTTCAGTGTCGTTTGCTTTCTTAGCCAAGTGGAAAAGGATAACTTGACGGATGTACTATTTGAGCTGAAACGTGGCAAATTGTTCTACCTAGCTTGGCAAGAAGGAGCTAAAGGAAAGAACTGCAAGTCGTTGCATAGCACGTGCACACTATCCGAAGAAAAAGTACAGGAGTTAATGGAATCCGCGTAACCGCAACAATTCCGAATAAAAAAAAATCCAGTTTGCCTTTTAAACCCAAGTGCGGATTTAACGATTTTGGACTACGTTTTGTCGACATGCCTTTTCCTAATTTATAACTTATTTATTTGTAAATAATCTTTCGATACTCAAGATATTATGCACAATTTTTGACGAAATTGGACTTCATGACGCGACATTGTGATACACGTGGCACACGTAACTGCTCGACAGAATTACTGTTTGCGCATGCTCTTCGTACTGAGCAAACTAAGGGAAGTAGTTTGGTCAGTGCCAACAACACGCAACAAGACAATACTGCGAATGTTACTTTTGTCCTTTGATATTATTCGTTATGTCCTTGTATTTGAATTGCTAGTTGCTCGAAGCTTCTGTCGCATTGTCCACGGAATGAGTTAAAGTCATGAACCATATGTAAATTATTTTGCGAGTGTAAATCTGTGTACTAAACTAGGCCAAGGCTTCCTATTACCTTTAAATGCATAATTCGCTGAGTGTTAAATTATGAGTGTATGAACTATGCCTGTACCAATCAAAGAAGGCGCTTGTTTGAGGAAGTGAGGACTCGATTACCACGTCCATAATGCTCAGGTGTATAGGCCATGATCTCTTTATGGTGAAGATCAAAAGCAACGGGGGCTTAAATGCAACAATGTTACAAAATAAATAAGACTATGAAATATTTTGTTCTTTTTCATTACTTAGCTTCTTAAATAACCACGAGTAAACACGAACTTGAAATTGATTATAAGTGCAGCTCTACTTAAACTTTTCAACGTGACACTCTCGAAATTTTCCTTTGAAAAGATGTTTTATAATAGTAATGGCACCATTCGAACTGATCACTTTGAAACTTGTCTCAAATTGCAGGACTTCAAAAACTTGGACTGCGTTTCGACAGTAGTACCATTTATGATCTAGAATAAATAATTTACTGTAGCGGTTTTGCAACTGTTTCTGATTACCCTGTGCTGAGAAGACAAAACGAAGAAAGAAAAAATATAAAGATTTTTGGAACTATAACAGAAAGCAAACCTATCCTGTCTTTTTACTTTTTGAAAATTACTGTCCATTCTGTGTATGACATTTATATCTAGTAGGATACCTATCAAAGCATTCGTTTACTGGGAGTCACTTCATTTCTTTTGCGAAGTGTAATATTTTCAGAAATAACTTCGAGGCAATCATCTCGAAAACCAAAGACTTGCTCATATTTTCTTTCTAGTTTCGATCAATTGAATGCTGGGGAAAAGTCAACTGTTTCTGGAGCAAGGAGCATTCGTAGTGAAGTTTTCGAAGGGGGCATTGACGTCAGTCATTGCGATACAACAGCATTGATACTTAATAGAAACGGAGAGATAATTAGGAGAAAATGAAATCAAACTCATTATCTTTATGAAGTTTTATGCAGTGGCGTCGTGCACTTCAAAAATTTGGGGGGCCCGATTTTGCATTTCTTGTAAAAGGGTGTTACTTTTTTTCAGGTTTACAAATTTTGAAAAAGGGTGATACCTTTTTTTTAGGATGGCAAAAATTTTTTTTGGGGGGGGCCGGGCCCCCCCCGGCTCCTTATGGCACGACGCCTCTGGTTTTATGAAGTTCATTTTATGATTAACTCTTGACTGGGGACTGCGTTCATTGTACAAAAAATTCGCGTTAAACGGGGTTCGTTGTACGAGGCACCCGTGTATATTCCATTTGTTGGCATTGTAGGCTATACATTTTGTTTAACGTTGTTTGTCGAGTAAAGTATACATGCCTAGAGCAGTCGGTGATCTTCAAAGAAAAAGATCTAGAGACCGGAAGTTTCCTTGACCCAGAAATAACTAGTACCCACGCAAAACCCCTGCCAAAGACAGCAGTAACGGATTTCTTGTCAACACAATTGACATGCTAACTTGATAATAACCTGTAACGTGAAGTCACCTTTATTATGCGTAACCACTACTTGTTGATCCAGCTATCATAGCATGTCGGTTCCCCATAACGGTGTTCAGCCATTAAAAACGCGAGCCTAATCTTTTCCCACAGCACGCAGCAAAAAAAAAAAAAAAAAAAAAAAAAAAAAAAAAAAAGATTACGATGTCTAGCCAAAAATAAATTAGATACCCCTTACCATATTGCACCCAGGAACTTAACTCACCATTATACTGTTCTTGCCAGTATCCGTTCAGCCTCCTCGGGCCTACCTTAGTTATGCGTAACGGACAACGGACAACTGTAAATCCTAGCGATGCCATATTAATAAGCGGTTGCCTCCTTTCGCTAGAAATTCTTTTCTTTTCGTAGGCATACCTACCGAGCTATAGTTTGCCAAAGTTTGCCCATGTGACTTAGTGATAAGTATTGACTCCTCTTAGCTTATTGATTGTAAAATATTTTTTTCAGGTGAAATTCAAAAGACAAATTGTTTGTAAACTCATTCAGTCTTTATTGTAGCTGTCAATAAATAGAACCGATTATTGTTTCACAAAATGGATTCCCGAAACCAGCGGGGGACAAAACAGCCAGAACAAGTCGAATGAGAGAATAAATAAGTCATCTATACCCAACAACAGTAAGCAAGAGAACTTGAAAGAAATTCAGAACATAAATTTACGTTGACTTTTAGTTTTCGTGATGGTTTTCTTCGTATTTCTTGTAAGATTTGCTCAAAGCTTCCATAACTGGGCCCAACATGCTCAGTGACCTAAAAAAGGTAAAAATTAAAACTTGGCTCAGGAACAGAAGAAGGTGAAATACCTCTTGGTGTAGGAGTTATATTGAGGTTTGGTTTGATAGGCCGTAGGGATTTCATAGGTGTATTCTTGGTCGTAACCGTATCCAGCTTCGGGAGCACCGCCGAACCACTTGTCCTTGTCAATCAAACCCAAAAGTCCCAAAAGTGGCAGCAGCACAGCAGCAATGACCAAGGCAGCCAAACCGGCCAATAAAGCATATTGAAGAGAGGTGGCATTAAAAGTGAAGGTTAATGAGCCATCGTTGTTGAGATTGACAAATGCAAAGCGGGCAGATTCTTGTGCATCGTCGACTTCGGCTACGGACGAATCCTCGGCACGCACCAGAGATAAGGCTGACACCAGGGCGAAAGTGCAGGCAATGGCGAACTTGGACATCATGGTGACTGCGGGGTCAAGTTATTTCCTAGTTGAAGATGTCAGAAAAAAGAACCGTTAATTCCTGGGCTTGTTAAGACGTCGTTCATTAGAGTTGGAATGCCTGATCACGCACGGTTCAAACTCAACGTGACACGCCTGTTACTTAGCGAACTAAAGGAGGTTTAATCCGGATGGATGGGTGGCATGCTTAGAGGAAGTAGAATGAAAATTAGTATGGTGCACCATGTACCAAGGACTGATGCAAAACCAATCCAAAACTTGAATAAAAAATCCGCCGAATATCGCACTTTGCCAACTTTTAAGAAAAATTCGTAAACGAGGAAAAGAATTGTAAATGACTGTGGTACTGCTGCAAGTCTAATTTTTGTTAGTGGTTGTTATTGTTACTTTTTCGTTAGTGTAAAAATAATTTACTTTGTCAGGCGAAATTTAACCCAAACTAAAAATATATTAAGCCTTTCTTAGATTTATTTCGTGCGTAATTTTGGATCCTACTTAAGAATGTAGCCAGTAAAAAATGAAAATAATTCTTCAGGCACTAGTCGAAGTTTTTGGAGCAAAATTTCAAATTCACAGAGGAAATGCTTCGGAATGTTAACTTTAATAAGATCACACTGATTTCATAAAGTCTTCTTGGTATCACTTACCTTTACTGAACGAAGGCTTTTATTTTTTTAATAGACAGAACACTGGTTGAAGTGCTGAGAGAAGCTGATGCTGGTATCATCGAAGTCCTCGTCTTTTAAAGGTACCCCGTACCGAACTTTCATGTAGCACTAGTAGTCACGTGACTCGAATGTGCACCAATGGTAGACGAAGAATGGTTTGGACAACGAACGGAAAAAGCCACAAGACAGCATAACACAAGGCAAAAGAATTTTCGTAAACACACATGAACCGTTTGTCCCAGATTGAAATAAAGTAAGGCTGCTATTAATCCCATGCAAGTGGTATTGTCAGAAAAAGGACTCGATATCCCTTTCTTTTCAAAGTACAAAGTATTTTTAGGTTGATTTTAATATTTAAACAACAAAAGTAAGACGTCTTAGGGTGCCAAATATGGAACACAATTCTAAGGTAATTGGGCAAATAATCTATTAATTAAAACACTGAGAAGAAACATCGAGTATTGTTTTTTTTTCCTTCAGAAGTACAAAAGAAACCGTCAGGTTATTCCTGGAGCTGTTGGTGTTGGACAGGCAAGGCAAGGGTTGTCCCATTTTGCCTCTAGTGGTTCTCGAAGATGAAACCAGGAAAATTGTTGAATAAAAAGCAAAAGCATTGAAAACCTGTAAAAAGCCTGTACGACGGAAGGCTTGCTTGCCCTTTTTATTGAAACTCTTTTCCTTATTGAAACCATTCTCAAACATGCCGTATTTCCCTTATAGTTCATTCTTGTCCATATAAGATGAGAGAAACCATTTTAGCAACGATGAGTGGTCATCGTATGTTGGTCACCATGGCATTAGCAAACTACACGTTGTACGCTATTTGATTACACCTACTTTTCACGTAATAGACGGTTCTTTTTAATTTTTTATGCTTTAATGTATGAGAGGTTGAGTTTGTGTTTTTAAAAAGGAATATTTCTAAGGATTGCATATGTAGTGTTAAATTTGCTCTAGTTATTCATAATTCTATGGTGCCATTAACAACGAAACGTCGGTGTCCTCCGTACTTATTGTATGGCTCATCAAGTTTCAGCTTTCTCTGGAGCTTCCGTATTTCGTGGCATAAGCCACCTACGATCATACCATACAAGCTACCGCAGATATCCGTTAAACACCTGAGTCCCAAAGGCTAATAATCAAAAGTTGTTCCCAAATTTGCACGGGCCGCTGCGTTTGTGGGCTTCTTAGTTCGATGCTCCACATTAGGCCTACTTTCCTCATTTTGATTACGAGATGTGTATATTTTAGATACATATGTCTCCGCTTTGAACCAGCCTAGTCACGACAATTATCAAGCAGAAACATTTCCTCTTTAGTTTCTTTATCAACAGCCAATCCTGACATTACCTGCTCATCGACCGTATGAAAATCATAAGTACCAAATTCGAGCCTTAACTGTGCTTGCGATCCTGATTTATGCGAAACCGTTTCCAGCCTTCCGCAAAGGAAGTACTAACAAAGCCCATGTTTGCTTAAAGCGGCGTTCCAATCTTAAACGACCTATTTGCGTTTCCTCTGAAAAAAAAATATATACTTGTGTAATCCGGAAACAGGATTCGAAAATAAAGTAATAACAGTCAGCGTGTTTAATAGGTAGCGAAAAATAAATTTTGCTATGAAATAATACTAATTTTTGAATGCTAATTTGGTACTGCTGTCTAGTGTAAAAATTACGGATTTCATGTGGTATTAGGAAAAAATATATGAATTTTTGGAGGAAAATGCTGGTCATGTTTGTTCTAGGCCGCCGCTCATATCGCGACATGTCCGTTAAAAGCCACGTATGTGGACATAACTTGGGAAGAATGTTGACCATCGTAACCGTTAACTTTTGCATTTATTTTTCCAGCTATATCTCACCGCACGCATAATTGGCTGGTTAAAATGCCATTGTTTCCTAAAATATTAACACCTATTAAAGACAACTAAATAAAAAAAATAAAGTTAAACCGTACATTAGCAGTTGCTACCGCAAATCGATTGAGTTAATTCTAGTCAAATTTAAAAAAATGATTATCACACATGAAACTGGGATTTAAGGACATAACGGACTAAGCGACATGTTAACATGATACGAGAATTAAGATAACTTAACTTAAATTTAAGATACTAACCAATTAATTTTTGAGTAATTATTTTAATAAAAGACGAATTTTCTTTAAAGGAGTCGACATCTTATGGCTGAACTTTCTTCTTAATGATCTACGCTTGATCTAGAGAACTTTCCTGTTCTCCTATGTTACCCTCTGCTACTCTTATTTTTAAGCTTGAAAAGCAACATTGTGGTTGTGAAAGAAACGTCCGAATCTTTCCGTATATCACGTTTATTTTCTAATTGAACAAATTTGTTGACAAGACCGCTTCAGTTGCGACGACGAACGGTGGCACGTGCTGCCATTTTGGTTCAAGCTGTGGTGCTCGGCTTAGCCCAGAAGACTTGCATCAAAGAAGGAATTTGGAGACAATACACACGTTACGCTATAATTCACTGTGATTCCCAGAAAAACCCGGCCGCATGGCAGCCTGGGACATAGCGCGCTTAAGGAATGTTACATCGGCCAACTGTTGCCCAAGGGTCTTTTCGCACTTGTAATGCGTCGCACAGTCATCACCCCGAAAACCCCGTAAAATGTCGTCTTTGTAAGCGGCAGTTCCTCGTAAGTGTCGACTAAAACAAAATCGTTAATGTTTTGGGTTTAATTTTCTTTTAATGTCAGTTCTATATATTTATCCTTTATTTTATATTTCCTCGTAATTACGCTGTATTTTTCCTTTTGGTAAATTTTACTACGTCAATCATTATTTTGTTATTTAGCGTTTATACCTTATTATACGATACGCAGTTTGGATAGCTAACGGAGCGCGCACCAGGGCAGCATGGACATGGCAGACCAATTTGCGCTTACATTCAACGTTATCTTCTTCAAGGAAAGTAAAAGCATCTTCGAATTCGAGATTACTGAGAATGTTAATCCAACTAAAACCAACGGATTAAGGGGGAAGATTTAATTATTAAGCTCAGTAAATAAATTAGATTAGACTTTCACCTGAAATCCTCTGATAAATCTCGGCGTTTACGGATTTTCGCAACTTGCCCGAGATGAAAGCCCATAAGTTTAGATAAGGGCAAAATGATGAGACCAACTACTAATAAGGTACCAAAGACGGAAGCTAGGGCGAGAGCAATTGGGCCACCAACGGAACTCGTTAATGTGTTGGCTAAGTTATAAGGTGTCGCAAACTGAAAACCAACATCCACCGGTTGATAGAAAGCAGCCTGACTGCAAGTCCAGTAAGACGCGAGAGCAAACAATATTTTTACACCTGTTTTCATATTGAAAATTTCACAGAATGGCAAAAGAAACACTAGGAATACCAAACGTATTGTTGGACATCTACCAACAAAGTGAAGTCTGAAATGGATCGCTGCAATAACTGTCCGATAGCATAACTCTTTGCCTACTTGTTTAGGAGTGGTCAACTAATGTCAGGGACACACGGAAGGTGCCAAAGGTGCTCAAGGTCAAGTATGCGACAAGATTGCAAAAAATTAAGTAACAACTTTGACACCATGCACTGCATGTATATTTTTGACGACAGTACAATAAATAGCGACTAGTTAAGCGACAAATGGGTGTTAAAAGCCACATAAAAAATTTTAATTAAAGACTTAGAATAGAACATAAATCATTAGAAAAGGTATGAAGTGCAATCATTTAGTTGAAGGTCGCCTTAGCATGGTGCTCAGGTCGTACGGGCAGCTACCATAGGGTTTGTAGCAATTGTCGTGGTGTAGCCCATAATCCATGGCATCAGCATACTTGGCTAGACTTGGAGGGGCGTAGGCACTGAAACACATTACGCTTTAGATATAAGAAAATCAAGTAGGACGTATTACTTGAGCTTCTCCATTGCGAGACGGAGGAAGTAGTTCTTGGACGCTAAGCTCTCCAGTTCGCACAAGGCACGTTTACGGCATGGTTCGCTGTCAATGTCCAGCCAAGAAAACGCCAACTCAGGGACATCCACGCTGCACACCAAATGTATGATGTAACATCATATGTTGCAAATTGGCTACAGAACAGCTCACTATAAAAGTTTTACTACCTTTGCAGAGCGCGTGAGAAAAAGGATTGTTCTTCGGGTCGGTTAAAAAATAGATCATAGGGATCAGCAAGGGAGCGTTTCTTCCTCGGAGGCTCAATGGCTACCCATAAAGCATATATTACCAAATAAACGGAATAGCCAATGACTAGGGCTCCAATGGCAGCTCCAGCAGTTGCATAAATAAAGTTCGCTAACTGTTGTGTGTCTGTTTTAAAAGCGACAAAATTAAGACTCGAGTGAAAATTCTATTCTCAAACGAAAATTTACCATTGAAATTGAATCCCATGATTCTGAAAGGAAATGCAGCGCTCAAATTCGGCACACTTAATCCCAAACTGGTGAGGTTCACATTTGGAATGGTTATCGTTTTCTCTTCACCCCGCGCTTCTACGGAACTGCCCGATAGCAGCAGTAAAGAACTCACCATAGAGGTGAAAATAATACGTTGGAAAGGATTCATCTTTCTGTACCGGACGAAGGTTGGACGAACTATGCGTGATCCGGAACAGCTACCTGTGCTCCTATATTATCTTCCGCAACTCATTAACATTCGTCTCAGAAGTCAAGGAAGCTATGAAAACTAGTCAATGCTGGAGTTCGTCTGACCCCACCAATGATGCTACGGTGAGGGCCACGTGAACTCGGAAGTTCAGTAGGCTAACCTAAAAACGGTCCGGAAGTTATATGATTTACGTTCAGTTAAGCAGAAAGCACTGCTGTCCAAACATAACCTCTAAACCTTTCATCCTGTCCATAAAGTAACTAATACAGTTCTATGCTCTCTTCTCCTTCTTATTTTACGATAATAGATCCATACCAAAACCATATCCGCACAAGTTCTTTAATCCCTTCAATTATACGACAGTCGAACAAGACAAATGGCCGATGTGTCCTAGTTTTGTCTCTTCATTTCGTGTTTTCAAAATTCAGTTCAACGCATTCTCCCACGTTTCTCAGGGTTTTGCTCGAACAGTTTCGTGGACTTAGCTGGGCCTCTCGCCTCCTTCCGACATTTCCGAAAGTCTTCACATGATAAGAGCTAATTAAATTACATAGAAGGTAGGGAGCTGCCGTAGATGATACTAGACTATTACTTATGCGACTACCGGGTGAACCACATTCTAAAACAGTACGATGAAGCAGCTTAAATTTTTTGTTTTAAAAATATATATACATAAATTTAAAATAATATAAATTGTAAAACATTTACTGTAAATAAAAAATGCTGAGTGTGGTGACAGAGGAATAGTTTAGAACTTTTCAATTCTTCGCATTTTGTTTAAAAAAGATCAGTTTTGAAAATTAACAGAAGCCTGTTCCGAAAAAAAAAAGAGTTCTTGAGATCGGATGCGTAAACGAAAGGCAAAATAATAATAAATAAAAAAAACATCGGCTTTCGGTAGTTTTTTGTTAGCAAGTCAGTGTGCGTAAAAATCTCAGAATGCTTTGGTAACAAGGTACCCTACATCGCGACACGTAAGTATACAAGAGGATGGATGGAGATCTTTTGGCTGTTGAACAAAACTCCTCAATACGAATAGCTTGTCGAAGACATACTGGAAGTACAGAGTGCGGCTGAAATACCTCCCGAATTCCAAAGCTTAATTGAAAAGTATGGTAAGGGATAGTAACAAAGTCTTTGCAACCTTAAATGCATATAATTTTTCTATTTGATTTTATATAGTTTTGGAAATTTTCACATGCCAGTTTTGAAAATCCCACCGTCTTTAAGGGGGAACCCCATTTTTTGTAATTTTTGTGCTATGAGGACATTATTTTCCCTGGTTTTGCTGTGTTTCTTTGTACATAACAGCCTTACACCTAACCATTGTATTTCTTTTATTATTATTTTTTTTTCACTAATGTTACAAAACAGGATCACATAAAATCACTAATTTCGAGAACGGGCAAAATGCCTGCCACCGCTATCGCATGCATTTGAGAAGCAAGAGGCACAGGAACAACTCTCGCAACCTCAAACTTATAGTCTGAAAATTACCAAAATCTGCTATGAGCAGAAGATCTCAAAATTACATAAAAACAGAAAATAGCGCCACAAGCACTTCCAGATCTGAACACAAGCTTTAGGTAGCGTATACGATGTCTTTTTTTTATTCAAACTTCAAAAAGAGGAGTTTCTGCCGCACCCTGTACCTCGGCACCCTTAATTGGCTTGCTTTACAAATCTGTTCCATTCTCGTTTTTTTGTAGCTCAAAGATTCCTGAACTTATTCGGTTTGAATCATGGATCGTCACTGGACCGACAAACTACCACAGGAGCATGGCGGCCTACAAACTAGTTAACGGGACATGTTTTGTATTAATGCATTAGGATGCATTCTCACAACACAACACACTGATCTCGTATGCAGACATTAGCACACTCTCGGAATTTTCTTTACCCACTTTTCTAGACTCTAGCTTAAACAACAACCACACCAAAAAAAAGGCACAAAACTGTAGACAAAATATTAAAAGGACTAAATTACAAAAACCTATTTCGGTTGGTATCAAACTTTGCGCGGTTTAGCTTTCCTACGGGTAACTGTTTCAAATAATGCCATATCTGCTTCAGTTAAAGGAGGGGGATTCGAAGTTCCGTGACTATAATGCCCGGAATTTGACGTTGAGCCCTTTCGTTCTTGCACCATTTCAACCAATTTCTGTAAAACGGGTAAGACTTTGTCGTACTTGTAAAACAGACCCACGCACAGCAGCAGAAACGCTAAGCTTTTGAAAGACACTTGGCTGGTGTCCACTTCAACGTTCCTAATCTTTGGCTCGAATCTCAAAGTCAGGTGTTTATACGAAGTGTTGGCTATGAAACTGACTTCAGGACATTCGTAGTCATACATATTCCGGGGTAACGAGCAATCTAGTTGCACAAAATAAGCCCGGCCGTCCATGGTTAAGGGCGGGAAAAACACAAATGGGGTATGTTCTAATTTTAGCGTGTACACTGGCGAATCCGGTTCGTCTTCTCGGTACAGTTTCAACTTCAGCGCTTTTAAGTACTCCTGTAACGTAACAACACTGCTAGTCACGTCCAACTGTTTGACGGACTTAATGATAACAAGCCGAAGGTTAGTGGTATCCTCAGTAGTAACCTAGAACACAAAAGAATAAAAGAAATTATCATTTGCTGATTTAAAACCACAGAAGTACTGGAAAAAAGTAAAAGGAAATCAAGTCTTACCCTAACAGGAATGCTGCTTGGTAACGATTTGTCTATATTTGCATTGATACCATTATCTTTTTTCAAGCGAATTTCATAATTGCAATTGGGGACCAGGCCACGAATCCTGAACTGTCCATTTGCTTCCGAAGTGGCTTCTTCCTGGTAGCCTAAACACTGTTCGCCAGTTCCCACCGCTTCAACAACCACACCGCCTTCACCTTCGCCATTCAGCAAGGTTACGACGCCATATGCACTAAAGGCAACGCGCTCGCCCCTATTGTTGTTGTTGTTGTTTTTTTTTTAAAAAAAGTAAAAAATAAATTAGTAAAATAATTTCCCTCATTTTTAATCAAATAGCAATCTTACCGAACTTGCACACTAACGGAGGCTCCATCTTCAACTTGAAGCATCTGCGAAGCAGGTTGAAACTTGTATTCCTTCAAAATAGGTCTCAAAAAGTAATCGCCGGGACTTAAGCTGCTGAAAACGACTTTCCCTTCGGAATCCGTAATGCTATTTTGCCTGTAGCCCACTCCGCCCGCTGTCGAAACCAAAACGCCCGCCAAAGGTTGTCCGTCCTCTCCTTCGACGCTGACAACAATCTCAGCGAGTTTCTGAGCTAAGAAGCTGCCAAATTCGCCAGTTTTGGACGTGACGACAAATCCGTTCTTTTCGGCTGCAACATTAAAAAGCGTGATAGGATTCTCCGGCAAAGCCATACCTTCTTTGTTCAACGGACCAATACTGTAACTTCCAGTAGCATCGGTCTCAACAACCCATGGTGCTTCTAAACCACCACCGGTAACTGTGATGGTAACACCCTCGATGGGAGGGGTCACCGAGCCACTGATATATAGGCCCTTTTGGGCCACAAACTTGACAGCGTCCAACTTGCAATCGTCCGGCATGACAATTTTTGCCGAAGTGGGGAAAAATAGAAGCTTATTGGCTTGTGGGGTGAGTTCAACTTGCGTACCAACTTGCTCTTGGTAGCTAAATTGGTAGCGTTTCTGAGTTCCTTCTGCATGCACTGAAGCGTGCCTTAAGCGCTGTTCGTTAGCTAAGACGTACAGATTTTCGATTTCCTCATTAGAAACTACAGAAAATTGCAGTTCGTGAGCAGTCGCTTGCAATTTGATTTGTTGCTGGGGATTCTGGCTATCCCAGACAATTTGCGAGGGAGAAAAGGTATGGCAGCTGCTTGGCGTAAGCCTGTAAATGCCCGGTTTAGGGAGGCAAAGAGTCGAACGACCAGCAGCTACTTTCAAAACGCCATTATCCGTCGCGTTTTCAATTTGGTATTGCAAATCCGTGGGGTGAGAGCTTTGCACTTGTAGCGCGTAACCGATTTGTTGGAAAATCAGATTTTCCACATCAGTATCGACAACTTCTACTTCGAGAGTCTTCTCTTGCCAGCAACCATCTTCGTTCAACAAAGAGACTGAATAGGTGCCAGGATACAGGTCTTGGAAAATACAGCTGTCTTGCGATAAAGCTTTGCCAGCTCCGTTATTAAGGGACACCAAGACATTAGACTTGCAAGGCGATTCTAAACATTGTACGAAGACTTTCACGGATACTTTCAGCTGATGGAACTCCAAGCCATATTCAGGCACTGACTGAATATCAACACGCCGTGAGTCAGGTTTCAACCTGAGACCTTGTTTTTGTTCAGATTCGAGGATCATCGGCTTAACATCATAGGAGCCTGGCTTCAACCCGGTACAGAATTTGCCAGTGGAATCTGTAGTAATGGTGTGTGGTTCATCGCCATCGCGGACCTGACCCGTTGGCAGGAACAGAAGTAGCCTCGGTGAGCGGGAGATGGACGGCGCAAATTCTGATAGATGGATCTGACCACAGACTTGGACGGTGCCCGCGGTTACAGTGGGGAGAACAGGAGAGTTCGGGCCAATTCGTACGCTAATGGGTTCAAATCCGAAATGTGCTAAAGTCATGGCATATACGTACAAAAATTAATCAACTTCATGACTAAAAACTTTTGTTGAATGTACTGAAACTTACCTGACTTGGCCTGTAAGCGGTAATCGCCGGTACGAATTCGTTCCAAGTAGTAAAAACCGTTGGAGTCAGTCTCAGCCACAAGTCTGTTATCCAAAAACACTTGGGCTCCTGACAAAGGTTCAGACGCCGGGTTAAGCACCTGACCATTAACTCTGAAGCCTTGAACCTACGAAGAGTACGTGAAAAAATTTAAATTTGGTCACTTGTGCGAACGGTGCACGTAATTCATTTATCCGACATATTTAACCGCGCTTTTACTGAACATTTAATTTTCTAAAGGTTAAATACTGACTGTAAAAGCTGTTTCGATGAGGGCATCCGCATCTTCGACAGTGATGTCTAAACTGATTGGTTGAATGTCAAATTGGGTGTGCTCGCCCTTGTAAGACGGTGTTATTTTGTATTTTCCAGGTGGTACGACAGGAAAGCTAAACTCTCCCTTTTCATTCGAGACGGTGCTGCACTTAGCGTCACTTTCAGGAGTAGTCGACAGTCCACAGCTGCGTAAGGGTGTTGCATTGTTGGACTCGAGTGCAAAGCTGACGCCGCGAATCGGTTCACCATCGCTCGAGACTTTCCCACGAACTTCGTAGCCCTGGACGACCAACCCTTCTTCTACGTACACCGAATCGCTGTCGATGTAAATGTCAACTGAAGACTGAAGTAGCTTCCATTTGGAATGAGACGCGTGAATTTTGTACTGGCCCGGCAGAATCTTTCCGAAAAAGAATTTGCCTTGAGCGCCAGATTTGGTGGTTTTTAATACTTCTTTGCCTTGAATGAGCTCTAAGGTCACACCAGCCGGGCCGTGGGCTAGGTTTTGACTTAATACCTAATAAAGAGTAAAAATTAAACTAGACAATTCATAAAATTGACGTCAAATTCTAAAGAAGTTACCTTGCCATGGATAGAAAAGCCCTGGAATATAAAATTGATGTCTTTGCCTAAACTACAATCGTCAGTTCTACCGTCGACTTGTAAAGCGACCTCAGACGGCTCAAAACTCCAACCAGATGGGGATGAAACACGAAGCACATAATCGCCTTTGTCATATAAAGGAATGAAGTAATATCCATTATTGGGAGCACAGTTCGTTTGATCTTTGAAGCTGCCTTGTTTAGTAAACCTGTAAATTAAAAAAAAGTGATGAAACGAGGGCAAAATTATTATTCACAACTTACAGTTTAACCTCTACTTTTGAAAAATCCAAAGGTACCGGTACACCCGCAGTGACAAACCCACCACATCCTAAGATTTCTTGACCCAAAGTAGAAGACAAAATGTTACACAAAAAGATAATGTAAATATGTGGCAAGTGTTTTATTAAATCCCATATTTTGGTCATTTTGTGCGTCTAGCCGGCGAAAATAGCAGTACACGCGAACAGTTTTCGGCCCTTCCTAGCTTACGAACCTTCAGTCGCGAGTATTCGAAGCCAACTGGGAGTAACGTGACGTCATATATCCACTGCAGCGGGAAAACGTTTGACCATTCGACCAGTGTCTGAAACGGTAAAAAAAAAGTCTTACCACTATCGCCAGAACGGTAATGACGAAATAAGTTTTACTTACCGTGGAAAGTATGTACCGTGGTATTCAAAACGCGATTCAGAAGCGGTAACAGGTATCGCTAAATTGAATTTAACGTAGATTGCGAATAGCTTTTAATATTGGCCAGTAAATACGAAAGCACATGGCTGAAAATTTTCACTTTCATTTTTACCCTTAGAAGTATGTTTTGTTATCCACGCTGTTGTATTCCTGTTGTATTCTGTTAGAAAGAAGTGTCAGTTCTGTATTTGACTTGTCTTTGTAGAGTTAATCGAAACTATCTTAAAATATCTTTTTCCTGATTTTGTGTTTAAAGATTCTGAAGGTGACAGACTCACGTCATAGTTAGGAATTGTCGTGACATAGTAAGGAGATTTAGAGAAAAACTTACTCTAGGTCGTTAAGGCCACTATACGAAAAGTAAGGCCGCAGACTACAACAGCGTAAACTTGGATTTTTTAATTATTTTTTATTTATTTATTTTATTTTTTTACATTGGTTGCTTCAGAACCTTTCAAACCACATCTGAATGTGTTTTGGACTTTTTTTAATATATTGTGACGCGCACTTTCGTCGGGAGGACGAATTTCGCACGACGGGTCCTTGGGAAAACGGTCGGCTTGTGGAATAGAAGTGTATTTGACGAGGATACAGGGGATTTGCTCGGCCCAATACAGGGGCCTTACAACTTACAACACTTGTACCACCGTCTTACCACTGCAACACTCTTACCAACCTTCACTATCGCATCACATTCAACACATCTACTCTACTTCGAGTCAGCTACTTTACAACTAGTTCATCTCTATTGCTCTCTCGCCTGCTACTCTAACAACTTACGGGCCCCCATGCAACTAGCTCACCTCTACTTATAGCAGAGCGCGGCCCGCCAAGCCAGCCTGGTCTACGTGCTTAGCCATGCTGACTCGGCGGACGCCAGTCATCCTACTCCCGACATCCGAGTCTCACATGCAAAGGGCCCCGGATGATGGGCCTCGGATGGCCGGATACATTTAAGCAAAGCCAAGCACATTATTTCGTTACAATGCCCCCCCCCCCCTTAGGCTCAACCGTCCTCGGGGAGCCCACCTGTAGCGCTACATCAATGGGTTACCTATTACACTACTAGCTGAATCAACTGGAGGAAAGCATGTCAAACAAAGGTAACTTACAAAAATGGGGTCACACTGGAGCCACTTACTAGGGATCGGGGTCAATCACACAGTTTTCGTGCGCCTTGAGTCTAGTCTCTAGCTGATCAAGACGTTTTCGCAATGCTCCCTGGGGCTTTACAATCGTGTACCACAGTGTAATCACACCAATAGGGAGGCACAAAAACATTACCGACATGACACAGCTCACCATAACCATTAATTTGGCGGCAGCAGCATTGGTGTCTTCCAAGGGATCGTCCTCGAAACGCTGACCAGTCTTGATCACCTGGTGGAAGTGCTTCCAAGTGGTCGTCCATGATTCGCTTACGCCACGAATTGCGTCGGCGATCCTTCCGTCGGTTACATCCAATTGAGGGACTTGGGGTTCGGTGAGGTTGGCCAGGGGACTGGTTAGTGTGAAATTTAGTGCAGGAGCATGCAGCGTAAAAGAGGGCACCGATGGATGTGTCTCTAAGGAACTTTGTGCCCGGTACTCTGCCGGAATTACCCAGTATGGCGAATGTACGGAACAAGCGTTGGGCACCCGTAGAACTCCCTCACCCTGTATTGTATGGGTTTTTGGGGCACGGCTATTTGAATCCCCCCTTAGACAATTGACAGTAACTTTAAGAGGGTCAACGCTAAAGAAACGCCAGTTCCCTCGTAAGGAATCTAAGGCATCGTCTATGCGAGGTAATGGGTATACGTCCTCGACGGTAGCTGCATTTAGCCGGCGGTAATCCACGCAGAAGCGCCAACTACCGTCTTTCTTCTTCACTAGGACTACGAAAGACGCCCAAGGACTAAACGAGTGCTCTATGACTTCGGCTTCTAGCATCTCATGTACCTGCTGCTGAATGAGTTCCCGTTCTCTAAAACTACTGCGATACGGGGCCTGGGCAATAGGCCTCGATTCGCCTGTGTCGATTACATGCTCACTTACCCTACTGTGACCGAGGTCATGGTTTTCACTGGCGAAGCACCGAAGGTGCTTCCTCAGCAACTTCCGGAGGGCCTCCACTTGGTGATCCTCTAGGTTTGGAGCAATCGACTGTTCCAAAACTTCGAAACTAACTGGGGTACGGGGAACCTCGGGTCCCACTGCGGTCGGGCTGCCTGCGTCATAGGTACTGGCTATCCCTAGTACCATACCCTGGAACACCCATTGAGGCTGCGGACTGAAATTCACAAGGATAACCTTCGCAACTTCACCGTTACGGTCAACTATGGACCTCCCGAAACTGATGCCCTTTTCGCTAAACACCTTTAAACTGGGTTCTAACAGAACCTCACTACTCGCAATTGATCGGCCTCGCAGCTGCAACTCTACGCATCGGGCCGATTTGCCCGGTATCTTAAACCCCTTAGGACAGACCACTTCCGTCTGGCCTTCCTCTGCTGCTTCCCTTGCCGACTCCTCACTGTGCTGCTTGTATAGTGTTCCTCTGGGCACATTCCACTAACTTCGGAAAATCCTACTTCTTCAGTCTTACACTCGACATTTGCTCCTTCCGGGTTCACTCTATCCTCGGCTCCCTCCTCCGTGACCTTGGCCAACTCATCTACCTCTTCCTTGAAGTCTAGCGTGTCACATTCCCTTAACTCTGGGCTAACCACTAGCCTACAATGCAAATCGGCCTGCCTTGGTGGGTCCGTCGAATTCAACTCCTCGCCTTTCGTCGGCGGCAAACTCTCTTTCTCCTCTCCTTTTCTAGGCGCTAACATCTTCTCGCCTTTTCTAGGCGCCAAAATCTCCTCGCCTTCCGTAGGCGCTTTTAAAATCTCCTGTTCGCCTTCTATGGGCGGTACCTTCTTTTTCTCGCCTTTTGTAGGCCGTAGACTCTTTTTCTCGCTTTCTTTAAGCGGTACACTCCTCTCCCTGCCTGTCGTAGGCATTAAACTCTTCTCCTCGCTTGCGTTAGATACTAGGCTCCACTTTTCGCCTTCTGGCGACGTTAAACTCAGCGGGGCTACTCTCACCCCGGCGCTCGGACTGACTCGTTGGGCGGGATTTTCCTTCACCCCCCCGTCAACTGACCTATCTTCAAAACTCGCGAGACGATGACCGGCCTTGCCGTACTCTATCGTTACTCGCCCTAACTGCTTAAGGAGGTCGTTGCCGATGATGACGTCGGCAACACCGATGTCGTTCCCCAAGACGACCGCTGTAGTGGTCAGCTTGCGTCCGTGAAGGACAACTGTGACCTCTGCCCTGCCGATCGTCTCGGCGACTTGGCCATTCGCTACGATAATGGTGGGCCCTTGCCATGGTACACATGGCACTCGATGCTGTTGCACCCAACCCCGGGATACAGCACTTACGAAAGCACCTGTATCGATAAGTCCTAACGCTGGTATCCCGTTGCAAAGAATATTTTCCGTAACTAGGTTGAGGCAACTATAGCAAAGTACGGGGATGGTAACGGCCCACAAGCTACCCTCCCCATACCCGCTGGTACTTTGTCAATTTCTAGATTGTCCCATCCCGCCCTCGGGAGGGAACTGAAATCTTAAGCTTTCTCTAGCGTTGCCTCGAGGGCTAAAACCTCGTGGTCCCTCGCTTCCCCCTGAGCGCCTAAATGAATTAGCACCGTTCGTGGCGGTGTCCAGGCCTGCTTGTCTGTTCCTTCGCCCATTTGGGCACCTACGAGCTATGTGCCCCCTTTCACCGCATGCAAAGCAAAGAGGTTCTCCCTCATGCGTACGGGAGTGATTAAAAGGGTGGCCAACCTTACCTTGTGTGGGCGGTGTACGACTCCTCTGCTCTCCTCCTAGGACGCCAGCTAGCTGCTTTGATAACACTGCACCAAACTTCTCCGCGATGGCTGTGGCGATGGTCTCAATATCCGACACCGGCGTAGTCACTGCGGCTACGGTGGCTCTGGCTTGCCTAGGTACTGCGGGGCCTCCGTTCCGCGAAGATACGTGTAGGTCTTCCTCTTCACTTTCCCACTCGGCCCTCCGACGGCTGGGTAACACATTTCGGGCCCACTTTGACTTTCTTGCACGGTCTTGCCCTTCCACTATTCTGATCACTTCCTCCAGGAACTGTTCACATGTCTTCAGGCCGGTAACCCGGATCTGTTCGAGAAGTGACGGGCGCAGGCCGTGTAGCAGGTGCTCCAATCGATCTTCCTCGACCATATCCCGGTCGATTTCGTCGCAGAGGTCCAACACGTCGTGGTAATACTCCTCGGGGCTCTCCTCCGGATATTGGTACCGGTTCAGCAGTTTGTCCCTGAGGTAGCGACGGTGGCTTTGTCGCAAAAACCTCTGTCGGAAGCTGTCGGCGAAGTCTTCCCATGAAGCCGCTGGGTGGGTGCCGTGGTGATACGTTCGGTCGAACCATGACCGGGCAGGACCACCGAGGTAAACGTCTACGAAGGCCAACTTGTCTTCTTCGGACCATGCGTTATAGTTGGCGATGGCTTCGTAGTCTCTTAGCCATCGCAGGGGATCGTCGCCTACTTTCCCTTCGAACGTTTTGGGCTCCTTAGCCCGCCGGATACGTTCGCGCTGAAACTGTTGGCTTATCATGGTAACGGTCTTATGGGCGGTAGAAGGACTGCTCTCACTTGAAGGTGGCTGGTCTTCCTCTTGTGTTTTACGTGCTGCACTGCGGGTGGTGACGGGGCAAATGACCGAACTTCCTTTCGGTAGCGGGGTTGGCTCGTTGGACATTACCACTAAGCCTGACTGTTCTAAAAAGCACTTTCCCCTCTCTTTTGTGGTAATGTTCCTAACTCACACAAGTCTTACTTGACCGTTCCCGGTCGATGCACCAAATTGTGACGCGCACTTTCGTCGGGAGGACGAATTTCGCACGACGGGTCCTTGAGAAAACGGTCGGCTTGTGGAATAGAAGTGTATTTGACGAGGATACAGGGGATTTGCTCGGCCCAATACAGGGGCCTTACAACTTACAACACTTTTATCACCGTCTTACCACTGCAACACTCT
The DNA here is from genome assembly GCA_022885665.1 of Triops longicaudatus. Taxonomy (NCBI): domain Eukaryota; kingdom Metazoa; phylum Arthropoda; class Branchiopoda; order Notostraca; family Triopsidae; genus Triops; species Triops longicaudatus. The sequence continues at coordinate 314,952 of JAGQDJ010000041.1, forward strand.
TACCAACCTTCACTATCGCATCACATTCAACACATCTACTCTACTTAGAGTCAGCTACTTTACAACTAGTTCATCTCTATTGCTCTCTCGCCTGCTACTCTAACAACTTAGGGGCCCCCATGCAACTAGCTCACCTCTACTTATAGCAGAGCGCGGCCCGCCAAGCCAGCCTGGTCTACGTGCTTAGCCATGCTGACTCGGCGGACGCCAGTCATCCTACTCCCGGCATCCGAGTCTCACATGCAAAGGGCCCCGGATGATGGGCTTCGGATGGCCGGATACATTTAAGCAAAGCCAAGCACATTATTTCGTTACAATATGACGTCGAATGAGAAAATTAGTTTGTCTTTGTGTGTGCACGAATACACAAAGAAAAATCACCGAAATTATTGTGCATATCTTTATTGTCGTTCACGAGAAATACATAATATTTTTCCACTAACAGAGTCGTTTGAGAAATATCGTCTAAAACGGTACTGTTTCCTAATAGGTGGAGCCAATGGCACCGACCTTGATGTTGCTGTACTTGACGGAAGAATTGGGGTACTGTGATTCGACATCGGCGGGGTTGCCAGAGCTAGTAGAGCAAGGACCGCGAGCAATACCAGGTTTACTGGGATCAGCGTCTGTGGGGTAGTTGGAGTCCAACCACAACATGTGAGCATCGTGGTCATCCCACAAGCTCATGACCAAGACCATACCCTTCTTAAGGGCAGCGCCCATCTTTTTGATACCTCCCTTGGCAGAGTGGTCGTCAGTGTCTCCAAATACTCCCTTGGTGGAAACGCACATTTCGTCGGTAATGGAGTCGTATTGGGTAACACCGTTAAGGTTAACCTGGTGCAAAGAATGTGAAACTGCATTAAAACCCAACTGATCGACAAAAAAAAATGTTGTGAATAAGAACCGACCTTGGAGTTTTGAATAGTTTGGCCGTTCTGGACGTAGAGACGGCGGATTTCCTTGAGATCACCATTCTCGGTACCATCAGTAGAGATGAATTGAGTGATAACGGTCAAAGGCTTGGTGGTATCAAGTTTGTAGCTTGAACCAGGGCCGTAGAAACTGTGGTCTCCCAAACGGTAAGAAGCGAAGTCGCAGCCGTCTTTGTCGCAAACGCCGTTGTACCTAGGAAATGTTAAAACGATGAATAAGGGCTCAAAAAAAAAAAGACAGTCATTAAAAAAAGTACCTGTCTCCACTGGTGTTGTCACCGCATTGGGTTCCTTCGCACTGGGTTTGCTGGTCGACGCTGCAAGGGTGAGAAGTGTAAGCTTGGCTGTATTTGTTAGCTTCCCAGATGTCCATTTCGGCACAGCAAGAGCCGTAGTGGCCAATACCAGAGTTAGGGTCATTGGGAGAGGGTTGCCAGTTCTTGCTGTTGGATTTGCCATCGATCCACTTGATGTCGTGGGGGCACTGAGCATCGCAGTAGCCAGTACCGTATTTAGCGCCACCCTTGTTGGTAGGGTACCTCGAAGCGCCACCATCAGCGTCCATCTCGACAAAGTACAAAGCTCCGTTCAAACCGCATTCCAAGTTGGAAACGTCAACGTCGAAAGTGAATTCTTGGTTGATCAACTTGAACAAGCGGTATCTTTTGACGATAACAGGAGTTGTGTTAAAATATTCTCAAGTTCACCAGTAAAACATACTTAGAGCCAGTGGAGTCCAACAGGTAGGTTCGGGACCCAATGTTCTTGGAATAGGCACCTTGGGTGACGAGCTTGAGGGAGAGGGCATTACCGGAAACGGTGGCGCCGTAAGTGTTGGTCCAGTCACTGGAGCTGACACCGTCAATAGCGCAGTTGGAAGTGCAAGTATCAGGATCGGGGCAGAGAGAAGCGTCCCAGGTATTACCAGTGTAGCAGTTAGTATAGCCAGAAGTCTAAGAGGGAATATTAAGCAACACTACCCAGAAAATGCAATAAAAATTTGAAATATTTACAGTGTGGGTCCACCTCCAGTTCGAGTCCAAGACAACGCTTCCAGACTCTTGCTGGCAGTTACCAGGTCCCGAGCAGACCGAAATGCTGAAGGGAAGTGGCTGTTCAGGAGTCAGTGTACCAACATTTTGGGACACAACTCCTGCCACAAGACAAGCAGCGATGATCAGCAAACGCATACTAGGACTGATTTGGATCTATGTCTTTCGACGACTGCGAAACTGTAAAACTGCTGTTTATATAGTACCAAAGTGCTAGATTTTTTTAACGTGTCTAATCTTATGCGTTATCGCCAACAAACAAATCTATTGTATGGTAACGTAGAAAAGCTAATTATGGCGATGTGATATGGTTTTCAGAAAAAAATCCTCCTTGGCACCTTTTGCGTGCCTCTAAACCTCCCTTCACACCATCGTAATCTTTATGTACAGCCTGTAAATTCTGAGGACCATATATCATAAAACTATGATAAGCAGAAATGTATGCGTGCGAAGATCGAATTAATAGTAAGAAATCAGAAACACTTGATGCAGGATTTCCTCGGCAAAATTATATTTTTAAGTACAACGAACATATTATCTCCTTCAGTGAAGAGCCGCTGCGTGTTCCAAATTACGATATTTGGAATTATTACCAGTAAAACACCTGCCGATTACTCGAATGGCGTTAAAAAGTCTTACTTTGAATTAAATGGGCTTAAAACGGGACCGTCAACTTTTAGTACAATTGTGCGGGTTATTCAGATAATCGCTATTCAATTAAGTGGATTACTGTACTATTGTTGTCTGTCTGATAGTATTCACACATACATTTTCTGCCCCTAGCTGTTGTGGAAATTTTGGAGAGTGCATTACTTTTCCCGCCTAATTAATGTCTTGGCTGATTGTGTCATCTATGGGAGGACTCAAGAATCGGTGCTGTGCGTTTGGAAATGATAATATGGTGAAAAACGCGGTCAATTTTAACTAATTAGATGGATGTTTACTTTAAGCACCTTTGTCATCCTTATTTGACCGCGATGGGATAGTAAAAAGAAATAATGGGAAGCAGTACCACTCCATTTCTATATCGTACTGCATAGACTCCTTAGGAACAATGATCAATAGCAGCAAATTAAGGTGGTGTGAAGTCTGAAAATGTGGTCCCATATTTTTTTAAGTGTTGACATTAAGCATTGTTCTTGCCAAATAAAGTATAGAAATTATTACTGTAACAAACCTCGTTTAGACAGATACTTTTCGGTACACCCGATTATTTTTTATTTTGGACACTTTCTACATATGTACAATAGAAAGGCACCTCTCAATACCTTTATTAATTTTTATGTCCACAGTAAATTTTCGACCGTTGCTCAGTCTTTTACGCAAAGAGGCTAAAAGCAAATAAATATATTTAGAAAAAATAATGCACTTATTTCAAGAAAAGGATGAGCGTATATCAACGTTCTAAAATATACAGAGTACCTTACCCGCTCTTTATATTTCCTTTACTTAAGGATTCATTTTATTCAAACTTTGGCGAGAACTCGAAGAACCACCGCAAATTGTTATGCATAATGTCGAAAATAAAATGTATGAAAAATCATAGAAAAATGGAGCTTTGACCTATGAAAAAAAAATATTTTTGTGGGAAGGTGGGAGAGAGATCTTGGACATAGGGCTGGCATTTCGTGTCCTATTCAGTTTGTAGGTTCTATTAGTTTTAGTTAAAATAGTAAAACGACACTTTGTAAACAAAGTTATCGATTCAAGGCTAAGATTGTTTATCTCATGCTGGATTGTAAATATATGGGTTGGAAACATCGGCCTTATGATAAAAGCTTTTAAGACGCATGCGAATTTATGGTACACAATGGGCCACAATGACACATACGTGATAAATTACCCTAATAACGAATGCATTCTTTTTTGTGTGTGTCGTACCACGCTAGTACGATAACAATGTATAAATGAAGCCCTTATTTTGATTACAAGGGAACTGTAAGAACGCACAAATAAGCTTTGTGCTATTTTTTCATAAAATACTATTTAATCGCGAATTTGTTCTTCAGTTGTTTAGTATTAAAGCACTTTGTTATGCAGTAGCGGTTATCGCATGCGCATTTTTTTTTTTCGTTGATGAACGATTTTAATCAAACCGCTTGGAAATATATAAACTGTACAGCTAATTTATGGTTGAAAATTTCTCAGGTTTACCTTATACGCTTAGCTTCAACTCGATCAGTCTTGAAAGAATCGTTGTCTTAAACATTAAAACCTTTCGAACCACAGCAACGCTTTTACATTTCATGGCCCATGAAAGATTAATGTCAAATAACTGGTTATTAAGGCTATCGTGGAGTTTAAGTCACGGATGAATACGCAGTGCTTTTGTGGAAATTTCGAAAATTTAGTAGATAGTAAGATTTCTGCAAAACCTGTGACTGTGATATTGTCAAAATCCTTAACAAAACAGAGAAAATATTGCAGAACTGAGTAAAATCATGGTTGATTTTATGGCAAACGAGACGTAGAAAACGTCTTCCCATCATCATACACGTCATTTTTTAAAATTCTCCGAAGTCGGAGAGTTTTTTTGGATCTATTCTAATCAATTGAAGTCAAGTAAGGATAAAAAACTTTTGTTGGTATAAATATATATGAATAAGGATCAATGAAATGAAACCGTACCACGTAAAATGTACCTTTGCAATACAAAAACCAGCCTAGTAAAAACTTACGTGATCTGGGGGCATATTACGTATCTCGTTTTGCGTGTGTTGGTCTGTCCAGGACTGTTAATAAAAATACGCCCACGTATTGTACCGGCTGTATGGAATACATTAAGTCCGTAATCAACGGACAGTTCCGCTAAATTTGCGGTGTGTCGACTACTCACGTGTTTTTTGTCTACGCGAAGTTCCTATCATGGGGCAAAACAGACTTCGATGGGAAGTTTCCATGGACTTTGACATTATTTGTGCACTTGTGCACACAAAACAGCTAATTGAAAGCATAATGCCAATTATCACATATCATTTCCTTCGGAAGCACCTGGAGGTTTCCAGGCTTTCAGAGCATCCTCAATTGTAAACATGAAAAAAGTTGTCTGTGGCTAACAACTCGACGTCGGTAAGAAAACTGTAGCCAACCCTTCACTCTTGTTGGAACATAATACGACGCTGCCGTTGATTTCAGCTACGAATTACTAAGCATATTTCATATATTTCTTTGGCAGAGCGACTTAAACACCCATGTGCCACTAATTAGAGAAGAAAAACAATAAATATCAGGTTTTCTCTTTTGTCGTACGTGCGCAGAACTACGTAATCACTGGAGTCTCTCGCCCTTGACTGCCTAAGATCACTAAAGATATGCAGATTGTTCACGCAAATTTAATTAACTTTTTTTATTTACAAAAATAGTTTACACTGTAAGGAACGCATGGTGAAAACATGGCTTTGCATGCACTTCGATTTTATTTTTAAAAATTATTCGCTCTCACTTGATTCTGATAAATTAGCTTCTGTTTTCGCTACAGTTTGCCGCTTTACTCCACTTAACTTTGCTCTTTTTTGTGCTGTTTTGTTATTCCAGAATACTTTGTCCTTTGCCTGTGCCCATATCTGTAAAGCTTGCTGTTTGTTTGCTTCCAATCGCATTTTATCTTTCTCCCTCTGAGGAATTACGCTGGATTCAGTCTTCACAGGGCTCACAGACGTTGACGCTTCGGAATCCACAGCATCACATCGACAGGCTCTTCTGCTCTCTTTGGCTGGAGAAGGGTGACTCTTTAGTTGAGATTTTAACTTTTTAGCAAGCCGAGCCTTTGGAGTTGACGGAACGTCGGCCATCTTCCTTTTAGCTGCACTATCCTCACTAGCTTTCTGGGCACGGCGCTTTACAGCGGTCTTTTTATCCTGCTCATGTTCTTCATCACGTTCATTACTCTCTGCGGCTTTATTTAAGGCATTAGCAACCCTCTTGCTCATCTGAACGACCGGAGTCGGAAATTTAATACTGAAGAATGAATCAAGTCGAGACTGGGTCTCCTTCACGTTAATGCGTTTCATTAAAGGTAGAAGAATGTCGTCAATTTTGGTCGTTGTCCACCCGAACTTCTCCCTGGCAAATTCTCTTAGCGCCTTTTCATCGGGTGTCGCCCACGTAAATTTTTCTTTCGATTCATCAACGTCCGGTTTTAAGTATGCTTGAACCACTGTTCCGCTGGGAAATCCTGTCAAAAAAGAATAAACGCTTCAGTATTTCAATTACTGTTGACTGTCTCATATGAAGTATACCTGGATGGAGTCGAAGACCTTTGAGTTTCGCACGGCACCGATTTCCTGGCGGTGTAACTTTTGAAGCTTGGACTTCAAGTAACCAATCCCGGAAATTCTTCAAACACTCCAAACCTTCTCCAGGAAATTCAGCAAGAATTTCCAGTGCCGTGACTGGCCCAACGGATTCTATTCCTTGCGTGTAATCGCTACCAGTCAAAAGTGCTAGGGAAATGAGTTGTTCTCGGGTCAGTTTAAAAACTTGCTTAATATCTTGCAGCTCAAAGCGCTCGACGTATTTTCCCTGACTAAACATATTCTTATAGACGCGCTGACCGCCGAAAAGAAAAATATCACTGTCATCCGTAATTGTGCCTTGAGTTAAATTCGCGTAGTCTAAGAACGCACACTGGGCTTCTGCTTCCATTGGTGCGATAATGTAAGGAACTCCAAATAGCCGCAGCAATTCTTGCGCCTCAACGTGCATTTGATCAGTTAACGAAGTAGCCAAGCGCTCGTTTTTACCAGCCTGGGAGAGAAGATCACTACGCTCGCGCTCAAGAGATTTCTAAAATAGACAAGAAAAATCACGTGATTATCCTGAAAATTGCGATTTTGTTTGTAATTCGCTTTCGCATACTTTGAGAGCCTCAATTTCCTCTTCAGTGAGCTGTTTTGTAGGTGTAACCTGTGTTTCTTCTTCGTCTTCGTCACTCGAGTCTTCGTACGAATCCCTTTCTTCGACAACCGCTCCATGGCTGGGTGACGTTTCTTCAAAAATTTCTGTAACTTCTGTAGTAATTTCTTCCATATTTCGAACAGGATCCACAATAGTATGCGCCGTAATTTGTATCTCGTCCGCTGATTTGTTTACACCGATTTGATCTCTAAGCAGGTCAGTAATTTTCAAGGAACCAAAACTGTGTTCTTCATGTTCCAGAACCACCGGAAATTCTGGTGCCGCAACCTGAGCATCTTCATGGAACGATTTTTCCGTTTCCTTGCTCCCGGTTAAGACCATATCCGTTAGAGGAGTATGTATGCTCAATTCTGACTTTTCAAGTGTCGCACCGTTTGTTTCGATTACAGCGATGTCTTGTTGAGCTTTCGGGATAAAGTCGACTCGTACTTGGTCAGAAATAGTTTTCGTTTCTTCAGAAACTGAGACATCCTTTCTGATAATCTTGGGCACAAAAATATCTGCGAAAAAGTCCTCATCAGGCTCATTCTGAGCCTTTGATGGATCCAAAACAATACTGACAGTCTGCTGAGCAAGTTGCACAGCAGTTAAGCATTCAATATCTTCAACCTCTTCAAGTTCACTGCTTTCGCTTTCATCGTTCATTGGTGATTTTTGTTCGGACCGAATTATTTGCAAAATCTCATTTTGGCTTACATCATCACTTTCAAACACGTCATTTCCCATGTGGAGATATGCCTCTATCATCGATGATTCCTCTTTAGCCTTCACCTTCGTTAACTTGCTCTCTGGCAATCTAGAAACGTTTGTAAGGGATGTAGACGGTTCGGTTTTTAAGCTTGGCTTCGTAATTTCCTTAGTTGGGCTTCCTGAAAACCATAAATTTTATTTAGGTAAACGCAAACTTATGAGTAAATACAACTTTTTGCTAGGATAAAATGGACTGAGTCGCTGGAAGCCAATTTGCGGGTTTCGGTTTCGAAAGATTCTCCATTTAGGTTAAACTCAGTCGTGTTTCGTGAACTCATCGATTTCGTAACTTCATCAAGCCGTTGTTGCAAGTTTCTTCTTTTAAGTAGGCGTTGCATTTGGAAGCCTGAAAACTCGCCAGCTTCTTGCGGCATATCGTTCATTTTCGCCCATGAGTTTTGCTTCCGGGTTTCTTTTAATTCAACCAAAATTTCATGCTGTACTTCCGCTGGCAAAGCTCGAAATTCAGGACTGCTGAAGTCCACCGCATGCAAATCGCGGTTGACGTAAGAATCGGACAGCAAACTATCAGCCTCGTCTTCAGATTCATCGTCAGACAAATTTTCCTCTATAACCGTTTCACTAAATGATAATCTCGTTTAAGGGAATTTGAAGCTGATGTTCATACCAAAATTACCTAGTGGTTGCAGCCGGCAAAGGCGGTAACTCAAAAAGATCTTTTTGCGACTTGCTACTGCGCTGCGCCAACAAAGTAGGCGCAGAGGCATTAAGAGACCTTTGGATAGCTTCTTGACGTACAATATTCTGTAATAGCTTTTCTGCTGTCTTTTGAACGCTAGATGAAGCTTTCTCTTTCAATGCCCGACGTGCGGCTAAGGTTTGTTTCTTCAGGGGAGGAACACCTCCATCAAAGACGAAAACAGGCTTTACTCTATAGAACAGAAGTTTTGAAACTCGATGAAATAGGCCTAATAAATGCGCATTTGGAAGAGGACTCCCGTTGGCATCACGGAAACCTTTCATGGCTTGATGGAGCCATATCGACACATCTGAAATTCAAAAGAATAGGTAAAGTAAACTGTTACGTTATGTTACGCAATGCTCATATTAACGCTAAATCTTACCCACAGCCAACACCTTGTTTTCTAATGACTCAAGTGGTACAGGTTTACCGACGGGCTCTACAAGCGACCAAAGGCCTTGTACTCCCATCGTACCGGCATTAAGTTATAAAGTTCCGTAGTCAAATAAAAGACAAGTGTTTACTCTTTATGTTCGTTCTGTGTACTGATCATGGACGCTACAGTACGCATGTGCAGCTGTGCCTTAGAAACATTCGATGATACAACTACCGATTCGGTGTTATTAGATTATCCCTTTAGTTCTAAATAATACGGTTTCTATACAGATTGCTAAGTTATCTATTATTATAAAATTTCAACCAACGGATTTGTAAACATTTTCCTTTTTGAATTCGTGCCCAAGACTAAGAGCAAATCGTGAAACTTTTCTAAATTCTGATCGCGAATCATCTTAAACGGTTAACCTTTCGCGCACATTACTAATGCGGGAAAAACAACGTGGGTGAATTTGACGTGTTTTGGGAAGTTAACCACGTGCAATCTGTTTGTGCATTACTCAAAACGCGTTGGAAAATGATTACGCCGCGTTTTAACTTATCTCAAGATGAGAGTGCGGTAATCATAACTATACACGCACCTTACGCTCACGTATCAGAGACGGAAATTTTCATGGACGGCAGCGATTTTCGCTTTTATTCAAGTCCGTATTACCTCAGGTGCGTTGTCTGCATTCAAAATTTGCTTGATAACGAGTAAATATTGAATCTCGGTATCATAGGTTACATTTACCGGACGATGTACTTGAAGATGACAACTCGAGTGCCAAATACGACGCTGATAAAGGCGATTTTGTAATTCGAGCAACGAAAGCTAAACATGGACAAACATTTGTCGGCTTGGATATGTTGAGCAATTTGTTGAAGAACCCCAAAGCTACTGATGTCAAAAAACCGTTAATAGAAGTATTATCTGAAGAATCAGAGCCTGAGGAGACTTCGGACAAGGCTGACGACCTTCAGTGGTTTGTTTCCCAAGAAGTTCCACAGGAAAGAAGTACATTAAGTTCCAGCACGGCTTATGGATTTGGTGGGAAGTACAGCAACGTCTTCAATTCACTTACAGTATGTGTTCGTTAATATTCGAGTAAATCGTCCATGTAATAACTTAGTTATTTACTTTTTTTTTACTGCGCAGGATGAATTGCAACGAGTAATTGATGTACAAAATCCTGATACGAAATCATGCGAAGAACGCACAAAGGAGCGTCTCATTAGTGAAATAGAAGATTTCGACGCTGGCCATTATCTGGCGGACTACTTTCAACCAGATACCACATTAAAGTCTGCGATTGCCTTCACTTTCGCTGTTGCAGAAGATTCATGGACAGGTTTGTCCCAGCGTTGTGAATTCTTTGATGTTTAACGGGTTGTCTTGCTGTAGAGGAAGAAGAGCGAATGCTCATAAGCTTACCCAAAAAGAATTATTTGTTGAATTCGTCCGAGGTTCAAGCAGTCTGTTTAAGCATGGTCGATATTCTGTTTGCTTATTGTTACGATAACCGGATTAACGAAGGAGAGTCTACCGTTGAAACGGCGTGGAATATAAGCAAGGTCAGTGGAACCTTGTCACATTTGGAGGTAGGTTTGTCTAACGAAATTTTACTGAACTGAATATGCACTAAGGGGTTTTACTCTTGAAGGCGTTTGAACGTCCAACTCAAGTTGCCCAATGTTGTTTCCGACGTTGTTTAGTTTACCCGTTGTACCGAAATTTCGAACTTTGCCGAAAAGTCTTACAAGACACGGTGAAACTTTTAGAGTTAGGTATATTTCACTGCGCTTAAATTTTTATTTTCTTATGCTTTTCTGTTTTCTTTTTTTTTAGGCAAAAAAGCAGTTTTGAGAATATTTTTACATATTAACAAACTTTTCAACGAGAGCGAGCCTCGCTATTTACTCAACAGAATTTATATAGAGGATTATTGCGTATGGATACAGCAAGCCAAGGATTCCATATTCTCTTCACTAGCAGAAACATTCCGAGAAGTAAGAACGCTTTATTGGTACTCCAGTGAGTCTTAAAAAGAATCCTTTCTGTAGATCAAAATGACGAAGCCTGACGTTGATCTCGGTTTAGTCGAGTACGAAGACGACGCAATGGAAGAAGTAGAAGAAGAAATTGGGACTTTGAAATTAAAACCTCAAAATGAACAATCCGACATGGATATCGCAGCCGCAGCAGCAAGGTGAGTTTTACAAGTTCACAATTAGGGTACAGAGTTTATCGTCACCTGTTACGCATAGGTCACCATCCCCCATGACAAGTGATTCTGAGTCAGACTCAGAGTCATCTGACTCGGAAGAATCTGAGTCGGACCTTGATTCAGATGATACCGATTCAGATTGAAAATTACGGATTCGTTGTCTTACATGCACACAGTCTTTTACGGAATAAATGTTTTAAACTGTTCGTGACGTAGCTTCATGATTGTGTGCCATTATTTGGAATCTTTGCTACTTGTTTGAACTAGTGAGAGCAAACCGATTCTTTTGTTAGACGTAGCGTATTTTTCTATATTTTGAAGATACTTGTTATGTGAAGGAAGGTCGACTAGTTTTGAAACTCTTTGCATTCGTCAACTTCATGTACAGTGGATTCCGCTTAAGTCGAACTCGGATAAGACGAAATTCATTAAACTAGAACCAAAGCTTACGGCCCCGACATTTAAGCAAACAAAAAGGACTTTTATTTACTAAAATGTAATAACTCGGGGCCGTAAGCTTTGGTTCTAGTTTAATGGATTTCATCTTATCCGATAAGACGAATTTCCGCTTAAGACAAACGTTAACCCTATCCCTTCTTTTTGAGCAGAGAGCACTGTATTTACTATCTATATTGTTATTTTCAGACCAGCGTAGGCTGCCCATTGCTTTTTTTTTTAATCGCCTTTTCTTCCATATTGTTCCCTAATGGGATTTCGGTAAATTTGGCTCCATCAAGAGCCTGTGAACGTATTAACCTGTTCCAACTTTCTTGCTCACATAGCAATAATCGTCCAATTCCGGTTACTTCGTTCACCAACTATAATAGCGAAACTAAGTAATTTTCTAATACAGTCACGTTATAAAAACGCAATTCCTTCCAACGGTAGCATTTCAGTGGAAATATGTATATATATATGAGACGTCCCCTCCTGTCTTAAATTTACGCGAACGTTGCAGCTTTCTACACTGTATTTAAGCAGGCTCGGTACTAGAAGTTGCAGTGTCTGAGTCAAGAGTCCTTAGTCTTGAGTCAGTCTAGTAGGCTGAAGTTAGGACTGAATGCGGCCCTATTAGTATGGCCAGTTAAGCCGGTGTTTGTGTAAGTGAATTAGTGTAGAGCTAAATACAAACTTAGTACTAAAACGAAACAGTGCACGATTTTTAACGTGACAGTTTTGTTTTCTTCGAAAAACCTCACAGCTAATTGGGAATTTTTTCTTCACGCGAACATACTGTACTTGAGTTTTACATAAAACATTTTTTTTTTTTAGTAAGAAAATATTGTCGCGGTAATTTCCCATTTCGAGTCCTTTTAAAGGTCACAGAAAGGATTTGGGCAAGTCGTGGTAGCGGGGAAAGGTGCTGTATTCTGGTTTACCCTGCTCAACGGGCTTAATTCAGCTTCACACATAGCTTCAAAAGCCTCACGCACTTAATAATCTTTTTACTCTAAGGCATCCACCTTAAACAAACCAAAGGTGAATCTAGAGCCAGATCTAAACGCCGTGTCTCTGGCTTGCAAGCGAGAGTAAAAAGTGAGTCCGGGACTTCCAAGTCAGCTCGGTACTCGTAACCGGGCGAGTTCGGAAATCCCCGGTCATCCTATTCCCGGCACCCGCATCCCGTATGCAAAGGGATCCAGGATGCCGAGCGCCGAATGACCGTATGCTGCACTTTTAACATGTACAAGCTTAATGTGTAAGTAAAATATGTCTACTGCTCAAAATTTCGTTTCAATTTCTATTTACGAAAGATAGTGTTGAATCGTAAAACCATTGTTTGAACGAGACACAATTGACTAGGATTAACCCAGACAAGTCTTGTCGTTGTGCTGTTCCTCGGCTCCTAATATCTACGCTGTTTTGACGAACAATTTGCGATGCGCAAACTGTTACGTGGAATGAAAGAGTCCAGAAGAATATAACTGAAAATCATTCAGAACAAAAGAATGATTTATCCTTAATTATCAGTTGTCCCGTAAATTTCTCTTTTACGAAAACTTCATTTATGAAGTTCTCTACATGCCCGGTATCTCTACTTTTCAAAATTTCAGCATCAGCTCTCTTAAACTGTGTAAGTGGAATTATAAAACAGGTAAAGCAATGATGACGACACTTATAAACTTAAGTTAAAAGTCAATCACGGCCACTGTCCGCAAGGTTTCCAAAGAAGCACGCGTGCACTTTGCATGGGGTTATCAGTTTAATTCGTTTTGTATAAACATTTTGCCGTTACATAATACACTTCCTATATTCGTGAGAACGAACTTGTCAGGAAAGGTCAGATTTGCGCCCACATAATCATGAAAAGTCTCTGGACACGTCACCGTCACATTAAAATATTCTTACTTCCGCAAATCCAAGACAAAAACCTAGAGAAAAGTAGGAAAGTTAAATTTTGGCCCGTGTGCCGTTTCTATATAGAACATCACTATTAAAAAAAGAAACTTACACTTCCGTCAGAAGCACTAGCGCCCACTTTATCGCCTCTAGAATTCCAACAGACCTCAAAGATGCCACCCGTGCCTTTGTAGCTATGTAGCAACTGTCCAGACTGTAGGAAACGGTATGATTCGAATAATCTCAATGACAGCACAATAAAAGTACCTGTGTCGACCAAATATGGACGCATTTGTCAAAACTTCCCGATGCCAGGAATTTGCCATCTGGCGAAAACGCAACACTGTAAACAGGTTCGTTATGTTTCGTAAGGGTGTGAATGCAAACCCCTTTATCAACGTCCCACAGTCTCACTGTTGAATCGAACGACGCACTAACGGACACAAGGTAGTTGGAAAATATTAACAACTAAATTGTTTATTCTGACAATTTTTCAATATGTACCTGGCGAGTATTAAGTTCATGTTTGGGTTATTGGTTCCAGGTCCTGTCGGACTCCATTTGATCGTGTATATTTCCTTGCTATGGGCTTGTAAGTCATGGACACAAGTGTCTTGCTTCATGGACCAGATCTAGACAGAAAAAAAAAGAGTTAAGAACAGCACTACCAATTTATTAATACCTCTCACCTTCAGTGTCATGTCGTCTGAACAAGACGCAAGAAGTTGGCCTTGAGGGTCCCATTTTATGGCGTTTACTTCATTCTACAGAAAAAATACTTTTAAATCAATCAGCAATTTAATTGTATAGTACAACTTACCGTGTGGCCTTGGAAGGATTTAATTGGCTTGTCGACGCCCAATTTACAAACATGGATGCACTGATCGGTCGAACAGGACGCAAAACTCACATTAGTTTGCCAATCTACGTCTAAAGCGGGTGCCGAGTGAAAAGCAAATTGTTGAGTGCACTGTCCGGATGAAGCATCCCAAATAATGGTTGTCTAAATAACATTAAAATTAACCTTTGCGTAAAGCTAAAAGAAAAGAAATAGGTACTTTATCGACACCAGCGCTAAGGATATAGTTTCCTTGCTTGTTCCATTTAAGTGCAAAAATGGGCCCTTTGTGCTGGCCCAAGGTACTTGCCAACCGTCCGTTCGTGGTCCAAATACGCGCATAACCATCATAAGATCCAGTTGCCAGCAACGTTCCATCACACTAACAGAAGACATTATGATTACCGGTTCCCTTCACCAGTCCTTCTCTTTCACTTACATTCCAGTCTAAGGAGGTGACGTCTTTGTTGCTGGGTACCTCAGTGCCTCCTTTCTGAATACAGTGTCTTAAAACAAGTTGAGTGGGCGAAGAAGAATTGTCGTTCATATTCCATATTCTAGCGGTACTATCACCCGAACTGTAAAAAAAAAATCGAGGATTTGAAAGAACATTCCGATAAAAAATAAATCTAAAAGCTTTACCCCGAGGCCAGGAGATCAGTTGTGGGATTCCAGGCGCAAATGAATACTTCCGATTCATGTCCTCTTAAAATAGTGGCTTTGCTGGCAGGAATTTCAACGCTTGCATCCACTTCTCCTTCTGGATGACTGCCTGCACAAACAAGGTAATATTACGAATCAAGGAGTGCTCTTTTAACTTGATTTCAAAGCTATAATGTCATACTGTATGGATGAGCTCCTTCACCGTTCGTGGCTTGGTTTTCAGTCTTGATAGCTTGCTTCTGATTTTGGTGCTGCTGTTGTCTATTCGCAACCACATCGGGCATGACAGCGTCAATTAAAGACAAACTCTCAATCGGTCGCTCAGTTCCATCCTAACGACGAGAAAAATCAGAACAAAACGTTCGTTTGCTTAGGCAAACATACTTCTCCAATGCTTATTTCTGCTTCTGTATACTGAAGTCCCTTCTGTATGATTGATAATAATGCAGCAGGGGGTACCAGGGCCCCATTGATGTTCGACTGGGATATGTGCGATTCTATACCAAATGTGTATGCCGAGTGTGAGAAACCTACAGAATGGAACAGACAAAAACACATCACCTTTATTTCCCCATTAACTTACGGTACTTTACCTGATTCTTGGAGATATCTGTATACCAGAAAATTGACTTCGTCGCTTGAAAAACTCATGGCATCCCAAGAAATGAAAACACCACGTACTAAAATTCACCTTCTGGATAAAATTTGCAAAAATCCTGCCCAGCAAAATATACAGACGCTAAGAAGCTTTACTACTACGCCACCAGAGTTGTCACTTGAGCGCCAGGTACAAATTTTGAGGAATGGACATCGGAAAATGTTTGAATGATTGTGAAACTGAACAACGAACTAAATGAGTTTGGATAATTAGTTACATTTAAAAATGTATACATGTTGTTATATTGGTCAATTAAGGTAGATTACATTAAATAAAAGTAATAGAAAGGCCCAAAATGCCACCCAATGGGCTAGTTACTATGGGAACCTACTGTTGTGTTAGCGCAGTACTTTTCTAGTTAATCCATATATTACACACGAGGTGTAGAGCTTTTAGATTATTTTTAAAATAAATTTTCAAGTGTTAAAATAAAATCGTCATGAAATTGTGTATTCAGTTATCTGAACGTGACAGACATTCTGAGATAGTCACCTGTATTGCCTGGGTGTCTTCCGACGAGTTCATCTCTTGCAGGTAGGTTTACAGTCAATAACTCAGTTTGAGGCTTCGTGAAGTTAATTAATAAGCAAACCGTTAAGATAACTTGTCATTTACGTAAATTTGTTAATCATAAACTTGAAATGTGAATCGGCAGACCTATTTCGGAAATGTTCCGCATTTCAAGTCATAAAAAATACAGGACAATACAGGACAGGGCAGATGTAAACTCTGACTGTGGTCTTAACTCCGAAAACGCATTTTTAGCTCTATTATGTACGGTTGTCTAATCCAGGCTACGGGAAATTATTCTCGTAACAGCTTTAACTGCTTCTGGCAAGTTGGTGTTCGCTTTGTGTTTGTTGAATTGATTTAATTTGTAAAAATTTACTGACTGCCAGGTTTTTCAAGCCACTACAATTAGACATTTTTGTAAGAAAGTGCGTAAGTTAATAGCACTGTTTTTAGTTGCGTGCTTAGCTTGAATACCAGAATTTCTCAGAATTGTATATGAAATATAATTTTTTATCTTACTAAACATTAACTGCAAGTAGTCAGAGTTTGGACCACATTTTGAAAATGTCGATGGAAAATGGAAAAATTGCAATAAATAAAATTTGGGACGAATTTCGAAGCTATTTTACATAGGTAATGTTGATAACACATGTTGGGTATCTACTGCAAAATATGTTTTTCTTTGACTCACTTCTGAAACCGTTTTTTTCGAAAAAATAAATATGCTAGTCGGAATTTACACCACTTCCTCTACGTTGAGTGATTTGTAGAATAATTAGAATAAATTGAATTTGTGTTATTCCTAACTTTTATATTCTTGACGAAAAACGAATAAATCATGATTACGCATAGCCAACACTTGGTTATGATTTTTAGTTTGTTTGAAGTATTCCATGCACGCGTTTCCGTACCAGTTGTTTTCATGTATCAGATTTCTAGTGTTTGTCCCATTTGAGTCATATGATAGAGTTTCGGTAGTGCAATTAGAAGTAGGCTATATGTACTGTTCATGCAGGAAGTGCATAACCAAATCGACCCCGTCGCTCTGTATTTTTCTATGGAGAAAGTAAGCAAAAAAGGGACAAACGACGGATTGCACTACGTCGTTTTGCATTACTTCGTTGTCGAGTGCTAAGTGGCGTATCATTTCCCATTTTTGGTATTCAGTGACTGCGTGTTTTGCTCGTTGTCTAGTGATGACCGACAGTTGCTTCTATGGAATACAATTTCGCTAACGGCAACCAAATTGGCCGATTTGCGCAACGATGTTTACCCCACGGCAATACACGGAATGCCACCAGATTCCAACAAGAAGATTTCTTCCATAGAAACCTTTTTGCTAGCTAGTGCTGATGGAAAATTCTACCTTATGTCAAAAACTGGGCGCATCGAACGCAGAGTGGAAGCTCATAAAGGCGCTATCATAGCCATCCAATGGAGTCACGATGGAACTAATCTCGCAACTGGCAAGTTGATTAAATTACAAATTTTGCCCCCAAATCAATCCCGATCTACAGCTTTAAGCTTGTAAACTCATACTTAATTCTTTTTTGTTTTTATTTAGCGGGAGAAGATGGCACAGTTAAGATCTGGTCTCGGAGTGGTATGCTTCGTTCCACGCTTGTCCAAGCCACTTCTCCAGTTTATTCCATAGCTTGGGGCCCTCGATCAACGCACGTTTTGTATTCAGTGGCCCGGAATTTGTCCATCAAATCTCTTGCTCCAGCGGGGAAACCTGTTCAAGTAGGAATTTCAAACTCGAACATTTTTCATGATTTTCATCTTCCTATACCGCTTTTAGTGGAAAGCTCATGACGGATGGATCTTGACAGTAAGTTGGTCCTCCGCTAGCAACTGGATCATTTCGGGAGCTGAAGATTGTCGGTACAAGGTCTGGGATCATCAAGGTAACCAGCTGTATTCCAGTCCAGCGTTGGAATTCCCCATTATATCTGTAGCTTGGACGCCAGACGCAGACTTGTTCCTTGTTGGGTCCCACAATACCTTACGCTTATGCGACGCCCGAGGAGTAGGTTTATTTCAGAAACATGAAACCTGGCATTCATTTTCTTTTTCTTCGTTTCTGCTTCTGCTGCAGTGGTGCCATTCCATAGAGAAGCCAAGTGATGCCGGCTCCCTTTACAGCGTTTCTTGGTCACACGACGGTACATTACTTGCGGCAGGTTGTGGAAATGGCCGCGTGGTTACCGGTTACGTGATAGAGAGGCAAGTTTCCTGCAATTATCGCTACTGCTATATTAATTTCTTTTTCTTTTCTTTCCTAACTTTAATTGAATATGAAGGCGTCTAGAATGGAAGAACTACGAAGCTATTGTAACAAACCAACAATCTATCAATCTCACCAACGTCTTAACCGGTGTGGCTGAAACGTTCGACTACAAAGACAGAATTTTGCGAGTTTCTTTCCAGTGCGGTCACTTGATCGTTGCAACGGTACAGCAATGCTATATTCACAGCGAAAGAAACTGGAGCAGTGCTCCAATCGTTTTCGACATCCGTGAAGGCGGCATCTGCTTTCTTCTTCAAAGCGAAAAACACTTGTTGCTAGTCGACACGAATGCTATTTCACTTTACACTTACGAAGGTAGACACACCGTTTCACCTAAGCTACCTGGCCTCAAAACCGTAACTTTGACCCCTAATTTGTGCTCGCTGAGCCCAGACACATTAGCCCTACGTGACTCCAGAGACCTACGCGGTAATCCATTCTTCCCTAACGTCTTTCGAGGGCAACAATGTATTCAACTTTTATGCGTTTTAGTCATCCATTTTTATGATTTGGCGGGAAACAAATGGCTCAACGGCTTCGACAATAAACCTTGGTCCCACACTCAAGACATCGTGGCGTTAGCTTTGGATCAAAACAAAGAACGCGATGCACTTCGACGGCTGGCCTATG
The DNA here is from genome assembly GCA_022885665.1 of Triops longicaudatus. Classification (NCBI taxonomy): domain Eukaryota; kingdom Metazoa; phylum Arthropoda; class Branchiopoda; order Notostraca; family Triopsidae; genus Triops; species Triops longicaudatus. The sequence continues at coordinate 333,844 of JAGQDJ010000041.1, forward strand.
TCGATATCAACAACGACCTGTACCTCACCGTAGTGCCTCACTTACGAGCAGCCGGCGCGAAACCTATCAAATTGGGTACATTCCTTTCAGGTTGACCTTAAGAGATTTTACATAAAAGACACATCAGCTTTAGGTATACGATCCTTGATTTGGCACTCGGATGTTTGCATGCTAGCTGCTTTACAAGACGATACAGCACAGGTCTGGTTTTACCCGGCTATAGTGGATTCGGACCCGTCTTTACTAGCCAGGACTGTTTATACCCGCGAAACTGCGTAAGATAGCATGTGTTACAGAAAAAGAGACAGCGCACCAGAATTCTATGATTATTATAATGGGTTTTAAAGGGATTCGGGTAAGAATCTCCGACTGGAGCGGTTTGAAGGCACACAAATTTTTGTTCGACGTGGTGACGGAGCTCAAATCGTTTGGTCCGTATCGGCATTTCCGGGAATTCTTCAAACGCACATCCACCAAGGTCATTGGGAAGACGCTGCTCGTCTCTGCAATTTGGCAAACGTAACTTCCTTATGCATTTCCCCCAGGTCTTCGGTTACCTGATGAACTTTGTTCTAGATGGATCACTTGTGGGCTTGTTTTGCTGGTGTGGCCATGCAGTTTCGCAAGTTGGACTTGGCAGAGATGGCGTATGCTAAGTTAAACGAAAACGATAAAGTTTTGCACTTGCAATACGTTAAGGTAAGATAGGACTTACGAATAGAATGAGAACGGAATTTCAATTACACCAGCGAGGAATGAACGCACATAGAAAGCGTGACGAAAAATTTTAAAGTACATTTTAGGAACAGGAATCTGTATGCAAATGATAGTTTAAAGAGCGCGAATTCATTATTGGATATAAATTTCTTTTCATTAGAAAACTTAACATAGCGTTACATAAAATACAGAAAATGATAAAGTTTGTGAACATTAAACTGTAATTGCAGTGCACTATCTTATTTTCTTCCTCCCGTTAAAGAGCTTGCCCAAAGCAGTAGGCCGCGCGGAATTAGCTTTGTTGGGTGGCAACCGTTCAGAAGCGGAAAATATTTTGCTACAGGCTGGCCTGGTCTTCAGGGCAATCCTCCTTAATATCCACTGTTATGAATGGGAAAGGTAACCATGAACTTGGAATTCCTCCTAATAAAATGCACGCCGGTCAAGGTGATTACTAGTTAGCGTGATAGCGTGATAACATTAGAGATTCTTCACATGATCAGAAACAATGAAACCAATCAAACACAATATCTGGTGTGAAAATGCAGTCTAGAAATCTTAGCTTTTTTACACAATACCCAAGCTTCCATTTCCAATAGATTTCTAATAGATGGCATTTCTAATTTTCTGACCGTCTTTAAAATGCCGCCTGTGAGATCAAACTTGGGTCTCGGTAAGTAGCAGGAATATAACAATGTACTGTAACAAGCAATGTTATTAGTGAATTATTTAAAAACATTAGATTCCAATTTCAAGCCCTTTCAAGCATCAATATTTATTTATTCAATTTATTGCATTAAAAAAACGCGACATACGATGTCACATTCACCGGCGCGCATTATGTGTTTCGTTTCACATTGACGTGTTTCTTACCTGTCTTTCTTCCATTTTGTCCCCCTTGTTAACATGATCTGTGTTATGCGATTCCCGTAGAGCACTAGATTTAGCAGTGAAGCATCGCAGTCACGTGGAAACGGTATTAGCTTACCGTCAACAATATTTAGAGCATTTTGGGCACCATGAGACCAATGCCAAATTCATACGGTACAGCAAAGAGGTACTTTCCATAAAAAAAAAAATGCTTACTACAAGTTTCTGAAGAATTAAAAAGTCTAAGATTTTCAATATTTAATGTACTTCGATGTTTTGCCTTCACCAAATTTGATAGGTTGACGTTGACTGGGAGCAAGTGAAAGAAAAGATGGGCGCAGAATTTGATAAGGAAAAAATAAGCGCGTAGTTCAGCAGTTAAGACCATTTATACGGCTGTAATTTTTTCCTTCATGAAGCGAAGTAATTCCACGAAAAATCAAAAGGAGTCTTCTGATTAAACTGTGTAAGTAGAACCGACTGAGCTTGAAGACAACGGTAGTAATATAGTTTCGAACGACGGTCGGTCCCCGTCATCCCCAAAACCGTTTGCGAAACGCGGAGAATTGTTCAATAATTGCACTCAAACTTTTCTGTGGTTTGTATCAGGCCCTAATGTTAATATAAGTTTTCTTTCAAAAAAAATAAATGTATTTATGATGTAACAAATGAAGTTTTATTGTTTCTGTATGCTGCTAATTGTCTTGCGTTAGCATTTCGCACTCGTGCGCTGCGATGGAGGTGGCAGCATGCCGAGCCGGAAAGAAACACGTCAAACTAGATACGTGTCAGTGTCAACGCAATTTTCATTACGCGAGTATAGATCCCTAAGAGCGTTCCACTATTTCCACTTTTCACTTGTTTTATTACAGCGTTTCGTGACGCACGAGTTGCGACATCGTGGGAATCAACAATCTACCCCAGACACAGGGTAGGTGGTCCTTCGTCGAGTTTTTCTTTTTCGTTTGCTCTAATACAAGTCGCACACATTCGTTTATGAGGCAAAAACGTTAAGTTTTGACAAACATGCGCACAGTTTCATAGTCTCTCTCCCACAAGTTTTCTACAGCAAAATGTGAAAAGTGAAAAAAAGCCTGCCAGCTTTGTCAAAAGAAACTATATGCTCTAAGTCAGACGACTTCACATTGTGTAAATCGCAGACGATGTCAGACTACGTTGAGTACCCACGATTTCAGATAATACTGTCGAGCTAAATGAGGACTCAAACCATAGCAGCTATCTAGTTCCTAAACAGAACTTCCAAAAAAAAAATTAGCTTTTCTCTATATACTCTATAACATCTGATTTAAGCCTTATTTTATTGATACCGACAAAACAGTTCAGTCCCATACCAAAAAAAAATCTTCCGGCAGTAAAATCGGGACGTACCGCTATCTTATTAGGTTTAAGATAAGTCACGATTCCTCATTTTATATACAGCCTTGAAAAATAAGCTCAATGTACAGTACATCACTGTTTGTCAAAAGTCCTAATTATTCGTGAGAAACTTATAAGACATGTAACTGATCTGAACAGAAAAACGTTTGGTATATGTGTCATAGTTTTTTGTGTACACCAGGTTCAAAGTTGTCACGAAGTGGTATAATTAACTTCCGGCGAAACTGTGTGTCATGACATACAGCAAAACTCGGTCACTGATTCCGAAATTAAGAGGAAAGTTCATGACTAATTTTCTCCTCGGTAAAATGAGAGCGTTTCTACGCATTATGTTTGCGGTAAGCCAGTTCACGGTTCAAAAATTTCGTGCAACCTGTACCAACGTGAAAACTAGACGTCAACTATCTGTGAAAGATGACACTATGAATTCGTGGAGAGTCAATCACGCAGGTCCCTCCTGTTCTCAGGTGGTCGGAGAAAACAAATATGGGTCAGTGTGTGTAAGGTCCGAACTACGCATGTTCAACACGCTCTAATTCACAGCTTTCTCAAGGGAAAAAATATCCATAGTAGGCCTCTTATCCTATAGTCATAGTCCGAGTTTTATTTTACATTCATCTTGTACAAAATTAATATAGAATTTCAGTGAAACATTTTGTTCTAGAATGATTACACGTATGTAATTTACAAGCTTAAAATTCAAAACGCCTTCATGTGCTACAACATCGTAAATGTTCTTAAATGTTTTATTGCGATTTGATTCAAGCAAATGTTTCTACAATGGAAACATACAAAACAAACATTTCAAATTGACCTCACTTTAGCTACAGAGCATCAAAATTGACGCACTAATGCGTTTCATATGTAGCCGAGCATTAGAACTGTTCAAAATTATATCTTGAACTAAACACGACACGGGATATTGACATTGGCAATGAAATTTATATTCTTTTTTATGCCTGTCCGTCAATTTTAAAACAATATTATAACAATGCCTGCCAGGTCGTCGTGAAATTAAAGAAAAGTGATCTAAAACACTCCCAGACCGGAGTTATAAAAAATAATCAGTATAAGTTTCATACGTTTATAAGTTCATGTATATCACTTAAAAAATCTTATGTGAATAACCTAACTTATGAACTTCCGTGTTTAAGATTCCAACACGCTCCGCTAAGTCATTTTTAAATCCACCTGAAGTTTTTCACGCTCATATTAATTCCTCGGTTACATTTCAACCTGTGGGAAATACTTTCGATTGAACAATCACTGGTGGCTGTGTAGATCAATCAAATATTTTGTCGGAGTCAATGAGCTAGGCTAGCTCATTGACACTTTTCAGTTTAATATTGATGGGGTGCGATTTGGTGATTTTCATATACACCCCGTAGCACGGGTCTTGCCTTCTGGCTACTAGTCCGCACCTTACAGGCTTCCATAGATATCTCATTGCTTTCCTAATAGAAAGAAAGAAAACTTACGCCAGTCCATTACGTACGTAAACAATCGCCGGTCAAGCCAGAACCTGACTCATTATAAACTCATGAAACGTAAGTGGAAGCTTGTAAATACCACTAGTAAATTGCCTTTGTTTTTGAAAAGCATGTTGTTTTTCAGGTAATAAAAAATAAATTCTCACTATTCATCAGCTTATGACGTAAACTTGTTGTCCTATATTTAATGATCGCACCTCATCGTTTTTCTTTTAATGGAAGCAAAGCCAGGGTCTAAGAGCTAGCGATGCCTGCGGTGTCACGCTTAGATTGGCTTAAATAGAAAGATGGTGAATGAAACACTATATTTCTCGCTTACGGTCAGTAAAACTGAAGTATGACCACCAGAAGTATAACTATCCTCCGAATATTGTAAACTAAATACAACGATAAGACAATACCTGTTCTTGTAATTCAAAGACTATAATTATTTGAATCGTGCTAAAATGTATTTTTATCGAAAATTTAAATAAGTTTGAAGGGTATTATCTAGTTCTTTATCCAATTCATTTATATCAGCGCTTTATCATTTAAATCCACGCTGTGATGCCGGCTTGTGACGGGCAAAGTTAGCAAAATATGAAAGAACCGTTTTTGTGACCTACATCTGCGATAAGGCGCTGCTTTTTCGCACTTATGCTGCCAAACAGGAATGTTAGCTGTCCACTAGCAAAATAACTGGTCTCGCGACTCTCTCGCGTAAAACACAACGCTTTTGTAAATGGGTAACAATTGCTCTGCTCAGCGAACACGAAGAAAACGACCGTAACACATTACAAGCACCTGCTAGCTATTTGCCCAACCCACGCAGTCGTGACAGTATGAGCGGAGAAAGTATGTTAACAACCCAAACATGCAAATCTGTCTACACGAAATGTTTGCCTCACGCCAGACGCTTTTCTCAACAGGAACACCATTGGAGCCATTTACCATCTTTTCTATATCTTTTAAATAGCCTCTGCTTCCGACAAAATCATGTGATTCAGCGTTATTTTTAACTACATCTTTCAAAACAGATTTAATTGTGGTCTAATTTACAGATCAGTCCTTTTGTTTAACCTCAGTCGAAGGTCGTACAACGCATATCACGCGCAAGCGTTTTCTCCGTGGAGAAAACCGCGACCAAGTTTTTAGACTGCTTGTTAATAACCACGTAAGGTCGTGACATTGCTTGATGGATTATTTCGACTACGTTGTGTTTGTATACCTACACGCACTTGTGTACATGCACGCTGGAGGGGAAAAACAAATCATAAAGGTTCCGTCACATCCGCTAATTATCAATATTAGATGTTTTATTTCAGTCCCTAAAAAAAAAAAGAAAAAAAAAGGCTAGAAAGTGTTCAGTGATGACCGGAGGGTCTTTGCCAAAACTGACTTTTTCAGTTACTGTATCCGCAATTGACTCCATCTCTGGTGGGGTCATCCTTGTTTTGTGTCTTCTAGTTTGAGGTGACACGCTTGATTGAGTAACTTTTAAACGGTGCATATGTTGCTGTGTATTTCAGGAAACTTTCTGTTATCGACTCTAGAAGAGGAAAATACTAGAATATTTCGCATTCAAATGCAACAATAGGTCAATCAGCTTAGATACTTGCTGAAGGCTGGCCTGCTATTTCGATACAGGTTCGTTTGCGTAAAAAGGGTGCAGCCTTAGAAGCAACTCTAGAAATGGTGGGAACGTTTTCTTCGAGTTCACAATCGTGTATTGCAATCACGTTGACAATTTGGAAGAAATGAAGGAGTCATGGGGAGACGAAAAAAAAAATGTTCACCGAGACAGACAGAAACAAGCGGAAAACACCATCTCCCAGCATAACCCTATGGTACCAACCTGCTGCGTATCAACCTACTGTACCAACGAGCTCTAGTAGTTCCTTTGATTTCTCTATATAATTCATTGTTCAGCAAAACAAGGAAGTACGGACCGCAAGCTTTGAAAAACTGTGCCAAATTGTTAACAGAATTACTTAATAAAAGTAATGAAAGAGAAATACAGAATTTGAAACCATTATGTAGGAATTAGAACATTTAAAACACATAAAATCACTTAAAAAAACGTAAAATTACACATTACGTAAGCTATATTTTCTTGAATAGGTGCGGCTTGCCAAGGCACACAAAAAGGTCTAGAAACATTATTTATTTCAAATATTTATGCTTCAAATATTGATGTTATCTCTCAAGAACAAGCTTAAGTGCTTCAAAGGAGGCAGTCTCTTTCTATGAAAACAGCGCTCTGTCCTGTCCTAACCGGCCTAGGTCACGAGGATGTTCAAAACGTTTGTCTGGCAAGCCCAAAAATGCCTTAACCGCATGTTATAAAAGCACCTGGCTCAGGCTTCATGAAATCACGCCATCGTTTCCTCTCACCTTTTTAAATATTGCCCTGCCTCTTCCAGGTCATTAAACAGCAGAACGGCTTGATGCTAAAAACCAAGCCCTCCGTTCGTCAACTTAACCTTCGATTGAACAGCTATTTATGTCACTCGCAATGAAGTACGCACCTTTAAAGAAATAGAGGAAGAAGGCAGCAATTATTATATATAAACTTCAAGTTGCACAAATTTACCGTTGCTTTTTTCTTCGTTTGTCCCACTTTTACGCCGAACCCCTTCGACTACACATTCTGGTCAGGTAATGGAAGCTCGGGGATTTCATTTTTAAGACTGTAGGGGAAAAACAAGGAAGAACTTCTTTGAAAAGTATACACTCGTTCCAGTCCGGAATTGCTCCAACATTAAAGCCGCACTAAGGATCAGAAGGTCGTCTATTTTGCTTTCGGATTACCGGATATGTCCAATTGAAAACTCCGGAGACTTTAAGGCGCGAAGGCGAAATAAGTCCTAAGAACTAGGCCAACATTCCTAATGTTTATTACTCTCGCTGACAAGAAGTCATGTATCCTCTATCGTTCTTCTCCCACGTTTTAAAGCTACGTGGACTTCTCCCATCCTCTTTAACACTCCAACTCTTTTCAGTCTGGGCTCCCAACTCAGCTTTCCAGAAAGCTGAAATTTGTACAAAAAACAAGTTTACGCTTTGATTTCAATCCCTTTTGAATACAATGTCTGGAAAAGCAGATTATGAAGCCTGTGTGGTAGCTCCTTTTTTAGACGCGAAACCGGCTTGCAAGTCTTACAGTTAAAGTTATGACGCGTCATTAACCTCTGAATAGGTGGCTCTTGCATTAGCATTAGAAATTCCCAATGTTCCTAATTTCTCGAATGGCTCATACGCAAATCCGCGACAGGTAACAAGTTACGTATTTGCTAGACTTTGGAAGCCAATTTAAGTAGGTATTTTGCTTGGGTAACTTCTTTTGCCCAGTGACTGAGAGAATATAACCCAACGCGCGAGAGCCTGAGACGAGATGGCAATGATCCCCATTTGTTCATAATAATCGGCTCTAGGCTCTTTTCAAAATACCAAGACGTTCCCCGACATTGGAGGCTTGGATCTGCTTTGTAACAAAAGTCATCATTACATCCCTAATAGATTCGTGCCTCTAACGGAGGTGTAATTAGGGAATGTCAACATGCCATCAACAGCAAAATGGGCCTAGAGATTGTTTCTTTCAATAGATATAAAATGAGTTTCAAGCTAAAACAGTTGTAGCTTCAGTTCATCCACATTTAGTTTCTCTCACGTGACAGAACCAAAATTGTCCTATTTTTATAAATAGAAAAAAAAATGCAATTTAAATTCTTGAACTACTTTTATATTATTTCTTCTTATTCAGATTAACTTGGGAAAGGTGTTTGAACAACATCAAAAAGATAAAATTTCTTTGATTTATCCAAACAGATTTTATTATTTAACCAAACCAGTTGGTTACATGGGTTAAGCTTTGTTAGCTCAAGTCTGCCTATTGCTCTGAATATATAAAACTGATAGGAAGATGCAGTGAAATTAAAATCTACGTGGGCCTTTTCCTTATGGGAGATAGACAGTGAACTACATTTTTCCAGTGCAAGCTTGGTTGTTTAGGACGCCATCCCCACTCTGGGTAGTCAAGTTATAAGGCACAGTCATTTTTGTCACTTTTTGAACAACGTCGACAACTATATCCATTTCAGAATCTTTTCTTCTGTTCTCTAGTTAATATCAGGAAACTGCACATCGTCCCAGTTTTCACTCTGGGCCTTTTGGAGTGTTGTGTACAAAAGAGGTACCGTTTAAGGAAGGCACATTTTTAGCTCGTGTTCTGAGGTGCGAAACGGTGCACCAGTTAACACTGTAGCGGAAAGATAGTTGGAGAAAATGTCCTTGTGAAACCATTAGACTGGCATCCAAAACTATTACTCCTAGTTAGACAGACCCAGCTTGAAGTAGTGCTGCTGGATAACCGTTTTACCCATTGAATTGACCATCACGCTTCCAGTCAATCACTCAGCATTGCCTAAACAAAGCCTGGGTGTTACGACATGGACTTATTTTATTTTTTATTACATTTTTTTGAGTCTCAACTCTATCGAGGGTGAGAATTGCCCATTAGGCACTCGCCTCTAGTTAGTTCGAACAGTTGTAACTGCACTTTCCTCTAATAACCCTTGGTCACTTTGGTATGCCAGCTTCAGCCTATGGCAAAACCATTGAATGTGTCTGACGTCAAACGTGCTGTTTATACGAACGTCAGCACGGTGGAAATGAACTAAGCTAAAATCTATTAAATTTGTCCTGACTACGATCAATCGGCTTAGCTTAAGTTCCTTTTACCAAAAGAAGAAAAAAGCGGGGCTCATTTCTTCAAAACTTTTGCTCCTTTGCTCATGGATTCCTACTTTCTTAAAAGCGAAACGTCTTGCCTGTTCCGTTCTTAATTAAAAATGTAGGTCAGTGGTAGATTCGTCTTCTTTCAAAGATTTATTTTACAGTATCTAAACATTTTAGGGTTTCCACCGTCCCTACAGCTAAAGAAGCTTCTTTCTAAGTTATGTTGGCACTCTCCGGCAGCAACGCGCCTTTCAAGACCTACTCATTCTACTTAGGTCCCTTTTTTGCCCCTGCAGGTAAAGCAAAGGTTTCAAGGAATTGATCAACCCTGCTTGGGCCGCTGAAGCCAACCTGCCAACATAACGGGACTTCTTCGTTCACATTCACATACTTGACGCACTTGTACAACTAGAAATATACGCAAGCATAAGAGACATGCACTCCTAGAAAAAAAAATCTAAAGAGTCGAAATTCCCACGCGCGGAGATGGTTGTTGCTTTTTCAACATGCAAACCACATGGAGATTGAGACTTAGCGTTTCCAATCCTCAACCAGACAATTTCTGCATAGAGGACATGAATCCTAGATTCCGAGCCAATAATGTACCTATTGCACAACATAGGGTTTTCCCGCGCACCTGTGCAAAGCTGTATTTATTTCCACACAAAATACCACAAAAGGGGTTAAAGGTGAGCTGAACGAGCTGGATGGTTGTTGAAGAACAGGTTTCAGCCGTCTTTCTCCTCCCTCTCCTAGCCGACTTCTCCTATGCTTTGTCCATACGTGCGTCAAGCTCCCTTTATCGGCTGCCAAGGTGTTTTGTTTTATTAAATTTATTGATTCTGGCTAGTATTTTACCTTACGCATCTTCGTGTTGGTAACACACGGTATTGATGTCATCGTCTTTTTAACTTATTCAGTACTGAAGACAAGGAAAAAGGGTTCACCTTGTTCAGAGAACCTTGCCAAAAGTTGCAGAAACAAGTTTCGGTTGGATCGCCTTTAGCTTAGCTTAGTATTCGAGGAATGTTACGGGCAGGATAAAGGGTTTTAATTGCAAAATGGAGGGCATTAAGCGCTACTTGTTGCTGGTTTACAAAACTTGTTTCGCTAGCTTTTAATGGAGCAATGGGGTATGAGGTAAAAGATGGTACGGAACAAAAAACACCCGAGCTACTCAAGTACACCGGCGGAAAAGGAACGCGCGTGTGTACAATCTGGAAGGCCCGGAACTAAGCGAAAAACTTTTGAAGGTGCAGGTTAAGATGGGAAAATAGGTCAGATCTAGAGGAGGCAATTACAAGGCAAGCCAAACCCGTTTTTTTTTTTTTAATCAGCAATATGGACTGCCACCACGCCAGTAGTTTGTGTTTTGTTTCGTATATTCTTCCTCAACTTAGTTAAATAAACATCGCCAAAAAGAAAAACTGCGAAAACCTATTATAGTTACATATTTCTGTGACTGCGTCGTTTGTAGAGTGCTCTATCCACGATTTACTTTCCGGGTGGAAAGAATTATGAGAAAAAACTTACACTATTTTACAATAAGTCGGAATATTTTTTTTCTCGGAGGACAATGTTAAATAGAATATCATGTAAAGTAGACTTTGCAAAAGTAATGACTATCGAAGATAAAATTTCATTTTAACTACAGTACACTTCAGGATGAAAGGTACTGGACAGGCCCCTAGGCAGTGGGGGTTAGGGGTTAACCCCCCGAAATTTTTGTTGTATAATGGCGAGCATAGGAGAAACCGAAATGTCCAATAAATTTGCATTTCGATCTCCCCATTCCGCGAATCGAAGTCCTGGCCACGTACATCGTGCTTGAGACTTTTTGCTTTTAATTCAACAAACCTGGTTCCGTAGATTGTATAACTTTATTCAGTAAATATTAACTTTCAGAGCAGCGATTGTCAACCAGATTAATTTTATTCCATCCTAAATAGTGGAATTCCAGTTTTGTTCGAACAGAAGGGATCCGTACATTTCAAGAGCGCGAACAAGAAAGTACCTGACCCCTCTTGTTTTTTGTACGCAAATTGTTTATTGCACCGAACGCTAACAAGTAAACTAGTTTGATAAACTTTCGTTCTAATTTTGTACCTGTTTTGTATCGCTTTTCTCCATTTGCAGCCCGGGTTTTTGCCCGTTTTTGCTCGTTTTTGATAGTAGTTTTCTTCTTTTTAATTAGTACACTTGGACATCTTGCTTTATTGCAGGATGACCCTGTCAGACAATCCTACTACTTTTCTTTAACATCGATTCAATGTTTTTCTGTTGGTTTTATTACTGAAACCAAATTTGAGACGGGCTAGCTCCGCGTGCGCCATTTTCTCTTGTTTTGCAAAGTTGTGAAGACGTAAGGGAAGCAATGAACGGCGCCAGCTTTGCCAACCGCTGAACACCCAAGATGTTTCGAAAATGCGACTTATTCGTGTAAGCAACTTGCTTGTCAGTACGGTTGCTAAGGAAGTCAGACAGACCCCTCAAAAGTGTCAGTCGGAACAGAAAAAAGGACGATGGCATGTCAGTTTTGTCAAGTCACCAACTAAAAGGATCCGAGTACATTAAAACTTGTAGGCTACCCGTTAACCAAAAGGACGGAACTTTTGCCATTAAGTCTACTTAAGTATTTTGCTTTTAATTTCCTTAACGCTCCCATCTACGCTGGGCAAAACTGACCATTAAAAATTGAGGATTTTTTCTGGCTTGTACCGTTGTATCTTTGATTACGAACCATATCTACATAATACCAAAGCTCCTGCGGTCGCATTATATGCTTCATTGGTATGAAAAACATTCCAGAGTCATGTTTAGAAAATACGGACAATGCTGAGAAATTGACCATAACGTGAGAAAATCATGTGTTTCAAGTCTCACATTCCATGTAATATCTTAGTCCAGTTTTTCCCCTAACGAGCACGATTTGCTTGTGTCCGTGTGAACTATTTCTTCCGACATATTATCTAGAGCATACAGAGTTTCTAACGCGGAAACCGCAACTACCCATTCTTCCCATTGAAAGAATGTTAAAAACTAAATCTTTCCATTAAAAGCACTTTAGAAACTTAACGGAACGGCACAAGGAAGAAAAGATAGCCGTAAACTTCGTAAAAAGCCCGTTGAAGTGACCCCTTTAAGGTCAGGTCAAACGACACTATTGGAACAGGTCGAAACAACTTTACAGCTACGTAGCATTTCGGTACGCCTCTATTTTAAATATCTCACATTGTGAGTGAAGTTTGAAAGCTCTTTTCCTTTTGACTATCTCTTATGTATGTGGGACACCTAGGAGATCCATCATAGATTGTGAAGGTAAAGCTAGGGTGGAATCTTCTGAAGATTTCTTCTTTAGTCCTACGCAGAGCCAAACTATTATTTCACCTGGTATCACCGTTACTTACTTGCATGAGAACTAGAGCAAGGAACTTTCTTTGAAACCTGCGGACGGTGTCCGAGAATTATTCTAGAAACTAAACACCGACGGACCGAGAAACTTGGCTATAAACTGTCCACATAGCGTGAAATTTCGAGTCTTGCGTAAGAGCTTGGCAAAAATACATATTTATCATACATGCCAGAAGAACCAAAAGTTGTTTTTCTTGTACTCTTCAGGTCAGCTGCAAGTTCCTTACTAGCTATCCAAGAAAGCAGGTTGAAAGGGTAGGGCAGGGTAGACAGTACAACAATTAAGTCACCTTTTTAAGCGCTTCGTCCTTCACATTCATTTGTGTTTTACGTAAGCCTTGGAAATTAGAGTTGGAGGAAGTTTGGCGAGCATTCTTTGTCATCACATATCATGACTAGAAAAACTGACGAGGTCGGGGCTATGCGAACGTTCCTGACCACACGAGTTTCGTTTTGCGTACCTAAGATGCGTATGCCATTATTACGAATAGTCACAAAAGAAGTAGCTGTGTAGAGAACCACAAAGGAAGAAGCAATCGACAACAATGACATACCAAGTAAACGGATGAGAAATAACTGATTTATACGTAGTACCTACAAGAGCACCGCTACGGAGCCCGTAAGCTCCTTTCGTGGTATTTTTATTTTTTTTTCTCGCACAGAAAAGTTCACAATGACGCAGCCACTTCCTATACCAATGGTTTTTGCATGTCCTTAGCCCCATTCTTTCTAATAATACAAGTCACATAGATGTAGGCCTCTGCCAAAAATCGACATGTCTTTGACCTCTTTTGGATTGCTGCTTGACGTCCAAACTATTACTGTTATGTGAAGTTGATGTGCTTTCCTAAATTAGTAACTTGTAAAGTTCTATGAGTAGTCGAGCTATCAACAATCAATGGAAGGGGTAGAAAATCTACATTCTTTATTACATACCCATAAGGTTTGAAGGAAAACAATTGTCATGAAAGTCGGTAACAATCAGTGCCCGTATCCAGGAATTTGGTTCGGGATAGGTTTTACCATATGCAATTTTTTGGACGTATTGCGTTTCCCTATCTTACCCATTATACCGAAAACATTTCGGGGGTTTGGACCCCCTAGCCCAACTTAACACGGCCTTGGTAACAGTACAAGCGAAGGATACCCTACGGAGCTTTCTCCTTTTTTCTCTGTACCGGAAGGGAATGCGAACTCATTCGAGTATCCCCCCTTCCGTATCGTTGCCCAAGTGTCAATGAACAATCGTGTTTAGGCCTGTAATGCTCACTCGGACACGTTCGGTAACGGCAATGGGAAGGAACGACGATTCAACGTCGATTAAGGCTTTTCTCGCGGCAATAGCGAGCGGTTTTCATTTTCGCCAGCAGCACCACTTTGGCCGGTTTCCTTTGGCAATCCATCCGCACTGGAAGGAAGAACCATTTTTGGCTTCCAGCCTTTAACTGTACCTCGTACCCGAGTAGCATATACCTGGGCTTGGGAGATGATCAGGGAAGGGAAGAAGAGCTACCTTTCAAGCCACTTTGCCTATAGCTTTTCCTTCCTCCCATAACCCCAAGCGAAAGCCATTGTGGCCGCGGTACCGGGTCATCCTTGTCCCTTTGAACAGAAGAAGAATGCCCCGGTAAAAGCGTCCGCCCCGCCCCCTGTCCTTCTTTCTCCCTCCTGGGCGCTCTTCTCGTACGCACACTTTTCAGACTATAAAAGTCTTCTGACATTCCAGTCAGCAACATCATTACATTATTGACCAGCCTTCGAACAACTTCAACCAGTGCAGGAATTCAGCTAACATAAGAAGTGCCAAGGAACTCATTTCATTCAGTGCAATCCTGAATCCCGACGAGTGCAGTTCTTGAAGTCTTATATTAAACCGTCCGTGTGTTTCTTTTTTCAGGTAAGGGGTGCGTGAACAGTGTTGATTTGACCCACGCAGGAATTTTCAGGAGTGTGCTTAAACGTTTGAAAAATTGTGTGCATAAACTATCGCCTTTACGAGTGCTGGGCATTGACCCAGTTCATTGGGATTTTTGCGGATTAATTGATTCTAAATACTTTCGCTATTTGCTCACTGCATGTCTTAACAAGTCTTAGAAGAAAAGCGAAGGTTACATGACCTGTAATTGGCAGTATCCGAAATGTTAAAGATTTTGCACCTAAACGCTTATAAACGCAATGATTACGATGCCACGTGGGTCGTAGTTGTTCGCACTAAATTTGCAGGTCAATGAACCCTGTTGACGAATTTTGAACCCATTTGGATCATTTCAAATATTGAATTTTCCTTTTACAGGTTTCGAACACACACGCACGATGAAGTGGTGTTTGGTTTTCGTCGCCACCAGCCTAATCCTTGGGGTAAGTAAAACAAAAACAAAAAAAAAAAAAAAACATCCTGCAAAATCCTTTCGCCAAGGAATCGGTCGAGCATCGAAATGGCCCGGTGACTGAGTTTTGCTTTACTACAACCAGCAAAAACGCAGCACCATCTGGCCCCTAAAACTTTTCCGTTACCACTTCTTTCTTTTACTCGAAAGGGATTCCGCCAGTTGCTTCAGACGGTAACACGTTGACGTCACCAAAAACTCGTAATACAAGAACGCGCTCAAAAGCCAGGAGGCATAGACTAAGATAACGGTCAAGGTCCTTTCGCAGCTCGAGACAGGTTACACGTGAGCTGATGCTATAAGCGAGAATTTAAAGGTTCCGAGAAACACGAACACTACTTTTGAGTTAATAGCAGTGGGGACAAAATACGTAAAAGTAGAACACAGCTATAATTTTCCGAGCTGTGGACAGATTTTTCAAAATATTAAAAATTCCTAGAAAAATTCGCTAACGCAATGCTAAAAATGCATAAAAAGTACAGACCCAGTTAGCCATGGGGGAAACACAGAATTTAAAAGAGAGTAAAGACGTGTCAAGAACAAGGTTTGACTGCTCCTAGCTAGGTACCGGCATGCATACGATTGACCGTTACCCTCAAGTTAACGGGAAGTGGGAATCACCATGTCCCAGAGGCTCTTCGCCTACAGGGCACTATGGGACCAACAGAGCTGGTACGAAAGCAGAAGACCGGGATTCTTGTTAATGTATGCGACCTGACCGTTTCCGTACGTAATGTATGGGTAAGACAAAAATACCGCACGTCCCCACCGTCCGTCCCGTTTGGTGGTCTCAACCTGCTAGCCGGTTGCAGGAGCTCTTCAAGTAGAACACACTGAAATTCCGAATGGAGGTCACGCGTTCTTTTTAAAACATTTCTTAGGCTGCAACAGTTCTATAGCCTTCCTAGCCGGCATAAGAAGACATTGGAAAGTTAGAGCAATCACCGCACAGTGATCGACATATCCACTACCCACACGCGCTAATTAGGACAGCTAGATGCAATCATTAGTAAAGTGCCCGTTACAACAAGTGCTTTACAAAGTACTTCCGTGCTTTTCCTTTTGAAAGCTACTTTACCGCCTGACTAAAAAAAATCAAAGGTGGTCTAGATAACTACACATGAGCAACCAAGCTCACGGATGTTGACAAGTCAACCCTAGCTAATAGCTTCTAACGATCTGGGGAAATGTAGGCGGGCTTATTTCTAACTCTGTTAGTGATGAACTTCGAAACTTAAATTTCATTCTCTCCTTGCAACGTCACGTGCTTAATCTTAAGTAATTAATTACTACAGGCATTCATTCATTAGTTACATATATTAAATACCTCAATTATGAAGCTTCACAGTTAGGCTGCACAGGCCTACTGAAATAGTGAGAACTTACCCAAATGGAAAAGGACAACACGGAAGATGTGGTGGGCAGGTGGGGAAGAGGCTCCTCTTCAGTTTACCCAGAGGCAAGAGATCCCGTTAGACGGCCCCGTGACTATTCAAGTTCAAAGCCGTCGTCCTTTCCCATTGAGAAAACCGACAGTCGGTTAGCCGGTCAGCATACCTGAGGGAGGCTTCAAAGGGAAGGACGGGTTGAAGGGTGGATTTTCCTCATAGAAGGGTCGTTTCTTACTATGCAGGACTTTTTGCAAGTCACGCTCGACCATCCTTACTGACCTAAATAACTCAAAAGACTTGACTGCATAAATCAAAATATGTTTTTCTTCATTTTGCTAACTTTTGGTTTGCTTTCTTTCAGGTGGCACTCGCCGCGGAAGAAGTTAAAGAAAAAGTTGCCGTTGTGCAAGCTGAAGCTCAACCTGCCGAAGAACACTCTCAAGAAGCGCAAGACCGTTCCGACCATGATGATGAAGATCAGATTGCTTTGGAGAGCGGGCACGTGGAAGATCATAATCCCGGTTATGGAGGTCACGTTATAGCGCAGCCTCCACCTGCCTACGGTGGCGAGCCCGCGCACCCTCCTCCTCCCCCAGTCTACCATGCTCCTGTGCCACAAGCCTACCCACAACAGCCCATCCCCGTGCCACTACCAGTTCCCGTTAAACCCAACAGCGTAGTCTTGCCTACTTTGCCTAAGCCTGCTGCCCCTCAATACAACAGGCCACCTCCTCGTACACAGCCTCAAGTTTACCATGCTCAACCCCGACCTGCCAACCCTGGCTATCAAGCTGGCCCTGCTCCTGCTCCCTCCGTACAAGTTCCAGCTTACCAGCCTGCTCCTCTTGCTCAACAACCGCCCGCACACTATGAACAGCCTGCTCCTTTGCCGCAACCTGCCTACCAGCAAGGACCTGCCCCCGCTCCTCAGCCTGCTTACCAGCCAGGACCCGCGCCTGCACCTCAACCTGTCTACCAGCCTGGACCTGCTCCCGCTCCTCAATCTAACTATCAACAAGGACCCGCTCCTCAGCCTGGCTACCAACAAGGACCTCCTCCTCCTCCTCCTACTCAGAACTACCAAGGACCTCCTCCCCCAGCTCCCCAACCAGCCTACCAAGGACCTGCCCCTGCTCCTGCCCCCGCTCCTCAGCCGGGTTACCAAGGACCTGCCCCAGTTCCTCAACCAGCTTACCAAGGACCTGCTCCTGCTGCCGCTCCTGCCCCTACTCCTCTTCCTGCACCTCAACCAGTTAGCTATGCCAAACAAGTGCCGCCTGCTGAGTACCAAGCTGGATCCGCCGCTGCTGCTTCTTACCAAAACACCGCTGTCGCTCAAGCTGAACAATGGTTGGCTCCTACCCCTGAGATGCCTAAGATTGCTTCCCTTGACGTCAAATGCGAGAAGAACTTGATGAAGGTCTACATCGAATTCGACAAACCCTTCTACGGCATCATCTTCTCCAAGGGACACTATTCCAATGTCAACTGCGTTCACTTACCCGCTGGACTTGGTCGCACTTCCGCCAACTTCGATATTAGCATCAATACTTGCGGAACCACCGGTAACACTGAAAACGGTCTCTATGGCTACGGTTCCCAGTCTGGTTCCGGTACCTTCTTCGAGAATACTATCATTGTCCAATACGACCCTCAAGTTCAAGAAGTCTGGGATCAAGCTCGCAAACTCCGTTGCACGTGGCACGACCAGTACGAAAAGTCCGTCACCTTCCGTCCCTTCCCTGTTGATATGCTCGACGTCGTCCGTGCTGACTTTGCTGGAGACAATGTTGGTTGCTGGATGCAAATCCAAGTCGGTAAAGGTCCCTGGGCTTCCGAAGTGTCCGGCTTGGTGAAGATCGGCCAGACCATGACCATGGTCCTCGCTATCAAGGACGACGACAGCAAGTTCGACATGCTCGTTCGCAACTGCATGGCCCATGACGGCAAACGCGCTCCCATCCAATTGGTTGACCAACGTGGCTGTGTCACTCGTCCTAAACTCATGTCTCGCTTCACCAAGATCAAGAACTTTGGCGCCTCCGCCTCTGTCCTTTCTTACGCCCACTTCCAGGCCTTCAAATTCCCCGACTCCATGGAGGTCCACTTCCAATGTACCATCCAGATCTGCCGTTACCAATGCCCGGATCAATGCGCCAGTGAGGCTCCCCAACAACCGGGCTACGGTATTGAGCCCCGTCCCGCTGGAGGTGCCAACTACGCCGCTGAACGCGTCGGTCGTCCTCGTGATGAGCGTCGTACCAAACGTGACGTTGGTCTCGATCAAGAAACCGATGTTGGCATTAACCGCATCATTCAAGTCGTGTCCACTGGTGACCTCACCTTCGCTCTTGAGCAAACCAAAGACAACACCACGACCATCGTCTTCCCTTCACGTGAAAACGACGGTCTCATCTGCATGACCTCTCCCGGCTTCGCGGCTACTTTGGTAGTCCTCCTCGCCATCCTGGTCATCTCTTGCTTGCTTTCCGCGTTCTTGTGCATACGTCACCGGTCTCTCGGCGGTATGGACCGATCTTTAGTCTCTTATGAAAACCCAGTGTTCGGCCATAAGAAGGGCCACTTTTAATTTCGACGAAGTTTAGAACCACCGTTCGGACACATAACAAGCGAACCAAACCATTGCAGGACGATCCCAGCGATGCTGGACATCGCTGAGATGTTTCGTTCACATAATTGCGGGCAACTTCTTTTTCCAATTTTACTTGAAGTTTTGCGTAACTTTTAGCCCAACAGCTCCACTCCTGCCAATATTTTCCCCTCCAATCTCCCTTCCCCTACGAAAATGCCTGTTAACTAAAACACAAAAAAATCTTAACTTATTTATTATAATTGTTATGCTCAAGCGGGTTTTGGGAGCAAAGATGACTTTACGACTTACGAACCGAGGACATTCATGACCCCAGACCTTGTATAACGATATCCCAGTTAAAACTTCGGGACGTTGCATTGAGTCCTGTCAGGCAGTTGACTCACATATCCCAGATAAAAGACACAAGTGACACGACGAACGCTATGCCTGGCCCAAATAGCACTGGACGGAAAGCTTATTTGACTCACGGACGCTCATTTACTAGTTAACGGTTCAACGTTTGTACATAAAAAATCAGGACACTATGAATGCAAGGGACGGCTCGAATCAATCTAGTATTCTTGTATATACAAGTAGGACGTGACTTCTCCACATGACATCATTCTTTTTTCCTGGACACCGAAAGCACTAGTTTCTCCCCTTCAGATGCGACCAAGACTTTTTCCACAGTGCAACATTGGTTACTACGAAAATGCTACAGAAACACAGAGTGACAGCTCTTGTGTTTCGCTATACTATCTGGGATACGAATTTGTTGTTTGTTTTCTTCCAAGTGTGTGTGTGGCGTAGCAGAATGGTTACAATAAATTATTATCAAAACAACTTTGTTTATTTTGGTTCGGGTTTCTTCGTATATTACATAGAAAAGTCAATTCGATGTTTCTCTACTGATGAAAACGGATCAAAAGAAACTGCAATTGATCTTGAAGCATTCTATCGGTATTGCGTTGAAAACGAAAGCAGTGCGCAATTATGTGTAAAAAGAAGTAGAACTTCATATTTGTAAAAATTTCTAATAATTTAGGCTAATATTTGTTTATTTTTTTAATAATTAATAACTGGTTTCAACTAAATCGTTACCTAATATGTTACGTTTATCGGAGATTGTGACTTCTCGCAAAACTTAATCGTAGGGAAATACAGTATCTCGTGAAAGGCTAACTCAACTCAGTCAAAAATTCCTATAGGTTAAGACTTCTTGTACGAAGTAATGGAGTATAAAGTGTTCCAAGTTTCATGTACGAAATATATCTAAACAAATACCTATCGACCTGAAACCGCTCTGAGCGTGTTTCAGAGGAATCAATAACCTGCCGAACGCTTCTCAAGGAATTATTCTTGCGAACTCGACTGCCTGTAAAACCAGGTTAACAATGCAAGGGAAACAAGCCCAAGGACGCTTGACAGAAGATTGGGTTCAGTTTGTGCATTTTGGATGAAGCCTAGCACACAACAGGTACCTCTTTGATTAAAACGCAGAGTTGGATGAGACAAGAATGCGGAAGAAGGCGGTAGGTGTTCATACGAAAGCGTTACGGGTCAACGGCCAACAATGGCCCTCTCTCATGCTTCTTCGTAAAAGACGGAGTGCGGAGAAAAGGAACGTAGTCTCATTCAGATTGTTCAGTTGTAGGTAAAAGTTGTATTCATCTTATTTGCCTAAGCTTCAATGGCTTCTTTGTCACATAAAACATGTGACTGTTCACAAAATAAGAGGAAATTACATTACCTGCATGGGAGCTACAAGACAGGTGGATCGTCGCATTTTACGAGCAGGTCGAAAATCTTCGTCGCTCGGGAATGCCGGAAAAAGTCTATATCGAATAAATCTTATATTCGCTTAGCCATTAGAAAAAAAATAGAAAGATTAGGAATTGAAAAACAGAAAAAAAAAATCCTAAAGTCATTAGAATGCACAATTAATTTCCAGTATAATGTTTATACTAAGTATCACATGTTTACCAAGGCTTCCTATGTGTTTGTCAAATGTTCAATATTTCCCCACCCTCTCCCCTCACCACTCCCCCCAAGTTCGACTTGAAATTTAGGGAGGAGTAGAAGAAACAGAATCCTTGACGATTCCGTAGCGGTCTCCAGAAGATTTACCCGCGTCGTAGGCCTATCAGGTGAGGACTGGCCATTACGGCATTGTGGCAAATGCCGCTTGGGTCGGAAAATGACCTTTTGGGGCCGGGCTTTCTAAGTATTAATAATATTAAAAGAGTTTAGTGATGCCGCTTTGAATTTCCGCATAGGCCCCTGGCAAGCCAGTCCGCCTCTGAGGCCTATGATCTTTTGATGAACATGAGGAAGATTTGCTGTTGACTACGAAACTGTATGAAGTACTACAACTTCTGGTGTGGGTAGACTTTTCTCTAGTAACGGTTCGTGCAGAGACGTCGACACGTTTTCCTGTTCTGTTTCAAGAATTGAAAAACTGATTGATATGCATATAACATAACACATGTACCAATGTAAAGAATCAATTCCAAAAAGTTTTAGAAGGTCCATTATTTATTTAAATAACAGTTTGGAGAAAAGGTGGGCATAGTCAAGTCCACCGCCATCTGCTCGAAAACTCTTGTAGCTTTCTTTGACTTCACCTTAGCTTAAAAGTCAGCGGCAAATACAAAATTCTTCGGATGAATGCAGGTTAACTTGGCAAGCATGTCAATCCGCCAATTAGTTGCAGAGGGCGGGAGAGTGCAATCGATACTTTCAAGCTTGCTCACCTTCACCAAATGGCTTTGCTCGATGCTCTTTTTCAATTTATTTGCGTCCGTTTCCCCAAAAGATACATATCAAGTGTCGCGGTCAATGGATCGTCATTCCCGTTCGCAAGAAGATCAAGGAGAATTGAGTTACGACCTTGTGTATCTAATACAATTCTTTGCGTAACTTTGATTAATATAAATACGAAATTGTGCCATATATTTGTTTATTGGGAATAACAAAGGAATTTAAACTCATCAGTCTCATTCCTTCACTTAATTAACAACCGACAGCATGGTACGAAGTTATCTTAATTAAGCGATTTACAAAGTGAGCTTTACGCCTGCAAATGAAAAAAATAATTGATAAAGAGGTGAGGTCTCCAGAGAAAAGGATTAGTTAAACAATTGATCCTCATGGTTTGCATTAGTGCAAATGTTTTGAACATTCTTCTCTATGTTAGCGCTCGACAAAAAAGCGAATCTGTTTTACGGTCTTTTTTTTCCGCGCTTGTACTTTAAGGGTTGTGCCATACTTAGTTTGAATTACATTTTGTTCGTTGTAGCTGAACCTCCACAAGTCTTTCGTGGCACACAGTTGAGTATTACAGTCTTCGTGCATCTAACGATTTTTTAAATTGCTAGATACTCTTAATCAACATAGTAACAGCATTAACTGAACCTCTGCTTATGTTAGGAAAACAGCCAAGCTTGATTTGCAATGTTTTTTGACGCACCTATTCTTACCCTATAAATTTTCTCACAAATTGTTTGCGCTAGATGATGAAGTCTTTTTTTATTTTCTACATCCCTAGTTTCGTATACCAGAGTTCCTTAGTTAATTTCTGGTATTTTTTAACTCCAATGTATGCATCCAGTTTACGTGTGGTGATTGCTCTATTTGAGCATTTCCTATGAAGGATATCATCGTAATTTGCTTTCAAGAAGTTTTAGTCTAACATGGTTCTTATAATAGCTCTTGTTCTTCTGAGTGCGAATTATTAAAATATTGAAACGAAAAATAAGACGTCTGAGAATCAGGCCCCTTTTAGACCGAAATATGAAAAGTTCGTACGAAACTTTTATGAAATATAAGAAAAATGTTGGCACTGGGCGTTTGTGTGATACTAGTCAAGTTTCAAAAGAACACTTTAAATTTTCTTGTCTCTTCCTAGAATTTAATTCACAACATACCCTAGAACACTAACAAAAATACACTAACACGCACCTTATAGCCCCAGGTCTGCTGTTCACCTTCTTTTACCACATTCCAAACTCGTCGAGGTTCTCCGGGGCATATTACGCTTAGCACTTGACAGACTGCAGTATACATGTGCGTGTTCAAGGTTCCAAAGGTAAAATCTCTAACCGGAGTCAATTAGAAGCTCAGGGCCACGGTACTCCGCCTGGCTTCTTTTCAGAAGATTTATTCATGCTCATTGCTGTAAGCAACTACCAGCTTCCCAGATTCCAAACCGTACCCCAGTAGGAAGTAAACCAAATCCTGCTGTAAAAATTCCATCATTCCGCAAAATTTTCCTCTTGATATCGAGAAACAACAAGCGTGAAATGTAAGCTTTTTATCTTATTAAGTAGGTTCGCATAATTAAGACTTGAGTGCCTGACCGTTTAAGCACCGTTGGTCACTTTTTATGTTGGTTTATTTCACGACCCACATTTCATAAATTTCTCAAAGAAAGACTCCAAGATCATGGTTTTTAAAACAGGAAGGCGACTACAAGTTCAGCTACGATTCTAAGATAGGCAAATTCTTGTGCTAATATACACCAGTGTGCACGCAACCATGAAACTTCGACAAGGATCATGTCAAGTACATATTTAAAGACACGTGAAAAGCCACGGGAATGTCCCCTGTCACTGTTGTCCCGGACTGAGGTGATTATCTTCTTAGAAATACCCACTAAAGTATGAAGTTCCCAAAAATCCGCTATGTTATCTGACTTTATGTGCAAGTTTTTTTTTTTAGCGGCCACACGACATGTCACGTATTTTTCCTTTTAACATCACCTTAGCGGCTCCAAACTAAACTGTATATTCGTCACTAGCTCGTCGAAGGGCGTTGCATAAAACGTTGGGACGTAATCAATTTCATTATCATTTAGATACCTACAGCGTGCTCTATAAGGAATTTTTAAAACGAAAGTAAACTAAGCTCACAACTGCGCGATCGTATTCCCTCTTGCCATATTTTGTACTGAGTTGTTATCTGAATATTGCAACATTCCTCCTGCTTAGCATTTGTTTTCCAAAACTTAGTATTGTGTGGCATGAATCATGCACCAATTATTCATGTAGAAAATTTCTGCCCAACAGCTGAAGGAGTGGAATGCCATGTTAAGTAAAAGTCGAATGCTCACAAAGGCCCCGGGGATGACAAGTGAATAATTTTGGTTAAACGGACTTTACCTTCGCGGAAGTCCACGAGCGAAACTTTGTGTCTTTTACCAAACAGCGGTTCGAAATAACAAACAAGTCAAAATAGCCTATAGCATCAGTTTTACATCAAAGCATAACGGAGTAAATGACAGATTTCTGGTTTTTGTAAGTGCTTCAAGCTTTTGTCCGTTGAGTTATCTAGACCTAAGAGCCTGCACCGGTGATACCTCGATACAGTCCAACAGGTTTCTATACAAATTATGCTTTCAGGCCTAAAAGTTAGCCCACAGCGAATGCCTTTTACCGCTCTCTCCTTGAACAATTTCAAGCCATTCAGAACAATAACTTTAACCTTATCTAAGGCTTTATGTCCTAATATAACTAAAAGCTAGAAATATTGTTCCAGATGAATCTTAGCCACGGTTATTGAAACTCTTGGTTCAGTCATCGCAGTTGCACATTTATTATTGATGTTTTTAGTTACTTTCGTTCACTATTTAGCATTCGTTAAGGAATAGTATAAGCTGATCTTCTAATGGTCGCAGAAACAACTAAAGTGGAATAAGAACAGCAGCAAAGTGTAAATCACTGTTGGCCCACGAATCTTTTTGTTCTATACAGTATTATCTATTAAATATTCTATATTGTATACATTATTATACGCAAGGTTTTATATAAATCATAATTATGATACTACAACCAGCAAAGCTCGTTGGATGGTTTAGTTTTTAAAAAATCATAATACACTCCTTTATGTAGTCAAAGTCAACATTCAATGGTTCATACAGTTTTGGGCAACTTAACTACATGCGATCTTTACTCGTTTTCTAAGCCTCGTGGTATATGAACCAGACGAAATAATTGTGAGAATGAGGTTTGAACACAGTTGCTCAGCGCACCCTGTGTGATGACGACAGAATTTCAATTTCGATCAATGTACTTCGAATGGGATGTAAATTGGCTCGTCCGGTGCACTTTCCCTATTAGGTTTTCCATATTCCAATTTGCGTGCTGTATACACGATGGCATCAATGCTGAAGTATCGTGCGAGACGTAGCCTGTTTCATGGGGACGCTTCCGTTCTTACCCTCCATGGGTATTGGAGCGGAGGTCCTGCAATAGAATCGTTAATAAGCCCCTAGTCATCATGTCAGTGTGGCATACCGTTAACTGCAAGTGGCCTACAGAACGCATCTCCTTTTAAGAAGAAGGAAGGAATCAAAATCGACACAGGAAGTGCGCAGTCATGAAAAGAAGAACCACAACAAACTCATTCAGGACATTTCCCAGTTTCGGCAGACTTGTTGATTAACTATTCCAGAACGAACCGGTAGGCTTCATGACGCACGTCTTAACCCTGAAAAGCTGGCAGATTCTTACATGAAATTGTGCGAACATTCAGTCAAGTGAATCTATACCGATACAGCTAACCGAGTTCTGTGTGAATCCCTGGTGACCACACAAATAATCAGGCAGCCAACCGGGACTCGGAAACTTGTGTATTCCCGGAAAAAAATAACATCTCAAAGGCATGCTTTTTATAACGACTAAGCAAAGATTTGCGCATCGTCACATCTCACGAAGCAACATTCTTCACAGCGTTCCCAGCAATATCTTGAACCTGTCCTAGCTTGTACCTAGAAAACAAGTATAATTTGCAGAACAATGAAATGTCTTCCTTAAAAGAATCTTTATTCCATAAATTCCTCAGTCGGGTATTAAATCTACCCATCTTCGTGATTGGATTGACCGCTTATGCAAATCACTGGAATTTCCGCTAGAAGGATATTCTTCTTGTGAGATAAGACTCTTACGAGCTTTTTGAACCATACGCATCTTTGGATTTTCCAAACGCAAAAGCTTGCAAAAAAAAGCTGGTCACTTAAACCGAAGCGGATAACAAATCCGCTGACGCTTGAAACAAGGTAAAAGTAACAAAAAGCTTAAAGACCGCCAAAAGCCGCACCTTGACTCGGAATAGCATTCTTCCTCCAATTCCCATTGCTGACAATAAGGCTATAAGTCAGACACGAAAAAATGATGAGACGGACTTCGCGGCCAAGACCTGTTGTGCGAGTACTGGTCGAGCGCACCAAACCTGCTGTACGGACCACTGTATGGACCACAACGTCGAAAGGTGTCAATGCCCTCCCCAAAACTCCTTTCAATCCCCATTCAATTTCACCATACCCGTTCTCCTTTTTGTCCCAACTGTGGCTAGTTTCTTATTTGACATTCCACTCATTGCTACGAGCCTAGCTTTATCTCTGGGATACTGTTGTCGTCCAAATTATCACCCTACGATGACTTCTCTGTAATTGGACAGTCGTCGGATAACACTAGCACGCAGACCACATACCTTCTCTTGAGGGGAGGTAGGTAGAAACCAAGAGGGTTCTAAGAATCCGTTAGGTGTGGTGTGTGCTCGCGCGTATGCGCTCGGGCACATTGTTGGGTCAACGGTATATACAATACTTCCTTGGTACGAGCGTTCGAATCTCGGGCTGGAGTAGCCCTATCCTCCAACGAGGGAGCAAAAGTGGGGGAATGAGGCAGGTAGAGACGAGACCAGGGAATGGGCGGGTTTTTCTTCTTTTTTTTTCTTTGGTAGGGTCTTCCCTTCCATAAGGGCTGCTTGCCGGCCGCTTGGGCACGGTGCCAACGCTAGAAGAGGAAGATGGCAGGTGGGACGTTCCTTCACGGTCAAGGTTGGTTGCCACTAGAGACTCCGGAAAGGTATTAGAAGAGAAGAGCTTCGTCCTTAACGAAAAAGCTATAGCCAGGGTCTTTGACAAGTGCTAACCAGTCAGTCATTACTAGAGCGTCCTACGAAGCAACACGCCGGCTAACGCTTCTCTGTCGTGATAGTCAGTAGCTTACGTCGTTGTGTGTTAAAAAGTATCAAACTTTAGTGTGGACAGTGTTCAAACTGGAGAATAACCTTGGCTGCTCAGACTTCTAAGCTACACGTCTAGTCTGGTTTCCTCCCATTTGTCTTTTTGGAGTGTAGGAAACTTACCCATCTAGTGAGGATTATTCACAAGTGCACGCGAAACACAAGGTACGTCTTGGCTTGCTTACTTTAAAAGAAAAGAAAAACAAATATTACTGCTCTGCATCACATTAATGGTAAAGGTTGGTCAGATAAGTTCTCGTAAAACTGTGGAGTCAAAAGTGCTTCTTGTAAAGAAATCTAGCTTGAAAGGAAAACTGATGTTTAAGTCCAGTTAAACTATTAGCAAAAGTAATTAAACAAACTTTCATTTTGACATTAGTGGTAAAAAAGAGGATACGTGATTTCCACATGGAGGTTTACTGCTATTACATACTGCAAGAACTTTACTAGGCCAAAGCACGTTGATATGAACCTGATTGGTGATAAAAAATGCTTACTAGAAACTCGTTCGGGACACGATTGCCCGAACGACTTTGCAATCTCATTCACAAACGGGTCCCAAATGCCTTACCATCTGTTACGTTTATCACAACAGTACTGAGTATTGGTGAGCTTACTGAAATAAAGTACTAAAGCCGTTTTATAGAACTATTTCTACCTTTTCCCACACGGAGTAATTAAAGTGCTTCCATAATTATGGTGCAAATATTTTATTTTCGGTACATACTCTGGTGTGTGTATGTTTTATATACACACACCAGAGTATGCGGTATCGAGGAAAAAGACGTTAGTAAGTTAAACCAAAAGGAGATGTACTTTTTCTGTAGCAAAGTCGGTAGGTGTTGAGTCAACATTTGGTGAAGGCCCCGAGAGAAATGAAGTAACGATTGCGTTGATGAATTTTAAGTTTTTCGTAGTCGAGACAATTAAGCATTTAAAAAACGCGCTGAATCAGAACATGAGTTCGACAAACTTACTTCATGGTGCCATGTGACGCCATAGTCTCAGCACCATTACAAATCTAACCGAAGCAGCAGATGTTTGCTTGTGTCCATTTCGGTTACAATACAAGAAAACTCCCACGCTTAAATTATATTCCTATTTATCCCGGTATCATCTACCGCACTTTTTTTTAATAACGGTTCTATATAATAAGAATAAGATTGCATTATCCCAGCATTTTTTATTGTAAAAATTTTGAAGTGGTTACCCCCTCGCGGGTTGAGCGGATAAGCTCTTGGATAAACAGTTGAGAAACGGCTAAGAGCTACAGGCTTTTCCATTAGCTTTTCCCTTTTCCGCAAAATCAGGTGTCCTATTCCATTTCCTCCGATCCCTTGACTACTTCCCAAAAAACCTATCAATAGACACAAAGGTACCGTTAGCGGTAAAACATCATACGCACATATGGCCCAAGCTTGATCACAATACCTATGCCCTACCATAGATACTGTGCTCCCTACTGGGAAAAAACGCGTCAGCCTCATCTTCCCTATTAGGAATACTCTTCGGATGTCCTGATTTGCATATACAAGGTAATGGGAAAAGGTCTGGAAAGGTTTTCTTGTTGAGGGAGAAGAAAAAATGGGCAGATCTACCCGAGGATGATAAACAGGGAGGCACGCGGACCCAACGCCGAGTACCGTTATTGGCTTTCAGCAACTTTTGGCTTTATTCCTTGGATTGTGCCCATAGCTACGCAGGCCTTTGCCATAATGAACTATCGTATGCCTCGTAAAAGCTTGCGCTTTGCACAGTGCAAAGATCAGACCGGTGGTAATAGGCACAAGACTTATGTTACGGTGCATTGACGCTTCTAACACGATTAAAAATAAAGGTACACAAAATGAATAAACAAAGAACGTATTAGCCTTGAAGAAGGTTCGTTTGGTCACATGTAATGCGTACGGCGTTCGGTAACAACAACGGAATCTGTTGAATAGTAAAGAAGTTCATTACACAACCTAAAGCCAGTTTATTTGCACTCAGAATGCTCCATGCCAAGCGCCGACACTCACAAGGTTTCGCCGTGACTGATCTTTCGTTTTTTCACTTTTTATAGAGCTTGCGTCCTTGCGAAGATGATATTGCGAACGTAACGAAAGAAAATTTTCCGAGAATTCTTTTTTGAAAATTTTCACTTATACCATTATTCAGTAAATAAGCCTGTTCACGGTGTTTTGTTCCATTTCCACCCGTTTTTATGTTATACTTCATTAACTTGATGTCTAGCGTAGTTTTTTTTATTTATCACGTCCTTTTATCACGTTTGATAGCGTGGGTATGAGGAGTTTCCGTCCGTACTTTTTGCTGCGCAGTTTATTACCATAATGGTTGGAACATTTCAAATTTTGCATTGTGAGCAGTAAAGCAAGGCCTCACTTTTTTCCTATGAAGATCCTCGCCGGAAACAAGTTTTTTTTTACTTCTGTATGTACTCGACGCAGCGATTTCGCAAACTATCCGGAAATGCCTAATGGTGTGTTCTTTCACCAAAAGCCGAAAAATTGTTAACACATCAAACCGTTAAGTGACACGGTTTTTTCTTTGAACTCTTGTCAAAACGTTATGCTAATGATAGACTTCCTTTTGTTGCCTATTAAACCATCTAAACAAGAACAGAACCCCAGGGGATCCCGCACTGAAAATACAGAAGAAACTAATTTTCTTCCCGTTTGATTGTATTTAGGGCACACGGAACGAATATTACACCAAGGATGAAGAGTCGAGGGGCTGTTTCAACGATGCAGCAGCTTTGGTTCTTCTTCACTCTCCTCACAATTATCCAGGTAAATACGCGGGAAAGCATTTTTTCATTGAATGTAAAAAAGTAGAATGCATGACTTGACAGTTTGAGGATTTTTTTTCCTAGCGACATTAATACACAAGAGAACGCCCGAGAGAGAAGGGGAGAGGGGGAAAAAAAGAATAACGTCAATTGTTCAGCTTCCATTAGCCTGACATTGCAAAATCTTCGACTGACCTTTTCCAGGGTTTTACCTCCATTATTCGCTATCATTAACTTTTCCCCTAGTCTAACCTTTTAACTTGTCACTTTTTAATACTCCGTGCTTTTCACTGTCGTCATTTTAAAATTGTATGGTTTAAAAAAATCGGGCTTACATATTTTATGAACCAGTAATTTTTAATTAAATAGTTATTAAGAAGTAATTATAGAATGAAACATAAAAATATTTTGCAAAATTATTTACAAGAAATCAAATGTCTTCTTCGTTGCAGAGGAGCTACTCACAAGGACCACCTAGCGGCGATCCATGGCAGCAAGAACGGCCACCAAATATGCCACAAATCAAGCACTTGGAAGTTATGTGCTCGAAAGAACATATGGAAGTCCAGCTATCTTTTGATAAACCATTCTATGGCTTGGTATTTTCTAAAGGACAATACGGTCAAGACCAGTGCGTCTACGTACACCCAAAATCAGGGAACACTGACTTCCGGTTTAGCATCATTTACAACGGTTGCGGCACGAAACCTGATAATCACGGAAAATTCTACGAAAACACAGTGGTTGTACAGTACGATGAAGACCTCATCGAAGTCTGGGACGAGGCCAAACGCCTGCGTTGCGAGTGGTACAATGACTACGAGAAAACGGCCACCAAGCCACCTATGGTAATTGCGGACCTGGAAGTGGTTGAACTCAACTTCCGAGGTGAGTTCATTTAGGACAATAGACATATATACGTTACAGAAGAGTAATAAAATAGTCTGGACAAGAAAGGCAATTAGGGAATAGAAATAATATTTTTAATAACTAGTCAGCAGTATCTTCGTGCCATCGCTGGGAATCCAAGGTCAAAAGAGTCTCATATTGTGTAATCAGTTTTTAGTATTGTTAAAATAGCATTTCTTACGCGATATACAATTAGTCAAAAATGGACAAAGATCGTGGCGCCATTTCAAAGTATCCACTTATGGGTAAATACCAACTACCAGCATCTTATTCGAAAAAATGACCAACAGGAATGATGGTTGGAAAGATTCTGTTTAGTTCTATATGTTTTTTAAATAATTATCAACAAACACAAATGGATCTACTAGGAGCGGATAAGCGAAAAAATGGCACCGTTAAATACTGTGCATCCAGTTCTCTTTACGCTTTAATTACTAGCATTGGCGCAGCTAGGAATTTGTTTCGGGGTAGGCCTGTACACTCAAACGCCCCTCAATTTGCCTCAATTGAATTGAGGCAAATTGACAAGAACTTTTTTTTAAGGATTTCGGGGTAGGCCTGGGCCTGCTGGGCCTATCCCCTGGCTGCGCCACGGATTACTAGAGTTCGGGTATGGAATTTGAAGTAATTTCAGCAACAGAGAGCGGAATATAAATTATGGTAAACAAATGAGCGTTGAAAAATATACTTTCCAAATACGGACATAGTTCCCAAAATCGGGGCATCCCCTTATCATCTTTCTTTCATGTAGAAAAATAAATTTTTAAAAAATAAAAAAGTAATTCCAATATCCCTTCCCTGACATTGTAAACAGACATCGCAATCTTAACCCGTTCTCGAATTACATGTCGCGTACATGAAACAGGAAAAGCGTGATAGACCGTTTTTTTTACGGCTATCAATTATACCTGTCACGAAACTTAAGGACTCCTGTTGATGGTTTGTTTGGAACCACCATCAGCTGAGCCATGCAGGTCGTCTTTTCAAAGTGATCACGGTTCAAAACCCTTTTTAGGTCAACCTGCGAATTTTTGCCTCAGAAGTTACTCACAAAAAAGCAAATCAGTTTTTTGCTTGTCAAGTTACATGTTGCAGATTGTCATTAAGATCGACCGTTGGACACTCTTCCACTATTACATATGCGTAGTTCCCGTAGCCCTAAGTGCGTTGTAGTGATAATCTGATGTTTGACTTATTTTTCTATTTATTATTAATTTAAATTCTTACCAGCACTACTTTGAACATCCTATGCATATTATAGTACAGTAATCATCTAAGAAAACCTCACACAACTACCCAAGGAAAAATAGCGCTATTTTTAAGTTTTCGGTACAAACTAGTGTTCAGAGCGTGAAAGAGAGGAGATGAGACAGAGGGTTGGAAGAGTTAGGTTCTTCTTGGGTTTCAGAACGGTGTTCATACCGTTACAGCGTGAGCTACGCTTAAGGCAGTGGCCCACGATACCGGAAAAGTCAACGTAACGCAAAGTCTCGACGTAACGCTCAGCCTCCAGCGATAGCTCTTCGTATTCTGTTCTGGTTATAGTTTATTAATCCCCTGTTTTGATTTGTAGGTGACAACGTGGATTGCTGGATGGAAATCCAAAACGGCAAAGGTCCCTGGGCTAGTCCAATGACGGGCATTGTACCGCTGGGCTCCACATTAACAATGGTTGTGGCCATCAACGATCATTCCGGTACACAACACTTACGCTAGTCTTATATACTATAGCAGCCCCAAAAAAAGAACACAGTTTATCAACATTTTTATAATCCTTTAGGCGAATTCGACATGCGTGTCAAGTCCTGTGAAGCGTCGGACGGTGTCAGTCGTCCTATATTACTCTCCGATGAGCATGGCTGCGTGCTGCGACCGAAGATGATCTCCAAGTTCCTCAAACTGAGAAGCAACGACGGACGAGCTACCGTCATGACCTACGCCTTTTTCCACGCCTTCAAGTTCCCTGACTCCATGCAAGTCCACATCCGTTGCAAAGTGGAAATTTGTCGCTTTGGTTGCCCTGAACATTGCGAACGTGTGCCAGCCGGTGGCCGAGACCAGATCGCTTACACTAGCGAAGCTCAGGCATCTTATGCCGGTCCATCTGTTCCTCAACCTGCCCTTCAACCGACACCGCTTGCACCAGCACCTGCACCGGCGCCAGTTCCTCCTCCTCAATTACCACCGCCCAACTACGCCCTCCCTCCTCAACCAGCTCCGCTGCCTATCCAATTCCAATCAGGGCCAGTCTATCCCCAACGACGGGTATCCGACACAGCTCCCAAGACCTTAACGCAGAAGGTCTCTCTCCCTAAGCCTCAGCCTTTGCCCGTTGCCGATCCGCTCATCCGACGAGCTGATACCGGTGATAACGCTGAGAAAGCTCAGCCTTTGCCTCAACCTGAAGCACAAGTCTTGACCATCCCTATACCTATTTTGAACACAAACCCCAACGACGCTCTCGAAAGCTCTCCTGTGGGTCCTGTCCGTGTCTCCGTGCCTCTACCTACCAGCAAAGGTCAAAAGTACACGGAACGTCAAGATAAATATCCTGACCACCCTGCTAGTAACTTAGGTGGCGGCCACAAGTTTCCGTATGGACCTCGGAATCTGAACTTCGACGATCATATTCACAACATTGAAGAGTTTTTTAAATATGACACCGTCCCTACTGGCTCTCGTCAACGGCAACGACGCTACGCCATTCCTCGTGAACGACACGTGCGCAGTGCAGAACTCGGGGTCAACGCAGGCTATGACGTTATATCGGCTGTGGACCTCGCTTTCACCCCCAACACGACCTCTGACGGCGTGACTATTTTCCAAGGTCGGATCCCAGAGGACGTTGTTTACGGCATTTGTCTTCCAACGCCTGCTCTCTCGGCCCTGTTCGTCCTTCTGGCTATGGCCGTAGTGATTTCCGTCCTGGTCGCCGTGTTCCTGTGTTACCATCGCCAACTACAAAAAGCTGATCACGAAGCAGCGTCCTTGCCGTCAATCCCTGCTCAGCCTGTCCTCACGATGCCGTTAAGTGCTTGGAACGTAGTGCACTTCTTACGCCCCAAGCCACCTGCACCCTTCGCTGTCTCGCCGCAATAACTGCGTCCATTTTCGTTGCAAAATTGCTATCCTCATTGAATCTTCCTCACCCTTCCCTCCATTTTTTAAGTCAGAAACTTCAAAATGCCAGTGTTTGCTCTGTGGACTATCATGGGAGCGTTCTATTTCGAGTGTCCATATTGCTTCGATCATTTTTCATACGGGCGGCGTTGCATAAAAAAACACGAGAAAAACCCGGGACCAAAGAATTCAAATCTTACTTTTTTTAATTTGGGAATTAATTGGCTTTTTATATCAATATTGGTCAAAGGTTTTTTCCCTCCGACATTCTCCAGTCTCTCATCTATGCTCCCCTATCATGTGAGACCCTTTCTTTCCCTTGTACGAAAAGCTTCTGTTATTTATTGAATCCTTGGACTAGGAGCTTTCGTAAGTTTGCGAATGGATATTTTGTTACATGTGCGTGTTCTCAAATAATGAATGCGGTTAGTTTACCTGTGGACTGTCCAGTTTTGGGATGGACATTTTTGGGAGCGTGTGCTTTAATTTATTGGCCGAGTGTGTGAAAAGTGAGGAGCGCGGAAGAAACTCTTGTTTTCAAAAATATGTGTGCCTGCTTGGCATGCGCGTGGTGGTGACGTCATTGCTCAACTTTTATCCCTTACGAAAATTTCTCTTCCCTTTCCCATCCTTATGAAGTTGGTACTGGGAGCACAAGCATATTTGTAGAACTGTTGAACATCTATCAACAAGGGCGTTCCCGTTAATTTATTGCAATTTTGCATCTTTTATGACCAACGCACCTTTATTTCACATTAATGAGAAAATAAAAGCCAATACTTTCTCACACAAAATTCGCATTTCTCGCTAAACTCTTGATTTTCAACTACTGCTCATAACTCTGCTGTCTTTCTAATTTCACGTAGATATATAGGACGGATCTTCACACATCAAATTCAAGAAGTCGCAAATAATTCCGGTCGCCACTTTGAGCGTGACGGAACCTGAGGACGAGTAATGGATATGTTATGCGCTCCACGTTGTGCTCTCGTGTGTCATGGTTTTAGAAGAGGTGGAACGTCAGTGCTTTCATGAGAGTGTGTGGCGCGTATGTGGTAAAGTTGCAGAAAACGTCTTATTTTGTTGTTCTGGTCTGCCTCACTATTTCCGGACAATCAGTTGCATTTCCTTCCGAAGAAGAAAATGGAGAACGTAAAGAATGGAGCCAAGTATAGATAGGCCCCTCCCGCTGCAGGCTTCCTATATTAAGCCCGAAATGTTGGGGAATGCCCAACGTGAAAGGAAAAAAATGAAAAATTAGC
The DNA here is from genome assembly GCA_022885665.1 of Triops longicaudatus. Taxonomy (NCBI): domain Eukaryota; kingdom Metazoa; phylum Arthropoda; class Branchiopoda; order Notostraca; family Triopsidae; genus Triops; species Triops longicaudatus. Next base: position 368,921 of record JAGQDJ010000041.1, read on the forward strand.
GTCCAGACTATGGAGGTATGGCACAGGAAAAGGGGAGAAAAATACATACACACGACCTATACGGCCGCGTTCTAAGTTCTGCATTTAACGACTGCCAGAGCAAAGACGATCTATTTTTAAAGCTACCTGGGACGACGGCCCGACAACACTCCTGCAACGACGAAGCCGTCACACATTAAAGCAAAGCAGTCTGATATCGTTACGTGTTGAAAGTGTGCGGTGCTGCGAAGCTTGGCGGTGTGGATCATAACTAGTTTAAATAGCGTAATCATCACTTGCAAGCCCCTCCAAGGTTGACAATAAGGAGAGTTAAACACTGCCGAAAACTCTCCTACGTTGCTGCACACCAGACACGCTGGCAACGCATTGGTCAGTGAAGGATGTGCTACACCTGAGAAGTGCAACAATCAAGTGAAATAGCCGATTGGTAAGAAGTAATTTCTGAAATGGCTCTAGTGCTGTTGCCCTGTGATCTGCCCACGTGGCCAACATTACAACGCCACTTAACTCAACTGCGCAGTGCTCAATCTACAACTCAAGTTCTAGAAGGCATGATGGCTATTTATCACTTATGCAAGTACGTAGTTTCAGTTACTTGAACAACTGGGTATTTTCAGCCAACACATCCCCGGCGTTCTTACTGATCAGGAACACAGGATAAAGTTTTATGATCCTGGGCTCGATGTGTTGTTTATGTCTTCCTAGAAGGGACTGGACGACACACATCTCTAGGGTTCTTGCCTCTCTTTCGTTTTTCGTCATAAGATGAAAAGCACATGGAATTCAAATAAAAACTGTCGCTAGTGCTTCCCCCAGCCCCACTTGAAACTGAGCTTGGATAAAGGCGTCAAACCCATTAAAGATGTTATGGTGTTGCTCCTGGCTTTTGAAAGCGTGTATAACTCTTGCATGGTTTATTGAGCAACTGCCATAGAGGAAAGTTGACCTCTAACCTCCCAGTTCCTGGTAGTGCACCAGTTCATGCTGGCATCGTAAAATTCATCATGATCGGCATTAGCCTCCGAAATGACGCTGCAGATCTGAACCCGTTCTTCGCAAGGATCGATGCAACTCATAGCGACTGCAAGCATTGGCAAGCTCTAGAATTCGTCTTGGCATCCTCACGGACCGATATTTTATAGATGCATTGAAAACGAATGCTACAGCTTTAAAAATCACAAGACATAAATAATCATTTACGTCCATTTGATTATTTTGAGTAGATGTGAAGGTTCAAACGCCGCTTACGTAAATACTAAAATTATATTCTTGACCTCAATTTGTATGGTTCAAACCCCTGATTGTTGCAAATAACATTCGATAGATACGTTCTCTCAACATTGTACACTTTGTTTCGGTAAAGACGCATTTAAAACTGTTAGTCACGTACAAGAAATAGGTCCCGAGGGCCAAACTTTTTGTTTAGAATTAACCGCTGCGTTCAGTCGAAGGAGCCGATTAATAAGAAAGATGCTCATACCCAATCTGTATCTTGTAACCAGAACTTGCTCAAATGGAATGAATTCCAATTCCAAACTGGAATGAGCTAAGGCACCTGCTAAACTTACAAAATATAAACTGTTTTATATTATATTTATTTATATTTACAAAAGAGTTCTACAATTAAAGCACAGTAGTCAGTTTCTTAAATGGAAGAGTTATTTATGTCCACATTACATTACTGCTTGACTACCTCTTTAAAAAATATGATTAGAATAAAAAAAAAAAACAGGAGCACTTCATTTTCATTGCCAACGGTAACTTTCTGTCTCTAGCCATATAATAATAAGTTCGTCGAAAACGCCTCTTTATTCATTTTTTCGAATCGTCTTAAAATGATTTCGTAACAAATGCTCAAGTACAACTGTAGCAACCAAAAATTGTAACTCAATTAGCACTTTGTACATGACTACTCTTCGTATATGAATACTCTAGCATGATTCCACAACAATAAAACTATCTGCCCCTTTTGACTGCTTTTGACCTGTTGTATACCCTGAGGATTAGTTGACAAATTTGGAATTTCTACTGTGGTATGTATGTATCATATTAGCATTCTATCGTGCAGCCGCGTCTTGTCAGGACCGGATTTTCGTCCAGCTGAGTAGGCTTAAGCCGAAGGCCAAAAACTCAGAAGTGATGCATTAACATGGAGACTGGACCTCTGCTTAAACAAGCATTAATATGGACTTGCAAGCTGCCTTAATTTTGCCGCCATCAAGGCAAATTTAAGTCTCGCGCGTAGAACGAAACATCGCCTGCCACGTGCAATTTTTCTAGTTTAGTTTTCTAGTTTAGTTAGTTTACTTTTGTTTCATTTTTAGAATTTTTTTTTGTTCTCTTAACTGCCAGCTGCCAGTTTAGTTTCTCAAGCAATGATATATTTTACGAAACTGCCGACAAATGACGCAGCTATTTTTTCTGGGTGCGCGCTATTATTTGGAACAGTAATCCACCCCCACTTCCCCACAAAGTCAACTTGTTTCTTTCGTAATATCGCGGAGCTTACGAAAACATGGTGTAGTGTCGCATACGTTTAGCAAACATTACGAGCTACTATTTTTAAGTCATAATAATAATAATAAAAAGGTATCTTAATGCAAGTTGGGTAAACATTTTAACGCAAAGCTAGATGCGTCCAACTACGAAAACAGTCCGGGTTACAAAACTGCCAAAAAAAACTCCTAACACCTTCGGAATGTCAGATGTGAGGACGCAGCAAAGCTACTTAGGCTTACAATTATACCTTTGATTTTTTTTGTATCTTACAATCAATACAGCAACAGCAGGAAACCAAATTGCCGAGTTTTTAGCTGGTCCAGGTGAACTTGAAGTCCCAGGGTCGGCAGTTGTAGAGAAAGTTGTGAATAAACGTATTTGTTTGTGAGTCATTCTAAGCAATAAAAGAAAAGTTCAATTCTATGCACGCTGATCGCGTAGAGTGTCCGAGTGTTAAATTTTTCAAAATCAGAGAAATGCTAATTAAGTATTGTTCTAAATATTGACTTTGAGGTACATTGCAACTACAGAAAAGAAAGTCTACATCACATGTGGAGTTTAACCGCCAAAACATACCACCCGGGGAGTCGGAACGTTTCGTAACGAAACGAGCGATATTTGCAAATCATTGCAGTCCAAAGATACTAGATCCCACAAGACTCACGTATGATGAAAGACAATGATATTGCAATACTAGCAAACATGGTGTGGAATTGGTTCAATCCTTAACAGAAAAATTTCAAATCAGATGCACGATACCGGTTTGCGTATATGAAAACAACAAGGTCTTTAATCTTCTTATTCAAAAACGTAGGAACATATAAGTTTTAATGGTCTTGCCATCTAAAAACTGTCAATTTTAGGATTGAAATGATCGTATTTCGTGAAAATTAACTAAAATATCAACGATATTAGTAATCGGAAGTTTTCGTTTTGTGATATAGGTTACGTTTTCGATCTGTTGCTAACGTAAGAACAAAAACAAATGATAAAAAAATATTTAAAGCTTTATCGAACTTTGATTCATTGATGAAGTCGGAAAGCACGTAAATCATTCACTATATGTTGCTAAAATCGGAGCAAGTGTGGATTGTCAAGTAGAGCTCATGAGAGTTTTCGTATTTGCTTGTAATGTGAAGTCTTGGAGCCTTCTAAGATCTACGATATTGATGTCTGGTTTCCTTGCGTGAAGAGTTGCTAATAAATGTCTTCTGTAAAAAGAGCAATAACAATTTCGTAGTGAACGTACATGGTAAGCAGTAAAAGGATCTAAATTGTATGAATATTGATTATATGCGTCATGTAAAATGCCATCCTTTTCCACTGAGCTGACAAATGTATTGAAGACTTCCTTTCTAGTATTTCTTTAGATCCTGACGATGACAAACTCGACCTCACCGTATTTGATGGTTTGGTTTGGTTCCTGGATCAACAGTGTTCTCCCGAGGAGCGACAGCAATTTTTCGACACCATTTTGCCGACAATGGCTGAATTTGCGCTTCGGCTCAAGATGTACAAACCACTCCACGGTCTTCAGTACAGCTTGCAACAACACAGTTAAGTTCGCTTTTCTTTCTTCTTTCATCGGCATTTTTTCTCAGTAACAAAAGAAGAAAGAATGAAGAAAAAAAGTAGCAGATTTTTTTCCGTTTTCATGTATACCATATTCGTAGCCTACCTATAACGAGTTTCGAATTATGCCTGCAAGCTTGAGTTACCCGGTGTGGATTTCACTTGAGAGCTGGGGAAGTTTTTTGGCAAGAGCAAAAATGGTTATGCTACTGTTGCCATGTAAGGGCAATGAAGGTTTCCTTTACCGCTGGCAGCCATTTTTGGAGAAGCCGAAAGGCCGTAGTGCCCCGATTCATCCTGAGCGCCTCAGACGTGCTCCAGGCGAGAAAGTGAACTTGCGTTGGTCGACCATGGAGCTTTTCAAAAAGTTTTTTAGTCCTAATCCTGACACCGTAGCTGTCACTTCGCAAACCTCGTCCGTTTTCGATACGCTGCCCTTATTTGTCGACAAGTTGGCACCACGGTGCATTAAATAGCTCTTTTTGCGAACACATAAAAGGACACGCTTACCAATTAACTACTGTCAGTGTGGAAATCTGTGCTGTTAAACTTTAAGCGATTGTTGCTGAATGTGTGTTTCTGCATAGGTGACCACGTGATTTTACAACGTGGTTTTGCGGCCTCCCTCATTGCTCATGCGTTCTTTTGCACGTTTCCTCGGCGAACGCTCAAAACGCATCCTACGTTACAAGACTTCACGTTTACGCAATTCTTCCACTGCCTAATCAACAGGTGCGGATTTTTAATAATAGTTGGAAGCTACTTTTATTTTTGCTTCAGAAGTTGCGTCTCCTTAATCTATTAAAATCGTGCTTTTTGCTCAAAATTTCAGTTAATGAAACTTATCTTAAAATGTATAACTAATGCGGTTACGCAACTGTAAGTTTACGAATCAAGGTCGCACAATACTATAATAAAAATAAAGTCGGTTATGTGATGAACAGTATGTATAAATCACACAATTTCTCGCGATTGAATAGAACTTATGTTTGAAAATAAAGTATTCTTTCCACGATTGCTTCCCTAATCGAGGAAACTTCTATGAAGAACCTTATCGCGCAAAGAAAAAAAAATGAGTACAATACTCTACGTTCTTTGGTACTTGGACTTACTACTATTTATAGGCACCATAAAAACACATCAGGGTTAATTCTACAAAGGTAAAATTCTATTTGTCGTGAACACATTCGCGATAAACGTGCACCTGAATTCGATTCCGTTCATGGTTAAGTTTTTCAAGTCAGTTGAATCTGTTTTTTTTTTTCTTTTAAAGTACATTCGTTTTTTTAGGGGTTTTCAAAGTCACTGTCGGTGAATGAGTACGTTAAGCGTTGCATTCCAGTTTTGACGACGTTTTTCACGCGAGAAGAGGACACATGAGACATCTCTTGTTAATTATTTTTCAAAGTAAAATTTCATTAAACACAATAATTTTACTCGGTCTAAATTATCGAAACTGGCAGTAACTATTGTCGTCATATAACCGTATCCAATCCAGATTGATTTACCGGGGTAACTTAAACTGTCCTTAACTATATTCCTAATTGAACACTTCATCCTTTTCTCCATTGATAAATTGCAAAGCAAAAGGTGGCAAGTGGCATTTCAACACTGAAAGCTATAATGTCCATGTTCCGTTTCTGAAGCAAGAAGCTAAATTGTACTAAGCAATCTCTAAAACCTTAGACATAAGAAGTCCGTAAACTCCTAAAATTATTCTGGTTTGTTCATTTCTAGCAGACGACCAATGTTATGCGTCGCGTAAGAAAAACCCGTACGCAGTGCACACAAATCTCGGGTGCAAATTCCTTTGTTGGATGCCGAACGAATTTTTACTCAAATAGTACCTAGGCTATTTCGACTAACTTTCATATTGTCATGTAACGTTCCATTCAGCATCTAAATAATGTGCCTTGAAAATCCTCTAGATGTCCTAGAAAACTTTGTAGGGAAACAGCGTAGTTTAGATCATACCTGACCACTCCGAGTACCGTTGACTCTGTCTCGTATACGTCGTAATACACTTATCGACTATTGTTTTTTTTTCGACAGGTACTCTATAAATTAGTATATATTACTATAAATTAGAAATTTTACTCGAAAGTATGCTATTAGGAAAATTTAATGAGAGCAATTGGAATTTGAATGTATGCTGAAAGCTGTGGCAGAAGTTGTCGAACTACGTATTTTCTTCTGTCATGAAACTAACTTCAATTTGTGATATTTTAGAGTTTTTGTCTACACGTTCAGTTGCGTAGTTTCAAGTAGGCAGACTTGTCAAATGCGTGGGTTCTTTAGTGTTTGATTCAAAAGATCCTGTAGTCGTTTAAATGACTCTAAAATGACGAGAAATTTAAACATAGATTCCTACTATATAGAAATCCCACTGTAGACATTTTCTCTGTTACAGTTTTAGTAGGCCTACTACCTCCTTCATACGAACCAACGATATTATGTACCGATATATGACAACAAAGCCGAAAGTTCTCTTTCGCAATAGTTAAACTTGGAGAGAAGGAATGGCAGCAAGTTCCTAATCTAGTGTATGTAATTTCTGTTTTTAGTGCGGCACAGCAACAGAAACTGCGAAGCCTGTTCCGCTATTTCGAATGTTTGCATCAACGTAGCGCGGACGACCTTCATCTTAGCGAGACATTAACTATATGCAGACAAGTAAGCACGTGACATTGCACCATAACGAAAGTTTGGGAACAATTGTACGCTGCTTTAGGCGTATGCAACATGTCATTAAAAGACTACGAAAGCCTTCTTACTAACCTCGACTTAACGTACTTTCCATAATCGGGATAGTTCTTGCAGCAAAGTGAAAAAAGTAAGACAATGGACGACACATAGGATACAGTAAAAGAAGAAGAGAAAATATGTATTGGTATGCCATTGCCGGATCCCAGAAAAAAGGATGAACGACAGATCTGTATGGTATATAGCCTGTCTTATTGCGTGGTCTACCGCTTCGTCCCTTGATATCAGCTGCTTGTAACGTTGTTATTTGCAATCTATTTTATTTTATTGGGGTTTTAATGTTCTTTTTAAGCAATGCAACAAAAAACGAAACGACTCTGCTATAAGATGACACATTTTCTAAAAATAACACCACCAGTGCTATTGAATAACGATGTTATTCAATAGCACTGTTAATTATACTCTTAAGATTAACGCTAGCAAAAATATGGATTAAAAAAGAAAATGCTAATCAGCCAGTACAGCAATACATATTTATCTCCCCTTTCTACCTCGTGTGGTGAGAGTAACACATCAAGGAGTTAATTCTACCATTCCGTCTCATCCAAATTGCCAAATGTGCTGCGAACACTTCTTAATGATTCTGAGGCCTTATATGTAGAGTTTTAAACCAGAAGATGGATTGGTTGACGACTACTTTGGTAAGAAGACCGGAGCCGGCCGTCGACGATCCCCACGGTTGATAAAGCTTAGATACCACAACGGTTTATATTTGAGAACCTACTCCTTTTCTACACATAAAAAGCGTGGAGGTTAAAAAAATATTTAAAAAAAATCCACAGACAAAAAGTCTCGATAAAAAAGTCGAGACAAACATTCTTATGTAGAGAATTATATATGTAAAACTAACGCAAAAAAAGAGTACTTATCTTTTTAAGACTTTCAAGTCCGAACACGAAGAGAATTAATCATTCCTGTTTGGAAGCACCATATTAGGCCCCAAAGGAAAAAAAAACTTGTCGGTTATGTTCTTCCCCTGGTGGTATCACACTGTTCATTGTCTCGTGGCTTATTGGTGTTCGCATACCTAGCTTCACACAGCGATCGTATCATAAATAAATCAAGATGTGGTATCTAGGTGATGTCGAGCAAAGAGTGGCTGACTTTGGGTGACTGGACGACCAGCCGCCGTCCGTTGTGTCCTGTTTTAGTCCATCACGAAGGCCGAATCGAGGACGCTGAAGAAGGCACATGCCAAGTCTGTTTTGCCAGCTCGCATATTGGAGGACAAGTCTTACAGCACGGGCTCAGTCAGGTAATTTTACTCTGCACAAGAATTACTGCAGGAAAAGGGCTAATAAGAACGCGAAACAAGGAAAGACTTTGGGAGAAAAATCCCAACTCCCCTTCGCCTCCTTCCACCATAACAATAATTTGTCGGAAACTTTCTCGTGTTTCTTAAAACAGGAATGCCTCCAATTGACCAGAAATCCTGAGTTGCTGGCCTGTACCTTACCTTATGTGGAAGCGTTACAAGATAACGAGGCCCTGACCATCCATGGACACCGAACTTTCCATTCCGACACGGTCTCGCAGGTAAAAATCAAGGAACGAGAATTTTTAACCCCAAATGAGCCGATATAGTGAGACAGAAAACAGCTTTAAACACTTTAGTTTATATATTCCATCTACATGAAAAATGCCGTCCCCTGCAACTCTAAAAAAAAAGCTTAAAGAAGAGTCGTCCCGAAGTTAAATTGCTAATGTGGCTTCAAAAGCGTTTGTGCTTTTTCGTCATAACATAGTGCGTTATTTACGTTATAGACTTTCTCAGGGTAAAATTTAATTAAAAAGCTTAAAAGATTTAAATTCGTGTTGGATAAATAAGATAATTTAAATTTTAAATACACTGCGTTCACTAATTTCTTAAAACTAACGTCCAACGAAAATTCGTTCAGATAAGCATGAGAACACTAATATGTGTCTTTATGCTCGTAGAACTTGGAAGGAAGTAACCACACGTCGTGCATTTGCATAGATGCAGAAGATTACAGTGACTGCCCCATCCGTCAGTTCGAGGAGGATGAGATCTTGCGTGAACTAAACAAAGCTTTCACGGGATTTCGTCAGAACGGAACGTTGCAAAAGGAGAAAGTGACTACGCCAAACGTCTCCACACCTTGCAGTCAGAACGTCACCCGGAGCACCACTCTTTGCGAAAGTAATTCCACAGATAGTCAAACGCATACTTCCCAGGCCTCTATTGACCGAAGACGCTTGGCTCGAGCTTCTTTGCTGGGAGGTGCCTGGCAGAGGACATCCGATCAAACCACAACCGAAAGTAGCCGGAAGGCGGGTTTGGAGGCGTCTCTTTCGACCACTTTATTGTACGGTGGCGGACGTACCGAGCCGCTTGGTCTGAATCACTGTGTTCAAAAACCTGCCAATTTTGAGTCCAGCAACAGTAGGAGCGCTGAATTGCGAAATGCTGTGGGACATCGCCAAGATAGTTCCTCCGATTACACGAGTTGCCATTCGTCGTCGAATAATACGTCATTCGATAGTGCTGAGTCCCATCCGGCGCCTGTAGCGGCCTCAACCAAGGATTCCGAGGAAAGGTATCGTAACATCATACTCTTCGCTTTTTTCGTTTGCGATCAGTCTACAATTGCTTGGCTTCAAACGTTCGTTCTCAGCACAAGCTTTCTGTTAAAGACATTATAAGGTACCAGAGATTTAAAAACAAGTCAACAACTCCTTTCTGTGAGGGCTACGACGCCGCAAGACTGGCAGTATTTCTTACGTTTTATTCTTTTCAGGTTACGAAGGAGCTGCTCTAGTCGAGGATTCGCGTTAGAGGATGAATTCCACGAGGACGATGGATTTTCGGGAGATGGCTTAGAGCGCGAACGTGAGTGGTTGCGTTACTTCAGGGATCGACGTTCAAGAAGCCGTAGTGCATCACAGCGAGAAAGGGATTCGTCACGGTACAGCTTCAGCTCAGAGTTCAGTTCAGGTACGCTTTCGTTTGCTTTGCAGTACAGCCATGAATCAACTCTACATTTAGTTTAGTACTTCACTGAATTCAATAGTGGAAAAACTTCTTAGAAGCTCTAAGCTTTTAACATTAATCGAATTTTCCTTTACGAACCCTTATGCTAAAATTCTTAAGAAAAAATTTTGAAGTAAGTTCAACGAATGCTAAGTTGTAAAACGATCTAATGAATAACATGCGACATACGTGACCGTTCTAAGGAAACAACTCACTGCTTAGTCTCAAAGTCGCCGTAATTCCGTATTTATGCTTTCTTACATCTAGAGCTAGACGAGATGTACGACCAGTTCAGTCACTGGTTGGAAGATCCAGACAGCAAAGAACTGCGCCCACGGGACCTAGCTTTATTTCGCTTCGCTCACAGTATGCTGAAACGCACGCTTAGTGATTCGTTTGCCAATATTGCCTTGTCGATTGAGAACCTACCCGCTAGCGGTTGCAAATCTAGCCAGATCAAACTGAGTTCCTCGGCCCACCCAAATAGGCAAGTGTCCAAGCCTGGACTTCGCTCGCAGAGCCTGTCTGAAGCCATGTACCAACACGAACGTCTCGCACTCCAAGTCGCTAAGGAAATCCTGGCTAAGGACATGCCTCAAATCCGGCGTCAGGAGCTCATACCCGACCAACCTTTTAGTCTTCCCACTTCACCGGTAAGTAATGCGACGTCCATATCTGCACCAGCAGAACCACTGACTTCCATTCCTAACGTCCAACTGACTTGCCTTGACCTCAACGACACGCTCGATTCTTCCAAAATGACTGCGCCGATGCGGTCGCAAGCTTCGGTAGCCTGGGAATACCACCAAGACCCGTTTTGCGAATTTATCATATCAGTACCACCGAAAGCCAAAGCGACGCTTGTTCCGCCTACTAACCCGGACACTGAATGGGTCGTGGAGGCGACTGTGTACATCAAACGAGCCTTTGATGTGGGGAAACTCACGCGCGCTGACAGTCTCAAAGCATTGGCTTTTTTGCGCAGTCGGACATGGACGCGAGAGGAAAGCACGGCCCATTTGAATAACTTAAAAAGCTTATTTGTGATCAACGATTCTGTCACGGAAGACACAGAACTTTTAACACAATCACAGGTTCACGCAGTTCCTCCCTCTGACACGGGGCGAATTAATTCTACTGTACCGCCGCATATTTCTTCCTCAGTTACGCAAGACACTTTTCGTACGACTCAAGCTCAATCTCCACCGAAGGTAAGACGCCGGTCATGGCGGTTTGGCTTGGTGAGAATGGGCTTGAATTGCTCACCTTGGTTCTGAAACCTTTTAGTTTTTCCAGTCTGAACCCTTGACGTGCTCTTCTCTTGTTCTGTTTTATTTTTTTATATTTTTGTATCCTCTTGGGATGTCGGAACTCAGTTTCTTAATCCATTGTCTGAACTTCCTTGGCAGCAACAAATCTTCAACTGCTCACTGTCAGCTACACCACAATACGTTCCAAATACCTCAGCAAGGTTAAAACGAGTAAAAGTAAAATGAGTAAACCTTTAAAAGATCTCTAAGCAGCATTTTTTGGCAATTATTTAAATTAATTGTAATGCAAGAGGGATTGCAATGGGCACTGCGCTCGAACCTAAATCGATTATGGGTTAAAAAATTGCATCAGGGCCCGAAGATAACGCAACTTATATTACCTGCTTTTTCGCTGTCTTTACTACATTTCTAGGTGTTTACATTTCATATACACAACCTTGTAGGCCTATGCACTAGCTCAAAAGCTTTGAGAGGCTTGTCTATTCGTGCCAAATCTTAGCATTTTATCCAAACGCAATTTAATTGGATTGTGTGTGTTCTAAAGCGCTTAGGGTTTCTAGATCCTCTCTCAGTAGTAACCCTCATGGCTTACTGCTGTCCACTGCATGCAAATCGCTAACATTATTCCTTCGGTAGCTTAACGGTTTTATGCTAAAATTACGTTAATTGAGGGTATCTTTAGAAGAGCAACTGAGTACCAATATACGTCAACACTGTCCGAAAACCTTATTGAAGTCCTCATGCTTCACCAATGCTCCACCCTAACAATGAGCATAGCTTAGCAACAGTCATGACTAATATTAGGACTTAACAGCCTGTGAATACACGCCTGTGAATACACGCCTGTGAATAGAACCATGAACACTTAGACCTCTGTATACCCTCCTTCTTTAGGGATGATTTACATGAGAATTTCTCAGTACAAATTTGGCTAAAACTGTTCGATGTTTTCACAGAAACTTCAATTTTTCTATGAAAAACATGGAACGCCTTTCATGAAATTATTCCGAAACTTGTCGGGCCATTTCCACTGTTAATTCACACGAAGGAGGTTGGTGTATAGTGGCCTTCATTTATCTACACCTTATAATGTACTACAACGGAGCTCTATTGAGAACAGAGGAAAGACGGTATAATTTGAACTGCAATTTAGAGAGAAATACAGATGCACGCAAATATGTTTACCTTTGGAGGTCCAAGTGGTCCCATGTCTTAGCTTGCTTCTTCAAAACACAAAAACGCGAAATTGGTAATATACCGCAGACTAAGTTGCCTCTTGTGAAATAATAAATGAACTCCTTGAGTGGTCGAATGTTAAAGGTTAAGACAAAGAACTTGGGACGTCCACTGACCTTTGACAACCATTTCACTAACTAAGCGTTGATTTCGCGTGATTTACGTAAGCCACTTGTCTTTCATATCGCCCCCTATTCGGGCTTGTTGTCGTTTGGTCAAACAGCTCAACTCCGGTTATCAGAAGCCCGTCAACGTCGTTCTCTTGGACCGCATGACTTCCACGTCATCTGCTGATGATCCCACCAATTTGACCAAAAAACTCATCGATTCGAACAGCAGCCAAGACTCTTCACTCGAACCTACTCACATAACTCCCTCCCAACCCACTCCTCCTAGAACACGTCGAGGGTCTTGGCTCGTTCGAAGCACCAAACAGCGCCATTCCAAATCGAAAGCTGCCAAGAATACTCCTCCTCAACGCGCTCGGTCTAACTCGGTACCAGCAGTTATGGAATTCGCCCAACTCGCTCTCTCTTGCAACAACCCCAACGTGCCTGACATCGTCATCTCCCCTTCAGCAGACACAGGTTCCAGAACCGAAATTTCGCAATTTTTCCCTTCCAATTTCCTGCATCGGCGTCACCACAGCATCGACACTATTAATTTTCAAGCTTCTACCGAATCTTTGCTCAACAACGATGTGGTCGAAGGCTTCAGCTATACCATGGCCGAGAAAATCGTTGAAGATGTCGTGCGAGAGTGGCCATTGTCTACGTCCAATCCCAACTTATTAATTCCTGACACATTGGGGAATCCATTTTTCTCCACCAAAGCTCGGCTGTCGGTGACGAGGAAAGGGATTTTAAAGAACAAGAGCAATGATTCACTTTACCGCAGTCATAGTGGGTCGCTGGATTTTTCTGTCGAAGAAGTCGACGAAAGAGCAGAAAGTCCAAGCGGCCTCCATACACTTGACGTGAAAGTATCGACGGCACAACGGAGCACTTCCATGCCGAGTCTCCAAAACTTGGATTCTGACAATCCCCTTTCATTAGCAACCAGTTCTTCTAGCGTAAGACGACCACTATTGCAACCTCCTTTCTTCCAGCGACTTCTGGCCTATCGCCGCTTCCAACACTATTCTTCTCCTTGAAAATTAACACCAATTCGATTTCGACTCCCAAGTTTGGGTGTGCCTGGTCTTGCATGGCTTTTCTTGTCGGGTTTTCCTGTTCGTGTCTTTTGTGTACTGAGATAAAAAAATCTCCTTTTTATTAGGTGGCTACCGGAAAGCTAGTGAACTTGAAGTCAGACGGACCTCGACCTGTGGTGACGGGAAACTGGGGCTGTGGTAAGCGAAGTGGCGATCCTCAGTTAAAAGCCATGATTCAATGGCTCGCTGCATCGCAATGTGACGCACCGTGCCTGGTGTACTATACGTTTGAGCACCCGCAAATGGTTAAAGTAATGCAATCATTACTGCTCTTTATGTTGATTACTAAATGAATGCAATATTTTTAGTTTGATATTGTTTGCCGACTAATCTTGGATCGAAAATGGACGGTGGGAGATTTAGCGCAAGCTGTACTGCGCCATTGTCAAGCTCATTTGCATAGCACAAGCTTACTGGGTTTGGTTGATTTGATTGCCTGTGATTCAAGTGCCGAAGTGGGATTATTTCCTTCCAGTCAAGCTCATAAAGGTGCCAAAGAACGGAGTGCCGATCAGAAATGTTTATTTGACGAACTTATGGGAACAGAAAGAGCTTCTCAGTTTATGGAGACTGAATTATAAAAGAAAATATTTGTTGGGAAAAGCATGAGAATCCTTTGAATTTTTTGCTGCCGTTGGATACACATGTATTCCAGAATAACGTCTATGCCTTGAACAAAATTTCAATTCCTAAAATTATAACTAAACACTTTTCGTACACTTTCAACCAGATAGGCCTACTTGATTGTTTATTCGGAGATCATTTAGTGAGAACTATACTAAGAAGAAATGGTTCAGCCATCTTATTTATTTGAAATGGAGCTTACTGTTTCATTTTCAGAGCCGTCTCTTCTAAATACACCACCTAGGAGAATTTTCTTCGGACCACAGTATTTTTTGGAAAATTAGCTGGCAAGAGTTGAGGAGAGACAGGACAGTTGACACACACTGGACAAGCCGTATGAAATTATAACTAATGAACTACAAATGTATTGGACCTGTAAAAATCATACACTTTGTCAATACGACTAAGTTCAAATGGGAAAAGTTTGGTGGCAAAAGCCTGAAGCAAACATGAGAAAATAAATAAAAACTAAATTTGTGGCTCATTTTGTAAGAAACGGGTCTTAGGCTATTTCGTTGTCACATTTACGGTAAGCATCCGAAAATTGTGACTAGATGGTTCCTGTGGACAACATAAACCACGGAGTGACACTCTGAAAGCTCAGTCACAAGAATTTTTAAGTAAACTTGGTTGGAACCTAATCGACGATTAATGAAGGTAAATCATCCTTGAGAGGCTTACTTAGACCTCTGCGACTTAGAGTGTTGCCATTTATCTGCTCAGCACTGTACTTGAATTGTACAGGACATACAACTGCATTACAATAAAACCTCAGTAGCTAGTTCCTTTCAGTTATACGTGGGTATTCGCACAGTTTATATAAAATGAGCCAAATGTTTGGGTACTTCAATTATAGGGGGAAAATACTTTGAGGATATCTTTTTGTAGCGAAAATAACTTCTAGTGAACGAAAATTAAATATCCAGTGTACTCTTTGTGTGCTTTCTTGCAGATTACATAAAATTTCGGTATGCCTCACTTGATTTTGGTGTACGGACAACATTCCATTAGTTTTCCATTCTTAATACAGTCACTAACTAACTAAACCCCTGCACCCATTCCTGTCCGATTCATAGCTACATTTTTCAGGATGTCACCGTGTTGTAGTGTTCCCCTTGTTACTAGTGGCCTTTTCCATGTGTGCCAAGCCTAAGCCAGCAGCTTCTGGGGATACCCGGTACCCATAAAATTCGAGAAAAAAATACGAGCAAGACCCTATCGACGCCCTTGCCTTGATGCCGCCCCTTCGCCTGATCTACTGATTGAAGCTGTCGTCATTTGTGAACTTTTGTTGCTATACTTCACGTGGCAAGAAACTGTAACGTTAAAAAAACGCAATTATTTTCCAGTTGTTGGTAAGCAGAGCGCAGTCAAGGGTTTGGGGTGTGCGCCTCGGATCGCGAGGGCGAGTTTCAAAGGTTTCTTATCTACAAGTACTTTCCATTTCACTTGGATCTTTAGCAATATTGATTCTTTTTTTTCGTACAGAAATGTTTACAACGAAACTTATCGAATGCAGCAGTTTCTGCTAATTATTACAAAAATTCAAAGTTTTTCCAGCATTGGGTTGAATATTGCCCATGAATGTGCCTGGATGTTTGTTTACGTTGTTGCTGTGAGTCAGAGAATGGGTGAAGAGGAATTGAGTTAACATTGACGAATTGTTGTTTTGAAGATTTTTATGGATGGAGCATTATTGGGTTTGTTTAATAAACAACAAATACTCACAAATTTTAAATATCAAGCAATTTATTTTTGTCCTTTTAATCCATGCAATTTTTAGGGGTGGCGGTATTTCGTGTGAATTTTTTTAATCGAAATTTTTTACCTCTTACGCATTAGTCACACATAACAAAACGATTGAATTCATATCCAAGTAAGTTAACGATCATGACAAAGCGATGATAAAGCGAATAATAATTTATGTAGATCTATATTCGATTTCATTGAGCGACAAATATTTCGGAACAAGTACCCATCTAACAAAAGGCCTTGTGTCCAGTAGCTTCATAATTGACATTAGAATTTGGGTACAAGCGAGGAGCCTGAGAGCATCTCGCTCGAACCACCGCGTAAGTCGGCAAGGAGCCCGTATGGAGAGGAAGGTTAGAACGGACATTTACCACTAGATGGCAGGACATCCCTCTTTCACCAACTGATTCCTTTTTCCTCGCTTGCTTGCAGCTGTGAAACTCAGCAATGGCGACTGATTAAGTTGACACTGCGTTTTGCTGGTTCTCATGTTCTCAAGTGCTGGACGTGGAACTACTTTTGGTGCATCTGTATTTTTTTTCAACATGTGGCTTTCGCGTGTCTTTTTAGTTGTTCCATTATCGCGACACTTCCCAACCCCCAGAAATTCGTCATTGCAAGTTTAGGTAGTGAGTGGGGAGGGGTTGTTGGTCATATGCTTCCTTGTTTTCTGCCTCTTTGCCTTGGTTTGAACTTTATTACGACCAATTGTCATTCGTTTCATAATTAGTGGGCAGTGTTCGGTACACTTCTTGAAAAAGAAGCCTCTGTGTGATGTTAAAATCCTTTAAAAAAGGTGGTGTGTTGTTATAAACCCAATCTAAAACAAGAGTCAGAATTTCTGTGAGTGTACTGTGAGTATATTGAAACCCTTCACGGAGCACACGGTTTGCTTCGAAGTTCATCTGTTTGGCCAACTTACTACTCGCTGAAGTCACTCCTCAAAGGATTTGATGACCAAAAATGGCTCATGGATCGCCCAATGTGAACTGTTCCTTAGATGATATTGACCTTGCCGCTTTGAAAGTAACAATTATCTTTCATAAACTCGGTACTAATCGCTTCCTTTTAATAGGACCCCGCTGGCATTTTTGAATTAATTGAAGTAGTGGGCAATGGCACTTATGGACAAGTCTACAAGGTAACGAGAATACGTCCTTGCTCTCTTCCTTTTTACCAGATCTTCACGATAGTTCAGACCGTTATGTTAATTTATGACAGTACTCACCGAGACCACCACAACGTAAGTTAGCCAGCCAACAACGCGCTTTGTTGTCAATCTTTCTGGAAAATTTGGTTCATTCATGTCAGACACGCGTGGAGACAGGTCAGATCATCAGCTAATATATAATGGCAAAAGGCAAACAACTTTAAAGCTCAGACAAAGACAACGGGGAGACAACGAAAACCCTTTAAGGAATGCAGCAACTCCTGTCGTTGACGAGCACCAACGATAACGATCAACGTGAAAAAGCGAAAAAGTAAACCAGACAGATGTTGGAAACTGCCGTTCTTGTTCACCCTAAGTGACTATCAGCTGCAAAGATGGGATCGCGGATAAGCTCGAAGAAAATGTTTACTTTCTGTCTTGGCTAGCCTCCCTTTGCCAGACTTGCTTTCGCGCCCCGGTTCCCCAATTGAAGGAACGAAAATTACCTTCTTGTCTCCTTGTCCTGAAGTGTGTTTCCACACGGTATCGATACCTGCATACATTCCTAATGGAATCGTTCGCTTTCTCGTTCTTGGGTATAGAAAAAGCGGGAAGGAAAATCGGTGATTGGAGAATAGTCCATTACTCATTCTTCTCAACCGAAGGATCGTCTTCATCCGATAGCAGCATCCATATGTAGATTTTTCCTCAGTTATGTAGAAAACTCGCAAGAACGCAATCTTGCTCTTCCGCAACCGTAACCTACTCGGTGGGGGTTGAGGGGGACATGGTCTGTTTTTTGAAAGGTCTCAGTGTGGCATTACTTAAAAAAAAGAACGTCTAGTAGCTTTTGGCCCAGTCTGTACAAATGTTGATGAATGCCATGCCTTGTTATCAGGGGAAATGTTCCTGTATAGGTCACACACGCATAACAGATACAACTGCCCATATTTTTATACCCCATATATAACCCTCCCGCTTCCCACTATGAAACACAATTTTGTATAATATCACTTGTGTTTGTGGTCGAGGGATTGCGCGTGGTCGTTTGGTGGAGCTTTGCCCTTATAAGGCCATATCGATGTTTGACGAGTTTTATCGGAGGGGTGCAAAAGTGTGTACAGAAAGACAACGATATGCAAATGGACATACCAGGGACGGTTTTGACACCTGGGATATCACTTGGGGTATTTTGGCATGCGTAAGAGGTGTCGTTCCAAGAACAGCTATGATGAATAGCATTCCATTCCGTTAGATTTCCCTCGACATGCGAACGGAAGTTGATCGGCTATGACGTCATTACATGACGAGCAGATATGATTTGTTTCCTAGCTTTAAAGACAGCTTTTATTGGGTGGGTTGGAAGAATGCCGCAGAAAAAATTGAGCTTTCTGATAAAAAGAAATGCTTGAGAGTTGTTAAGGAGATAGTAAACGTTGGGTTTTTGAAGTCTTTTACCCCTCCCCCCTAGCGTGCTCAGCCTCTTCACTATGTTCTCGATGCTCGGTTTACACGCTAAATATAGACAAGAATGAGCCGTGGTGTGGCGTGCCTAGCAAAAAGAATTGACACACGCCGCGTTACTGTATTACGAGCAGAGAGATGCCATCGTGGGAGGGCAAAGGCGAGAAAGCATTGACGGAGTTCTGCGTTATTGGGCTAAGCGCAGGAAAAGGAAAGTCACGTGGTAGCAAACAGATAATTTTCGTTCTAAACGCGGAAAATGGATTTACATTTAAGGTCAGCGAGGACTTCATTTATATCGATTATTTGTTTGAATTGGCCATGTGATAAGTTTGTCTTTTTCGGAAATTGGGTAATGCGTAGAGGCTAGAAAAGAGTCGTTGGTTGATATAGTTGGAATTTACCAACTCCGTGCAATAATGACAGCTGAATGGCATTAACCTTGTTTACGCTTGCCGACATTAGTTTAAACTAGTAACAGAAGAAATTGTATGTACAATACAAACTTGGGAAAAATTATAATGTGAAAAAAAATCAATTAAAGTTCAGTGTAGTTTTCTCAACTCAGATAACTTCTTAGCTGTGAAAGATAAAGAAAGTAATAAAAGCCAGGCCAAGCTATTGGTTTTCTTGTTTCTACGCAACAAACACAAGTAGGCAATTGCGTCCAATTTTTAACGAGGTGTGCGTTGCTTTAAGCCATTCGTTTGTACCTTATTGAATATAATTTGTGTACTTCATTAATGCTGGTTATTAACTTTGATGTTTTTAAAACATATCACTTTTAGTTTTATTTGTTGGTGGTTTTAAAGAAATACACTGGGAATAGATGAAGGCTTATGTTAAGTGGGCAACTTCTCGAAAAATCGGGCTGTAACTCACCTCTGTATCCCGGGGGTTATAGGGGTTTACCCCCCCAAAAAAAATCCTGGAGACGGCCTGATGTACCTTAATTCAACTTAACCACCTCAAACAGTTCAGCTACATATTGGGGAAACACTTTAAAAGCATATTGGGGAAAAGTTTGAATTACTACATTCCACGCGTTAAATAAGTCCATTTAATTCAAACGAAGGTCAATCAAGCTCCTAAGGGAGTGAGTCGAACTTTTTTAGATTTGGTTGTCTTTCGCTAAGTATCTTTTTCCGCGATAAAATATTGGACTCATGATTGTCTATATCCGAAGTGTTTGTTTCCTAACATGATATTTTATATACCTCGTTTGAATGGTATTCCAATCTTGCGGAAGCCACGGGCTTCGCGAACGTCATCGCCTTGGATAATCAATCCGCAGATATCGTGATTGCATTGGTATATGCGGAAGTAGTGCTTTCAAGTGGTTTCCTCATTGTCTTGTCTATTACTGTCTAACACTGTCGTGGCCAACCTAATGGTCGGAATAGTTTTGCAATGATTTCCGGTTCGGTACTTTCCTCGGTGACGTAGTAATAGTTTTGACATTATATTCCCGTAATTTCTCGAGTCATAATTAGCGTAGAGACGAGGATAGCCAAGTAGCAGTGTTAAAATCAAGATAACATGTCGAAAAGTGTGCAGCCCACAGTTGGGAATGACTCGGAATGAGGGTAGTGCTGAAAGGCTGAGTGAAATTTTTCACCTTTCTTCTCCTGGCGTGTGTGTGAACGAGTCCAGGTGTGTGTGCGGGACACATAATTAGAACACAATGGATAAGCGGAAGTTAATTCGACTTCCTTGATTTCAAGAGGATGATGACCCACTCTACGTTCTAATTGACCGAAATGAGGGGACGAATTAGGCTTCGTCTCTTTTATGAACCCAGCTTCTAGGGACGTTCTGAACGTCCGCAAAAAAAGGCGAAAAACATTGTGTGGTCGATTCTTGAGTAACTGTTGTAGATTTTTTGTTTCGTTAGCCTGACTGTGTGTGGAATCGCATTTCGTTCCTGACGTGAAATGTGACATTCTCTTTTAAAAGTAAATAACAGAATGAAAAGGAAAAAAAAAATAGATTCTTTGCTACCTTCGCGTTGAACGCTTCGCGCGTTTAAGCCGAAGAACGACATGGCAATACATATGCTAGACGACAGCTTTTTTAACAGCAAGTTTTGTTGTAGTGTCACGTGTGTTCTAATGTAGGCGAGTTACTATTTTCTTTTTGTCTTTTGGATGTTAATTTTTTGTGATCCGTTCCATGTATGCAGGGCCGTCACACCAAAACGGGGCAATTGGCCGCCATCAAGGTTATGGATGTTACAGAGGTAAGGAATCAAGCCTTTCTCGTCGCGGAAGGGGGTGTGGCCCATTTCAGCGGAATTCATGGCAGTGGAGCTTCATTTCAGTGTGGGGAATTCACTTTTTGCCGCGGCTTTGCACTTCACCGATCACCGTCGGTACTCTAGTGCTCCGGCGTACATGAAAGAAATGAACGGCCGCTGAAATGGATTCAAACAAAATGGGTTCGCTCTCACAGCGAACGTCGTTCAGATGAAGTACCCTTAAAAAAGGGTACAGAGTGGGCTCTAGGAGAAATATAATGTATTTTCTTTTTAGGATGAAGAGGAAGAAATCAAGCTTGAGATTAATGTGTTGAAGAAGTTTTCCCATCACCGGAACATTGCCACTTACTTTGGCGCCTTCATCAAGAAAAGTCCGCCCGGCAAAGATGACCAGTTATGGGTAAGACTCACGCTTTTTATTCTAAATTTTTCCAGGTGTCGTGAGAATACCTTTATACCATAATGCATTTTTTGTTTGACAGTTGGTTATGGAATATTGCGGTGCAGGCTCCGTGACGGATTTGGTGAAATGTAAGTCCCAAAACATTTCCTAGAGTGCTTTCATTCGGGAAATTGACTACATATATTTATTTTTCATATGGGCCTTCCATGTGTTATGTTTTCGGGGGGGAAGAGGAGAAAAGGGTGAGAGGGGCGGATGAACAGCCAGAAGGCCAGATAGACAAGGTTTGGGGACCACTCGAGAATTAAGGAAAAAGAAGGGAGATGGTTGGAAGGGATTATGCAAAGTGAGCAAGTGGAGCATTTCCGGCTACTGCTCGGTTTTTGTGGCTTGTAGTCTGTAGGCAGAGGCAAACAGTGGCTTCTTGCTGGGTTTTTGAAGAGCTCTGTTTCTCGAGCGTCGATTTCTCAATTGCAGAGGCCTCTGTTTGACCTTGTGCAAGCTTGACAACGGAAATCCTTGATTAAAAACACGAGGAACCAAGGCTGGTGTTAAAAGGGGAAAAGAGGGAGAGAGCGAGAAAAAGACAGCACGACTGCAAAGGAGAACGAATGAAAAGAGAGCCCGCAGTTACAGCTCCATTTACATCCACTACTGTGTTGCATGCATGTCCGAGAGCTTGGACGTGAAATGGGAGTCGACCATGTGGAATAAGTACGAGGAAAACAACGTGTACCTTGTATGAAACTTCTTTTGTTTGCAACGAGGAAACTACATTCACCTTTTCGGCTAATGTAACGTTCGCAATTCAAGAAAGCGTGGAAAAAAAACGTTGAGCTAATTTTACAAAGGTGGAATCCTGACTTGGATTTCTGATTTACGGTAGCTATGCGAGTCAACGACTTTTACGCATCTCTTAATGTTTTGCTAGAGCCGTTTGAGAATTCTCCGTAATGGGTACATGTTTTTTTTTTCAGCTTGTGAAGTTGATACTGTAACGTTCAATGTAGTATTAAATGAGTAAATTTTTGCTTCTGTATAAAAAGAAAGAAAAATATAAAAAAATTGCCACAACTGGGTAATCGCAGTACAAGTCTGGTGGCGTAAAATGCATCCCCTCTGGAGGATAAACAATGAAGATCCTTTCATGAAATAAAACACTTGTTCTCTCAGAGTTTGTGTCGTTGCCTCGAGAACTTAGATTTTCTGCTTTTCAGTTTTGAACACCGAAGTTCTTGGTAAACATGATCACGATAAAGCGAGTTCTTCGCAATAGACTTGACAACTCTTTCCTTTATACACGTGGTAATATTTTTAAAATTCGTGACGTAGCCTGTTGATTCAAAACTTTGAGCAAACGAACGTCGGTGCAGCAGGTCAAGTAATTAGAATAATGCTCACCACCAGTTCAGAAATGTCAACAAAGTGAGGTAGAGTGCGCTAACATGTGACATCAGATCTCAGGGTTGCGATAGCACCAAAATATTTTTTTTAACTAGCTAGCTAGAAGGCGTCGACCTTTTTTTTTCCTTCGCTAAGTGCACATAATGTTTTATTGGTATTTACAATTCGCTTCTGTGCATTAGGAATTGCTTATAAATACTCCATGTTTTTAGACTACCAAATACACTTTTAAAAGTATTTCCTTCAGCGTAGGTTATTTTGTGATATACAATAATATCTGAGACGTTGCTATGAACGTAGGACTATTTTTGTAAGCGTCACTCGGCAAAGTTGTCGCCAAGTTATTCAAGGCCGCCCAAGCTAGTTTCGCACACTTTTGTCTTTTTGTGTGTGTGTTCTGCCGTCACTCTATTTTAACCTACCAGCTCTGGAGAACAGCCATTGGAGAGGACTTTTACTATAGCAACGTCGAATAATCACCTGTCCTAACGTCTCAGGACGGGGAACATTTTGACTTCCCTGTGCCGTCAATCTGTCTGGTCAGGCGGTTGTTTTTTTTTTCCTTTATTTTTTTTTCTTCTTTATTATGTTTAATTTTTTCACCGTTATTTGTATTTCGTTCCACTGTTATAGATTTTTTGTTTTATTTTTGCAGTCTTTGTTTATTTTAGTTTTTTTTTTATTGTTTAGAAAGGAGGTGGGATGGGTTGCAGGAGTTTTAATGTAGGATTAGCCAAACTTTTGTGCATTTTTTGGGTTTTTTTCTTTGTTCCATGACAGAGCTTATTGTTTACCAGAACAGTTAGTCATTTTTGTCAATGGGAAGTATAGTCGTTTTTTAATCAATTGTGTCATTTTTTTGCAGCCACAAAAGGAAATAGTCTGAAGGAAGAATGGATTGCGTATATTTGCCGGGAAATTCTCCGCGGTTTGTCTCACCTGCATGCCAACAAAGTCATCCACCGTGACATCAAAGGTCAGAACGTCTTGTTAACGGACAATGCCGAGGTGAAACTGGTCGATTTTGGCGTGAGTGCGCAACTAGATCGCACGATCGGCCGCCGGAACACCTTTATTGGCACGCCCTACTGGATGGCTCCTGAAGTGATTGCGTGCGAGCACAATACGGAAGCTACTTATGACAACCGAAGCGATTTATGGAGTCTGGGCATTACTGCGTTAGAGATGGCCGAGTCCCAACCGCCTTTGTGTGATATGCATCCCATGCGCGCCTTATTTCTCATTCCGCGCAACCCGCCGCCACGTCTCAAGTCCAAAAAGTGGTCCAAGAAATTCCAGTCCTTCATTGAAACCGTCTTAGTCAAAGACTATCACCAAAGACCCTACACTGAGCAACTTCTCAAACATCCCTTTATCCGGGAACAACCCCTAGAGCGCCAAGTTCGAATTCAACTCAAGGACCACATTGACCGATGCAAAAAACACAAACAAAAGGGTAATTATTGTGTTCCGTTATTCATTGAAAGAATAGCGTTGTTTTCCGTTTCGTCACCCGCTTTTCTTGAACCTCTTGCATTATCTTTACGAGCGTGTCTCCTTGCTTACCTTGCAAATTAACGACGTTGCATTCTTAGAACGGGAAGACTATCGCTATTCCGGTTCCGATAACGAGGAGGAGGAAACTAACATCGCGGGAGAACCGTCATCCATTGTCCAAGCCCAAGTGGGCGATACGTTACGTAGAAATTTCCAACAAATTCAAGTAATTGTAGTAAAAGTAAAGTAAACGAAAATATGAATTCTTCGTTTTGTGTTTGCTTGTCGGGAAAAGGAGGGAAGAACCTTGACAAGTCCAGAAGCACCTCCAAGGGAGCGAGAAAGAGATCGAGACCGGGATCACCGCGCAGAGCGGGAGAGAGAACGAGAACGTGAGAAAGAGCGGGAGAGGGAGCGAGAACGAGAGAGAGATCGACATAGGAAAGAACGAGAAGAAATTCCAGATCCAGGACCTCCCACTCGGCCGCCTCTTCCACAGAGACTTATTGGTAACAATTGTTATATCTAGTCAAAGTATATTTAATTTCATCGCGTAGCATTTTACCCACTATTTTTGAAATAGTAGGCCTATAGATTTTGTAAGCTATTACGATCTGAAAGCGATCCAAAAAGAAAATCAAGGGAAAGTTGAGCTTGCGTAGATGACATTTCGAATCATGTGCAGGTCATCATTGAATTATATGTCGGAATTAAATGAAATATTCCGGTCGTGTGTACATCCCAACTTTTATTAGCTATATTTAAACTATGATACTATAACTAGTTAAAAATAGAGTAAAATTTTATTTATTTTAACAAAACGTGCTTAAAACCTATGTTTAAAACTTTCTCTAATGCTTTGCTGTAGATGCTCCACCACCCTCACGTCCTTTGCCTCCACCTCCACGAGAAGAACGGAAACCAGCCACGCCTCCCTCGTCGGCAGCTGCGCATGCAGCAGGTCACGGAGGTCACCGTGCGAGTAGTCATGGGCACAGTCACGGTCCCTCGCCACAGGTGCAGCAGCCTCAGCGTAATTCGCAAATTTTCAAACCCCAGGCACGTAAACCTGAAGAGCTTGACGTGTTGGCGGCTCATTTGAACGAGCTTGGACTTGGAGTCGGGAACTCGAGTGGAGGACCTCAACCACAAGCCCCTCCCCGAGCTAATGGTAAAGCACCGATGCCTGAACCGCGTAGCACCGCACCCGTGATTGACGAGTCGGATTCGGATAACGAAGAGGAACCCTCAGTCCGGGGTCGTTCCGATGGAACGCTTTTGGCCAGCGATCCACCCAGACCACTGTAAAAATAAATAAGTTTACTGTAAACCTAAAGTGGGGATAGCAAGTGAACCGCTGTTTTCTTTAATCATGAAAGTAGGCCTGAGACTAGTTCAGAAGTGCTTCACCCAGCCGGGGGAGCTCCCAACCGACCTCTGCCACCTACTCCTGACGAAGAAGGCAATCGAACATTGATTCGAAGGGTAAGTTGCCTCTACTCTTTTTTTCCCTGTGTTTCTCTTTTCTTGCCAGGAGTAAATTGTCCTTCTTTTCGTTCAGCAACTTTGGTGGGAACACGGCGCACGAGTTTTAAATTTTTTGTTTCGCTTTTAATTTTTTTATTTGCTAAGCAAATTGTGTTGAGCAGGGCTGGCAGAGTCACTGATTGTTATTGTTTTCGATATTTGAATTCTTCCTATTATTATTATTTTTCCGATTTTCTGTTTTCCTTTTGTTTCTTGGGGGTCGGGAATTCTTTCCTTACCCGGAACGGACACGCACAATAGCGTCATTCAGATATCCAAGAACAAATTTTGAGAGACTGGGATTTTTCCAAATTTTTCGAAAAATTGAGTGAGCGCTATAACAAAGAACAGAGTGACAGCGAACCTAGCCAAGAGTCGTCCTCCAGTCCCGAACCCAATCCACGCACTCATCGCCGCAACGAGTCCGACACGTCTGCATTGTTTTCCAATCCCCCTACCCCGAGTTCACCTGCCATTAATGGCCCTGCCTCCGCCCCGGTTTCAGCCTCTGCCTCGTCCACGAGCTTGTTTGCTGTGCGCGAGTCCTGGCTGTCGAACAAAAGCAAAGGCTCCGGGTCGGTTGAGCCGGTTTTGACCGAGTATTACCGTACGCGTAATAGTGACCTAGCCACCTTGGAATCGAAATACCGTCATTCCCCGGTCCGTCATGAGTCTGAGCAGCGTCAGACGCCACCCAAGGCGGACTGGATGGGCCGTCGACGCGAGAAAACAGACTTGGACCTGAAAAGACAAGAATTAAGGCAAGAGTTGGAAAAAAGACGCCAAGAAACGCTGGAACAGGCTAAAGTTTCGTCTTACCGGGACCAGCGCCCACCCTTGCTCAAGTCCACCTCTGAACCCTGTGCCCCGAAGCTGTTGCAGAACCGTGGAGTGAATCAGCTCGAAGGCAGCACTCGCCAACAGGTTTATAATCCAAATCCAGCGTTGAGTTTGCGGCGAGCGCCCGATCCCCAACTAACTCATGCATGAAGTCGATACCCGGAAAGTTTGGGGCGGTATCGAAAGGGAAGACCCGCGTTTTAGCCAGGCAAATAGCAACCCCCACGCTTGTCCCCGTCCCTTTTGCATTGTTCTGCACCCCTTGGTCACGCCCCGTATGAAAATCGACCTGAATGTCCGTAGTGCTTCTGTTTTGTTTGGTTTTGCCGTTGATTTCAAGCACGCGATCCAATATTTCTGCCTTGCACGCTACGGTTTTTTCGCTTCTGTTTCACTTTGGACGAGATTGCTAATTCCTATTTCTTTTGTGTTTGTTTATCACAGAACAGGGATGATCGTCACGGAGAGTTGCATCGTCTCGATTCACTTGCTCAAATTGGCACGCCTGGCTCACGTTCTAGTACCGTCCTTCCTGATTTAGTTTCACAGGTAAATTTAGAAGCTGCGATTTTTTTATTTATTTTTACAGGCGTAAGCCCAGCTCGTCACCTTCATAAGTTGAATTACGTATACATTTCGAGAGCGATTATTTACTTTTTCTTGATTCATTAGGCGTCGACTCCTAGCGGCCAAAGATTGGATAAATCGACAAGTGAAGAGGTAAGTTGACCTCGTGTTTGTTGGGTTTTCGACAGAAACGTCATTTCCTTTTTTATTTCTTTCGGGTTTGGATTGTAACTCTCTGTTAACTAGCAAGCATGCGTAGATAACCATTCCGTTTGATTAGTCAGTTTTTAATCCTAATTATTTCCACCTTCCCCGAATTTTACTTTATGTTGGGACACACATGACACTCTTCAGTTTTCTACTAATTCCCCATCTCTCCTTACTGCGTCCAATGGCCATATGGCTGCTGGGAAACAGAATCTTACTCCTAGTCCTGTGAGTATGCCTTATTATTATGTTTTCATAATAACAGAATTAACCGTATAACGATGCAAATTTTGTGAATGCGAATTTCATTAATAAATTTGACGCGTATTCCGTGTTGAAAGCTTTCGGCCAATGAACAAAAAAAAAAGAAATAAATGTTGATATAGTTGGCTTGCGCATTTAACGTACTATTCTTGATTTTTCAACATTTTGACCCGAAAAAATTACCATGGTTTTGGGTTTTTTACAATACTAATCGTTTGAATCCTCCCTTCCTTCCCCTTCCTCCACCCTTTGCCCGTCCTTATATTGTTTGCAGTACCGTCAAGCCCTCAATAAGTCGACTCCTCCCCATCTCCAGCAGAAGCAACGCTCGTTTTTGACCTTCGGCTTTGGAGCCTCCGGTGCTGGTGGAGCAGCTGCAGCAAGCGGGGCTGGTGTTAACGTTAGTGGCAACCAATCTGGCTCTGGCGGCCCCGCCCCTCGACGCGAATCTCACATTAACGTCAATGTGACGCCTACATCCCATGACGTCGTGTCGGATACGCCGGAGATTCGGAAGTATAAGAAGCGGTTTAACTCGGAAGTACTTTGCGCATCATTATGGGGTAAATTTACTCTCGGAAAATTTGTAGTCTAGATTTTACCTGCTTAGACATAGTGCACTCCTCGCTAATTTTATTTATTTTATACGTATTATTATTTTTGCGAGTTCAAATCTGAGCTGTAAAACTTACAGTGATTTGATTTGCAGGTGTAAACTTGCTGATCGGAACGGAGAATGGACTCATGTTACTGGATCGCAGCGGACAAGGAAAAGTGTACCAACTGATTTCCAGGCGCCGCTTCCAACAGATGGAGGTTCTGGAAGGACAGAATATTTTAGTAACCATTTCCGGGAAAAAGAACCGCGTCCGTGTGTATTATTTGTCTTGGTTAAAGTCAAAGATTTTACGAACGGACGGAATCACTGATCAGGTATGCTTTGTACACATAAAAAATAATGCTGATATAATGAAGTTCTTCTGTATTTTTATTTTTTAGAATATGGAGAAGAGAAATGGCTGGATCAATGTGGGTGATTTACATGGTGCGGTGCATTTTAAAATTGTGAAGTATGAGAAGATTAAATTTCTCGTCATTGCTTTGAGAGAAAGCATTGAAATCTATGCCTGGGCACCTAAACCTTATCACAAGTTTATGGCTTTCAAAGTAAGCTACGAATTAAGTTATTGCTTCCATTGTATCGTATATAATTTTTACTCTTCCCCCGTTTAGTCGTTCCAAGATCTCGCGCACCGCCCCCTTTTGGTAGATTTGACCATCGAGGAAGGGACTCGGTTGAAAGTGATCTATGGCTCAGCAGATGGTTTTCACGCCATTGATTTGGATTCCAGTTCAGTTTACGATATCTATATTCCGAAACATGTAAGTATCTCGTTGTAATTTTGCTACTTTTGTCGAGTTCGTTTACTTCTTGTTTCGGTTGAATTCCATAGATCCAGGGCACTATTACACCTCATACTATTGTCACCTTGCCCAATTCCAACGGAATGCATCTGTTGTTGTGCTATGACAATGAAGGTGTTTACGTCAATACGTATGGAAAGGTAAAGTGACGATGTTTCGTGAAATTTTGTGAACTAATCCTGATGGAATCCTTCGTTTTTTCAGATGACCAAGAACGTGGTGCTACAGTGGGGTGAAATGCCCACCAGCGTAGCGTATATTGGTATTGGTGAAATCATGGGCTGGGGCAACAAAGCTATTGAAATCCGTAACGTGGAAACAGGGCATTTAGATGGAGTTTTTATGCATAAGAAAGCCCAGAGACTAAAATTCCTTTGTGAACGTAACGATAAGGTACATACAGAGAATCGAAATAAGTAAATTGCGTAATCATTGTTGTTTGCACTTCTTTCCAGGTCTTTTTCTCTTCTGCCAAAGGCGGGTCCACGTGGCAGATCTATTTTATGGTCTTAAACAAACCTGGCATGGCCAATTGGTAACGCAGAGCCTTTGCGAGAATGAATTGTAAACCTCTCCTCATGACAAAAGAAAAAAACAGGGGCTTAAAAACTTTTTTCTTCTTGCTGCTCTTCCTTTCAACTTATTTTTCATGGGTTTAGCTTTTTGTATATCCCTGGTGTGGTTCAAAGTGAGCGTTCATGAAACAGTCAATCAATTTTGCGTTTTTATTGAGTTACAGCCTACTTTGTGTTGCTCAAGAAGCACGCCGACTAAGTTTTACTCCCACATTAGATTTCAGTTGTATTGTCCTTTACGATGGCTCTCTTCTCTCATCTGCTCCCCCTCCCAAGTGCTTGCACGAATTTCTTCCGAGTTTTCAGTCAGGCTGTACTTAAAAAAGGGAAAACAAACTTTTATAAAGGGCATTTGGTTGGGGACGAAAAAAAAGAAATGTTTGGGTGGAATTCTGTACGGTCATTGGCTGTTTTTTAGTGAATTGTTTTGTACATATTTTTGGCGTAGTCATAGGGTGGAGATTGGCCTTTTGATTCCTTGTCTGGCCCCCGTTTTGTTTTACAAGTAAAAAGTTTGTGACCCACTGCCGCCAACCGATGAACAGCTGAGAAAAAGTGGGATCATATAATCTGGCCAAAACATCATGAAAAACCCCTTGGTATCTGCTTTAGCTTTTGTGTTAACCTGGATATTCTCTTGTGTTAATTTTTAACTCGTTTCTTTTCTGTGAGTGTGGCTGGCTTTACTTGGAGTTCCCTAAGGAGCACTGTGCTCTTTCTTCAGTATAAATCAATCCACTTTTTTTCTGAAAATGCCTCTTTTATTTTAATAGTACGCGATAACACGATAGACTTATAACATCTAAAATAGTGATTCTAGTGCTCCAGTAAGTTACGTAAAAACGATACGTCACCCGGAAATACCCGGCAGCAACCACCGACCGCAAATAAGTCGAACTTACACCAGCTACAGACGCATTCCGAAAAGGTGCTAATTGCGTTGGTTCCGGACCACCTAAAAAAATTTATATCAGGCAAGTTGGAAAGGTTCGCGAAGTCGTACCCATTGACGGGGTCCCAGTCTTCTCCGCTGTTTGGATAAATGATGAACTGTGCACCCACGCCGAGGCAGCTTTCGAGCAATGGTGTGATGAATTGAGGGGCAGTGCAGTTTATACCAATGGCTTTTAAACCGGGAGTTTTGTTTTCCCAGCAAAACGCTGCTGCCAGGCTGAACAGCTCTCCATGACATGTATGCTTTTCATCCTAAGGATATAAATGGGTAAAAGTCAGTAGGGCCAGCTAGAGTGCCTGGACTACCTTGCACGAAAAGCTAATCCAAGCTTGGCGATCAGGTGCCAGCTCATGTAAAAGTTCTAGTATTGCTTGGGCCTCTTTCAAGGCAGGGATTGTCTCAATCGCGAGAAAATCGCAGTCGGTCTCCAAGCAGGCAAGGAACCGAGGGCGATGCCAATCTTTGAGTTCAGAAATCGTCATATTATCGACGTACTCGCCCCTGTATTCCGATCCATTGTGTTGACAAGCCCCGTACGGTCCGATGGACGCCGCAACGAATGTTGGCTTATCATGACTTTTTCCGTATTTTGTACAAGCTTTTCGTGCAACTTCTACAGATGACATGATAAGACGACGGCTTTCTGCTTCTGTAATATTTAATATATCTTTCAAGTTTTGAGCATTGCATTGGTAGCTGGCTGTCGTGATTATATCAGCTCCGGCTTTTAGGAATGACCAATGGGCCTCGAACAGTGCGTTCATACCAGACTGCGACAATAAAGCTCGAGAACTCCATAAAGCGTCACCTTCCACGACAAACCCCTGGGATTGTAACTGTGATGCCAATCCACCGTCCAGAATTAGCATTTTTAAACGATTATGTTTGTACTCTATATTTTGCGGCTTGGTCCAGTTAACAACCTTTAATATCGATAAAAAGCCGAGACACTTGTAGCGTTGAATATCGATATTCTTTCTTTTCGGCGATAACTGCTGTTACGGTGGGATAACCCTCCTTTTCGTGCGAGTTTTATCGAAAAACATCCGTTAACCATGAAGATTTACAAGGATGTTTTCAATGGTAAGTTATTGCTTGTATCGTTGTTCGTAATTTTGACTACGTGTTACACAAATAAGCTGCCGATTTATGCGAAAAACGAGACGTGCTCAAAATTGTTTACATTCAGTTTGACAGCTGAGCACTGGCAATACTTAGCACATTAGGCTACTGATTTTAACGCATGGTTTTCTATGTTTATTGCAGGGGATGAGATGTTTTCCGACAGCTACCCCATCAAGCTAATTGATGGTGTCCTTTACGAGGTCAAGGGAAAGGTATGAATCATGAGTCCTCATCAAGTGCTACTTCAAGACTAGTATTTTTTCCACAGTACGTATCCAGGAAACACGGTGACATCCAACTGGATGGTGCTAACCCTTCTGCTGAAGAAGCTGATGAAGGCACTGAGGAAGCCGTTGAAAGTGGATGCGACATTGTCCTGAATCATCGCTTGGCTGAATGCTTCGCTTTCGGTGACAAGAAATCTTATACCGAATACTTGAAGGAGTACATGAAACGGTAGGTGTCTTTGTCCCTATTCCACTTTTGGTAATGTTATCCTACGTTTTCCTTCTGTTTAATAGATTGGTGGCCAAGCTAGAAGAAACCAATCCCGGCGAAGTCGCTACCTTCAAATCCAACATGAATAAAGTCATGAAAGATTTGTTGAGCCGATTTAAGGATTTGCAGTTCTTCACTGGTGAAAGCATGGATGTCGATGGCATGGTAGCTCTTATGGAATATCGTGATATTGATGGAGAAAACCGACCAGTCATGATGTTCTTTAAGCACGGTTTGGATGAAGAAAAGTTTTAAGATCTATGTCCCTCGAATTTTTGTGAAGCCAAGGTTACCATCGTTTGTTTCGCTGACGTGTGTTTTCCCCAAAATGCAAAAGTTCGCGTTTTCCTTGTTGCATGCCTTCCGTTGATGACAACTGGTGGGCTATGGGACAATACATAAAAATACGAGAAAACAGATCGAATTGCTTAACTTGCAAGACCCTTTAACCGGACATTCCAATTTGGAGAGCTTAAGAAATTTGCTCTAATCAAAACACTTATTTTTTAAAAGTGAAACACGCCTAATGAAAAAAAACCTTTACTTAATACCGCTATTACGTTTATCTTTGTTATGCCACAGAGGTACTACCAAACTTACAATATCTCAATGATGTATGCACAGTAATCCCGCCATGTACGCTTCAGATGGGTTCCGCGAAAATACCGCGTAAATTGAACAAAGGTGAACATGCGTAAGATAAGAGATGCGTTCCGTGCTCTTAGCAAGTTCATTCTTGTTGAGTTACCAAAAAATTGAGCTAGAAAAAAATCAAATGAATTATAATCAAATGAAGCTTATATAGTGGGTTATTGATTTTATCTTAGCAATTACTAGTGTTAGTGTTAATTACTTAGTGTTTTCTATTAGACATAACTCGCTGTATCAGTCTTCTACTCAAGCGAAAATGTTTCACTGCTTTTTAGAGACAACATATTTACTGAAATAAAAATTTTATTGAAAGAAAGCAAGAGTATGAAGTTGCGCGCTATAGCGCCGCACTTCGTGTAATTTGTAGAAAAATATCAACAAGTTCCAGATCGCGTTCCATAGGAAAAGCGTAAAATACAAAGATTTCTTAAAAGGACAATGAAGGTGAAAAAAAATTTCGCCCCCGGGTGGGCTCGAACCACCAACCTTTCGGTTAACAGCCGAACGCGCTAGCCAATTGCGCCACGGAGGCTTATACGTTGCTTTGCAAAATTATTTACAAATTCGTTAATACCTTAGTTTACGAATGGCATGTTTAGCTGTTCTTTTCTTTTGCTAAATTTATACCGAGTCTCCACTGACAAGTTATGCGAGTCAACTTTCACGAGCATCGGCATCAACCTCATTGCAATTGCACGTCTGTGCGACTCAACTCTTACTCGCATGACTTGCACAGCTCGCCACTAGTTCTTCTTTGTTAAACGACTTCCAAGTTGCCGCATATACAAGAATACAAATAGTAAAATTGTACAGCTAGCTCAGAATAAAATGAAATGTAGTTACCTCGAAAAATTTGAGCCATTACTTGTAGTGAATAATGTTCGAACTGAACGAATAGTATGCTTATAGTAGCTTGTATAAGCGAACTTGTATAAGCTTATGTATGTTTTAAAACGTGAAACACGCTTAATGACAAAAAGAAATCATTTAGATGCTCAATCACGTTTTTTCTTGCTTAAGTTTTTCGGTAAATTCATAAGACTGAACTTCCTTAGAGAATATCTGTCACGTCCGGTTGATCTAAAAAATAAGGAAATGAAATATTACACGGTAAATATTAAATGACACTTTAAAGTGGGGAAAATTTGTACGCAACAGGGTGATATATGTCGTTACACTTGTTATACAGTGGTATCCCGTTTAACGAATCTAATCCGTTCCTAGACGGCGTTCGCTCTAAGAAGCGTTCGTTATAAGAAACGCTATCTCCCATAAGATTCAATAGAAATTATTTTAATCCATTCCTGATCCAGGACCAAACCGTGAAAAAGTTGACTTAAAAAAAATCGGAGAAAACATTAAAAATATAATCACTGCCGAAATATAGATTTCTAACACGTATTAATGAGTTTGTTCAATTAGTGGCTCTCACGACCAGTCTATGCTACACAAATCTTCGATTTTTTTTTTCTATCCCTTACATATCAGCATTGGTTTTTACATCCGGAACTGATTGGAAAAACCCGTCTAATGTGGCTTGTTTTTGTCTCTCCTTTCATACGGTTATGGGGAATTGCACGACGTTGTCGTTGAATATGTCTAGCATCTATTCGCTTCAATCTAATTTGCATGCAACACTTTGGATTGTGCTTGAATTTCTTCCCACTTTCGTAATTAATTCGTTTACGGGTGCGGTAAGGGGAATCAGTGCGCTCATTCATTTCGTCAGAAAAAAATCTCTGCTCTTCTTGTTAGTAGAATTCTCTGGTGCAGTTTTAGCATGACTTATAATAAAAAATAATAATTAAAACTAGGTAATCAAGCAGAGATACACAAGCAGGCTATTTCTCAGCAACTGTCTGGCGTGAAGAAACCAAGTTCTCTTTTGTAATGCATGCGTGCAGACTAGGAAACGTAGCCGCCATTTTGCAAAAACTTTTTTGCTCACCCTAAGCGGTTCGTTGCAAGAGGCTGAGTTCGTTGTGCGAGTCATGTTTTCACCAGTACGAGCTCGTTGCGCAAGTTGTTCGCTATACAATGCGTTCGTTCAGGGCCAGATTAACCATGGCGCAAGTGGCGCAAGTGCGCCGGGCCCACAGGCTTCAGGGGCCCACCAAACCAAACCAAATAAATTTAATGCCTATTTTTTATGAGTGAGTGAGCGTGTGTGTGTGTGTGTGTCCCCGCTAACTGCTGTATCGGTAGGCCTATACAATATGCAGGGGGGCGGTTCGCTATACAATATAGGTTAGTTAAGTCAGGCAAGGTTAGGCCCTAACCTTACCTGACTTAACTAACCTAATGTAATCTGACATAATTGACTTAGCTTTTGCATTGACTTTTCCACGAATTGCATAGACGCACCGGGATTAAATACGTTAAAAAGTAATAAATTAGGTTAGTTTCAGTTTTCTGAGACGGGAAAATTAGAAATCGAAGACGGGTTTATAACAGTAAAGTACAAATTAAACTTATCGAAATTAACGCAATTAAACCTGAGTTACTATACCTAACCTATCATAAAGTAAATTATTT